>CP139506.1:125293008-125685466 GCA_021014915.2 Artemisia tridentata subsp. tridentata
AAGAACAAATAGGTGATCTAGAAGTAAATTTTATTAGCACTAAAAATGCTGTAAAAACTTTAAGGCACAAAAGGTCCCCTTCAAATCAACATGCTGCTTTAAATGAAAAACTATACTTTCAAGCTAATAAGAATACGAACAAGATGAAAAGCTTAAAAGGTATAGACAATTAGGGCTTAAAATTCAGAAGGAAAGGGATGAGCTGAGAAAAAGGGTAGATCAATGGAACATTTCAAATAATAACCTGTTTAAGTGTTGGGATTCTCAAATTAAGTCAAATAAAAAATGTGGCTTAGGATATGAGGAAAATGAGAATAGGGCTATATTTAAGAATAGAGAAGAGGACTATGCTGATAAACCTTTGTACAAAGGTTTGTTAAGACTGGTGACTTTAAGGGAGTACCACCACCTTTGAGTGATGACTATACTCCTCTTGAAAAGGAAGAGTTGGATGATTCACTCTTTGTGTATGGTAAGAAAGGTCCTCAAGTGCCTGAACCAACTACCTCAGAGGACAAATCCAGTAGATATTCTTCTTGTCAATCCAATGACTCTGAAGGATCTATTGATGGTTCCTCTGATCACTCTAAGTCTGAGTCAAACAATGAGGAAAAAGAGAATCTTGACCTAAGGTTGTTGAGAAGAGTGAACTGTTGTTGCTAAACCTGTAGTGACTGAACAAAAGGCTGAGACAGTTAAACCTAGTTGTGTCAATCACATAAAAAACTCCTAGGGAATCTGTTAAATTGAATAGTCACCTAGAAGCAATAGTGTTCACAAGAAAGTAGGAGTAGTTATACTTTATGCTCCTAAAAGATGCTTTGTGTGTTGGAAGTTTGAATCATTTAATAAGAGATTGTGATTCCATGAAAAGAGAATGAAAAGAGAGGCTGAGCAAAGAGAATGATGTTAATAAGGTTCATGTTTTAAATAAACCAGTTTGGAATAATGCTAGTAGAGTTAATATGCTAAACAAGTTTGTTCCCAGACCTGTACAACTAAATAACACTACCAGACCTAACTCTTATGTTAATTCTGGTAGACCAAATTTTGGGTCTGGCTACAGAAATTTCAATGTGAATAGGCAAAATGTTAACTTTTATGAGGCCTAGAATGAATACTGGTTATGTTAATTCTATGAGACCTAATGTGAACACTGGTTTTGTAAGACCCAAACAACCTTTTCAAAAACCTCAGGTGAATGCAAATTTTCAAAGAAATAATTTTTATAAGGCTCATTCACCTGTAGGAGACAAACAATGGGGGTTCTGTGAATAATTTCTCTGATTGCTGGACTTGGAATCCATTTAAAAATGAATTTACCTATAGTCCAAACATGGTTTCACTGGGAGCAAGTTCATACAAGCCTATAAGTTATGTTGCTCCACAGAAAGGACTCAAGCCCACTTCAGGCCTGGGTTGTTAAGAAAAACTGATCTTCTTTCTTAACTTTGTATAGTTTGTATATTTGTTTGTTCTTAATCGTGCTACTCTTCTTGGTTATTCTTATTTTCAGTAGTTAATTTGTTTTCTGCTTTCTATAGTATGTGTGTTTTTGGTATTTTGTGCTTAACTTTGTTTTGCAGTTGTTAGCTCTTCTCTATTGCAAGTAATTCATATGTGGAAAATTAAAACATCAGAAACCAAAGAGCTTTTTATTTATTAACAAGAAATTGCATTCTAGGTTGCAGTTACAATGCTTCATAAGACAAAGCTTCTTACACAAACCAGCTAAACATCACCACCTAACACTTTATGTTTCCTTTTACCCATGAAGTCAGGAATGGTCTTCTTGGCTCCTCTGCCACCAATTGATTCCATGCTTTTGGGCATGGAAGTGCAAGAATCAAGCTGCTTGGTGGGGGCGTGGCACAGAACCACTTCTCAGGGAAGGCACAACCTTCGAAGGAAAGGTCTCTTCATCATCTTTGAGGGGTCTTCTTCTTTGGCATTTTATCATCTACATCAGAAGGGGGAATTGGTCTTGAAGTCTTTGGTGCTTCATTGTCTGGTTCCTTTTAGAAAGGTCATAAGCAGCTAGCCATTGTTTCAGAGTTGCTTCTCTCTTGTCTTGTTTCTTGTGATGATGATTACCCTGGTGGGAAGTATCCACCCCATCCTCCTGATGATGTATCAGAAGATGAGTCATTTGGATCCCAGAATCGGATTGAAATCTCAATGGTTTTTAAGTTTGGATGGATCATTATGGCTTACAAGGTTTTATTTTGGTTTGTGATGGTTTTTGTGATAAAACAATGGGGGGTTTTTTATAGGGAAAATCAAAGGTTTAATGTCTTTTAATGCTTGGTTGGTGTATGAGTTAATTACTTGCAGGGAAAGAGTTATTAATTGTGTTTTTGGAAAGTTGACCTTCGTCTTTATTTTGGTTAAGTATTTTTTTTGTAATAAAAAAAGAAAAAAAAAGAAAAAAGAGTTTTACACTTAGGGGAGGTAATGTACATTTTAAAGGGGAGGCAAAGTACAAGTTTTACATGTTTTTAAATCGGGTAATCTTAAGTGTTAAATCTGGTAGCTCATGTGTCTTGCAAAAATTGGTTTTTGTCTCCTCTTTCTTGTTGTTTCAACTAATTCTTGCAGAAAAGATTGGAATGAGGTGATGCATAGCCTTGCATTCGCTATATTCAGTGTGTAAGTCCACTCTCTTGGTTAGGTCTGGTAAGTTTATGATTCGGCCTGGTTGACCATTTTAGGTCGGGTAGTGTTAATTTTATGACGTTAGATCTGGTCAGAGTAAATAAAGATTTTACTAATATATTACCGTTGCACTATTTTCGGTAAAACAAGATATTTATGAAGTATATAAGCTAAAATTTGTATTATTTATCTCCTTTATTCTTTATTTGCTTCCAAATTTAAATCATCTTTATTTTTCACGACTTGTTTCTACGCAAATATTTTTCAAAACCCTCCTTTCTTATCAACCAGACCTAAATCATAAACTCTTCCATGGCTGTCAAGTTTGTGGAAAGATAATCAAGTTGGTTTCTTGAAGAAGCCAGATCAAAGTGCAGGTTTCGAGCAGATTGTGGATTTCCTAAAAGGTTCTTACTTTGTTATTCATTAACTCATAATCCTACTATTTATCAGTCCCTTGTCAAGCAGTTCTGGAGGGTCGGTTACCTCTGAGACTCTTGATGATGGGACCCATGTTTAAGGGCTATCATAGATAAAAATGGTTTTACCATTACTGAAGCCTCGATTGGGACAGTCTCCAATTGGATGATTGCTTTAGAGAATTTGATTTGTCTAGTGGGATATTTTGGAGGGTTTGAATAGCATTGGGTACCCCACAGATGGAAGTTTTACCTTTTGGAAAAGTCATTTTTCACCTCAGTGGAGGTTTTTAGTACATCATTTACTTCAGAGCTTAAGTCCCAAGAGTGGTGGATGGGATCAATTTGGAAGCAGAATTGCTTCTGCATTGGTCTGTTTATCATTTGGAAGGAAATTTAACTTTTCAAAATTAATTTTTGAAGGAATGGGTGAAAAATGCTAAGGACCCAAATTTTTAATGTATCCAAGATTTTGCAAATGATCTTGAATTTTGAAACTAAGGATAAAGTGCCTTAATCAGTGTAGCCTTTACTCCCCAAATTTTTGCAAATCTAAAAGGAGTTTTCAAGGGACAGACAAACCTTTTCTTGCTGCTTGGTACATAACAATGCAAGGTACTTCTAGAGTGCACAAGTGGACCCTGTTGAAGCACGAGACCAAGCATCATCTAGGTTGCTACACCTAGGTCTTCTCCAATTCCATTCACCTCAACCGGTCCCTCACCATCTGTTGAAAGATCATCTACACCTATCCAACAATCTTCACCTCAAACCAAAATGTTCCAAGTCCTGAACGAAAAAGGAACATGATCCCATTACTGTGGAAAATCTTCTTATCATTGTTCCTCAACTTCAAAAGAGATTGGTATTTTGGAAAGTCTAATGAGGCACTCAGAAAAGCTTATGTGACTTTGGTGAAGAAAGTAAAGAGAATGGGAGTAGCAATGAAGAAAAAGGGTGTTTCTTTTGATGATGAGGAAGATGAAGTGAAAATTCTTCCAAAAACAGGGGAGGAATTTAGAGCAAAAGAACAGGAAATATTCTTCAAACACCAGTTCAAGAACCACTTGTTCAAGAAAATGTCACCACAATTAGTCCAGAGGACACTGGAAGTTGCAGAGGACTTGGCTCAAATCAATGGGGAAAAATAAACAGGATAGGAAAGAAGAAGGTTAATTTTGTCTGTGAGGAAGAGGTTGAAAAGTTTGGGACTATATCTGATGAAAGTCTGGTGAAGAAAAGTTGGTAATGAACTTGTTCTGGTAATGAAGAACAACAATCTGCACTAAGAAAAGGGAAAGCAGGTCGTGGAGGAAACTTCATTGCCAAAGAAGTCTAAAGAAAAACAAGAGAAGAACTTGCATCTGAGGCTGAAATTGAAAGGGATCATGGCACAAGATATTGTGATGAAGAGAGCCAAAAGTGCTAGATGCAGTTTATGCAAGACAATTGGTGAAGAATCTGATGATTTTACAAAGTGCTCAATGTTGATGATGAAGTGAGAGCAAAGTATGAAGAGCTGCTAATATTTGAAGGTTTAACTGCTGATGAACGAGCCAAATAGTTAGCTGACTTCATAAATGCAAGAGTAAATGATGATACATTGGGTGGATTCTTAGAAAAGTTCAAGCTTCAGAAGAAATCAAAGATTTCCAAGAAGATGTCTATGGCAGAAAAGAAATATGATATGAAGATGTATCTCAAGAATCAAATGCATCTTTCTTTGGAACAAATGAAAAGGAAGTCATATGAAGAAATACAAGTAGCATATCTCAAGGCATTTGAGAGAGATCAAGGTTACAAAGCTATTGATTATGATGATGTGCAGAAATATTGCTTTCAAGGTAGAAAGGCTAAAGAGACTGAACTGGTCATTGAACCTGATAAAGTGATTGATATACAACCTGAAGCTGGAAAGTCAACAGAAGAAGTGCAAGATTGAAGTAATAAAGCTATTGTGTTTCAAAGAAGAAAAGGTTTGGAAAGGAAAAGTAATTCCAAGAAAGTGGTTGTTGAAGAGGAATTAGATGAAGAACCTTCATCTGAAGGAGCCACAATGGGGACTATTGAAAGCACAAAGGAACCTACTAAGGTTGTCAAGTATCAACTAATCATGACTGGTGAGAGGGCTGCATATCAAATAATAAGGGAAGATAATTCTGACATTGTTTATATGAATTTTGCTGGAATTTTAAATGATGTGAATAGGGAGGATCTTCAAGAACTTTATCAGTTGGTGAACATTAAATATGGAGATCATCCACCTGAAGATGAATTTGAAAGAGTCTTTTGGGGAAATTTGAAGGTAATGTTTGAGCCACCAACTGAGTCTGATATAGTGTGGAAACTTCCTGAAGAGCAAAACATTGTCAGCTGGAGATATTTTCATACCTGCAAGGTACATTGTGTTTCATTAAAGAATGTTGATATTTATATGCTTGCAGAGGTGGAATATCCTTTATCATCAAGTGTTTGCAAGGAAATGATGAGCAAAAAGTTGTATGCTAGTAAAAAGGATGAAGGATATGAGATGTTATTGGATTTGATTAAGAAGCAGTCTTTGAAGGATGTAGCCTAAGGGTGTTTGAAAGAATTTTCACAAGTTGTTGAGTGAGACTATTGGAACTTCTCACTTGGTGGAGGTGCTTTGCACTAACACATCAAAAGGTTATCAGTCCACCTTGTCTAAATCAACACAGGACTGGCTAATCCTGAGCAAACGGCTAACAGGTAAAGATTGCCCAAATCCTTTATGGCTGACAATTTGCCAAAAATTGTATGGTATTCAACTCCACCATATCTAAGATAAGTGAAGAGTTGGCTAGCCCACAAGGTTATGGCTTGTGGTAAAGGCTGTGGAAAACCATAAATGGTAATCAATTCACCATGATGAGGTGCTTTTCCATCAAAGAATTGACTAGTCCAGAAGCAAACGGCTTTTGGTAAAGACTTAACAAATCCGTTGAAAAGCTGATGATTTGCTAAAAATCATATGGTTATCAGTGTACCATGGTCTTACACACCAAAACATTTTGGCTACTCCAGTAGTGTGGCTATTGGTAAAGAGACTTCAAATCCATTAAATTTTATGATTCACCTCTCACAGGACTTAAACACAAACCTGGAAGTGATGAGAATAGATATGAAACTTAATATGAATTGATGTACATATAGTAAATGTTGCTGCAAAGACCATATCAGAAGAGCTTATCAAGATTCAAGCTGCTAGAAAGGAACAAGACCTAAATACAGTTCAAAAGTGTTCAAGATTCAATCCTCAGAAGGCTTAATCAGAAGAACTTGAAGTTCATGGAGCATGAAGATCAAGTTAGGGGAGGATTGTTGGGAATTATGATGCGTATCAAGAGCAGACAACTTAGGTCTGGTAGTTTTCTAAGGTTAGGTCTGTTTGTGTTATTAGGTCTGGTAATGTAATGTTAAAATCTGGTAGCATATTTAAGTCTGGTTGACTTATAAAGTTAATCTGGGGCGTGGGAAAATAGGAAAGTCTGTTAGAGTTATGTTAGGAAAAGATACATGCGTGTATGTATCTTTATAGAAGATTTGTGTATATCTTCTGAGTCGGCTAGGGTTTCCTTGTGTTTAAAAGGATCCCTAAAGATTGTTAGTTCGGTGTGTGGTTGTAAAGAATTCGATTATAGTGAATATCAAATACGAAGTTAGTGATATCCCTGCTTGTGTTCTTAATTGTTCTTGTTAGATTCCGCATTAAACAATAACAATCACTGGGTTTCTCACTTAATTGGTTCGGATTTATCCTAACCATCTACTAGGTATTTAAGACTACTTAGTGATCCATTATACAATTTGTGGACCAACATATATATATATTTTAATTTATATATATATAATATATATTATTATAATTATATATATATATATTTATATATATATATATATATTATATATATATATTTCAATAAGAAATTTGGAGGACCATCATTTTTCCTATCCTTTCTAGCCTCAATTATTGTGCTTAATTCGGTCCATAAATTGGAAGTTTCCGAAAGTACATCTGCTCTTCAATTATTTGACCCAAAATTACAATGTACTAGGCTACCCCCAATAGGTCGGTCGACAATGTGATCACTGAGGGTCGCTGAGGGTCACTGTTGGGAGTAGCCTAAAACTATAAACATAAATTACCGTATTACATTTAGTTTTTGCTAAAGAAACACATACGCAAAACGATGGAAAACTAAACACAAGTTAAGACCACATTACTAAGCCATATAGTGCATGGTATCATTTTGAGTCAGAAAAATCTTGATTTAGTTCTGGTTCAAAAACCATTATTTCAGAAAACAAACTACACAAAAAACCAAACTAAATATCATTAGTTCGGTCACTTGTGATTTGGTTTTATAGTTTTGTGTTGATGTAAAACCTTGCGGGAAGGTTCGACTTCTGTAAAGTACCATTCGGAATACTCCTCCGGACTTCTTGAACTCCTACACACAAGAAAGAACCCGTTAGAAGGGGTCCCGAGGCCGAAGCCTCGGGGACCACCCTCCGGACGGTCAAAGTCAGTACCTCGGTCTAGAGGATTTAGTATGAGTATGTAATGTACTGTATTGTGGGGTGTGAGATTGAAATCAGAGAGAGGATTTAATATGAGATATGAGTAGTATATATAGAGAGAGAAAAGGGGTAGATACCAAATGGTACCTCGATACCTGTGCTGCCTCAGGAAGCGTGGTGTCAGACCACGTGCTAGGTGCTAGGTGTCTCCCACGTGGGAGACACAATCCCGTAATATCCGGGATGGTCAGCGGTTGATGGGACTGCTCACTGTAAATTGGCGGCGGTCCGCTCAGTAGGTGTTCCGGAGACGAGATATAGTCCGGACGAACTATGATGTCCGGACACGTAAGCATGGTCCGGACGAGGCATGTCGTCCGGACACATACACCAACATTTTGTTAGTATGAGTCGGCGCGACCTTTCTCAAATCATATTGAACTCTCATGTCATTCACGAATCAACTAACTTATATCACTTTGAATTTGAAGTGTTTCATGCTGCTGAAAATAGAATACTCCGTATAATGCTTCGTATTATACAATCATGAATGACCCGTTTTCGCTTTTGACTGTTAGTTTGTTACAATTGTTTACATATTTACTATATATAGAGGTGCTATAAAAAAATCTATAGTCATAAATATACATATTAACTGAGATAACTTACAAATTTTTTATCAATTATAACTACTAGACAAAAATATTCTATCTTTGAAGAGGGACCCTTTACAGTAGTTCTAAAAAAAAGATCACAATCTAACATATTGATATAAGTACTAAGAAAATTAAGCAAAGATAGTAAGTGTAGTAATCATTCGAATATAGGTCATACTTGATTTAGCAATGGAGCTGAAAATTTAGTTATTATTTTCGTCTTATTAGTTATTGTCACAAAATATAGTGTTCATGCTCTTATGTAATTGTTTAATCCGACTTTATTATTAATAATTACAATATATTGGTAATAATTTTATTGCTTAAGCTTCTTATCCAAAAATATTACGAGTATAAATATTTCGATAGCAATTCCAATATTTTTACTAAATTAGATTTTATGTAGTCTCTTGGTTTTGAATGAAACAGAATACTCCCCATGTAGAGTTGAAAATACTAAGAGATGAAGATATCGCAAAGTTTCTTTTAGCTAATGTTGCTAGAGCTTGCTCAGCTAATAAGCTGGAGATGTAATGTGTTGTGAAGTTGTAGGCGACATGCAATGTTACAGTGTGTGCTAGAGCTTAGAGTGAGTAATGACCAAGCATGCCAAGGAGAATACACATTAATATCCAAACACCCTTGACCCTCATCACATACATCCACATATATGACATAAACACAACATGCTATCTCCAATAGTCCAATGCCACCTTTGTTCGCCATTTACCCATCCGACACAACCACATCTAGGACACTTATGCTAGCTATTCAGCAATATTGTCATCGCTCCCTCACTGCAGCCAGTACATCAATGCTACCATGTTAAATTTATTATTCTACTAGTAACTAGATCACTTACAGAACTTTTTATGCGAGTGTGTTTTACCATGTTAAGTTTATGCGAGTGTGTTTTACCATGTTAAGTTTATTAGAACATATTCATGTTAGAGTTAATGGAAAAATATTAAATGTGTATGTTTAGAATCGAACACGGGACTTTGGGATTGCACACTTTACGTATGAATGACTAACGGAAATAATTAATATATAACTATGTTATGTATTTAATTATTTAGGACACGAAATGGTACATAACGAACGTTATGTAATTAACGGTGTTGACTAACGACCGTTAAGTTAATAAGGAAATGACTATTAGTGAAATTGGGAGGCAAAGAAGGATCTAGAAACCCATTCTAGTGGGTTTGGCCGGTTGGGCTATGGGTTGTATAACCCTAGTCGATCCATGGTATCCTACTTGTGCTCCGAGAATAATTTCACTATAAATATAGACAAACTAGTTTTCACAAGTCGATTGTTTTTTGGGTCTTCGGTACAATCTATTATAACCAAATAGTTCTTGTCTTCCTTTTTCTTCTGAATGCACAGTCGATTGTTTATTAAAGAATTCAATCATCACCACTTTTCACAAGTGGGGCTATTGCATTTATTATACATATCAAATCAATCACTGTTGGATCGATTTGTGCTTTTATTAAACAATGTTTTTGGTTTAATAAACGTCTCTTTACACTAGCATCTAACATTAGTTAGTTATAATACGTGTGTACAAGACCATGATAATAACTTACTTTAGTTATTTCATCTTTGATTGTGGAACAAAAGGGTAAGAGGTTCCAAGTTAATCCATTTATATATTCAAGAGAAGAAAAGAGAATACTGATCCTTGTTCTTGCTAGGATCTTGAGGTAACTCTATTTATTATTCGGTAATTCATTATACATGTTAAATATAAGATCCTGCTTCCGCTATACGTGCTTTGATGTGTTTATTTATTTAGATGTGTTTAGATGCTATTTAAATTCCAACAGTGGCATCAAGAGCATGTTTAACATGTTAATGTAATTATCTAAACGCATAATAAAAATCAATTCTTGATTTATTCACACTTGTTATGTTGCTTTTTTTTTTTAGGGTTTGTTTTTGTAGAAAATATTCTAATAAAAATCGAATAGAATTTAGGGTTAGGGGTTTGACCCTATTTTAACTAATTAATTAGTTTGTAACCTTAAATTAAGAACATGTTGTGCTATGTGTTTATTTGAGTAATTAGGGTTACGTTCCTGATTGATCCATAATTCTTCATGCAAGGAGTTATGAATTAGGTTTTGTTATGTGCTACATGTTTTTTTAAGATAAATCTAAAATTAGGGAAGGCCTAATTATATATATTAATAAATCAGTTATGTGCAATGTGGTATGTAATTATTAAAACTTACGCGGCCAATTTATTGGCGTCTGTGGTCCATTGGGTACAATGAGCTCGAAAACCAATGAGAGTTTTATTAATTATATACATTAAAAAAAATTCACATAGAGATTATTAATAGGATTTATCAAAAGGGTTTGCATGTGGCTATATGATTTATATCATATATGTTATTGTGTGTTTATTTATTTTTTGAATTACTTGATCTTTGTGTTTTAATTATGATGGATTGTAAACATCAAAGAGGGTAATTTTTTTAAAATAAAAATAAATGAACCTAATAACTATGAAACCCTTGTGGTAAATTATTTATTGCTAAGTCTTAAGTGCCGATAGTGGTTCACTTCGCACGGTAATTTGCTCCCAGGCGAGACTAGCAATTTAATAATTTACTACATAATGTTTTAAGCTTGAAAATCTTAAAGTTTTTAATTGATTGATGCGACTGTACATAATGGTCGAAGCGGCGGACCTAATGTTGGCAAACTATAAAGTGGGTATAAAGTTGGTACGCATTAAATTGTAACCTTAAAGAGACTCCATTCTGTCTCTCCGCTCGCCTGTGCGTCACATTAGACTTACCAAGTACACCATTTACATGTACGAAGCATCTTGAGGCAATGTTGTAAGTTTCTCAACGCCATCAATTAAAATTTTGTTGATTTTAAGCTGCGAATGAGTAAATAGTTTTTGTAGAAAACATATGTTACAAGATGAATGCATGACATCTTGTACATAATTTTGATTCACATCAAAATAAAATACCCTTAAAATTTAAGTTATATGCCACCCAACGAAACGGAAACACCTAAGATTAGATGCCCTTCATTACTAGCAGCCAAAGCTGATGTAATGATCAAAGGGATGGTAATCGATAGGGGAAATTCATTACTAGCAGCCAAAGCTAATGTGATGAAACTATGGTAATTTTAGTTTCTTAAGTTGGTTAACTTAATTGAGCACTTTCATTACTAGCAGCCAAAGCTGATGTAATGAAACAGCGTCAAGGCATAAAGATTTGGGGATGAAACATGCTTACATTTGCAACTGATGTTGGCAAAATATGTAAGTCCCATGATTCTAGGAATTGCAATTGAATATTGGCAATTGAGATCGACCCGTACCTTATTGAGTACTTTCATTGCTAGCAGCCAAAGCTGATGTAATGGAACGACGTCAATTTGGATCCTAGTTTTCAGTGAAAATTAAATGGTTAAATACCATGGGTGTTTAATTTTCTTGAAAAGATATATTATCGAAAATACTAAAATTGAATTTTGTATATTCTTTAATGTATTTAATGCAACGTTAAAACCGTAAACGTGGAACATTCCTTTAGTGGAAAGTTGATCTGCACCCGTAGGGGTATTTGGATAGCGTCAACTTAACTAAAAGAATAAATATAGTATACTTTCCGTGTGAAGAGTGAGACTTAATCCTATTCCTTTTCATGAATGAGAAAGGTATAATAGGAAAATTAGAATTGTCTAAATTCTAATAAATAACTCATGGCAGTTTCAAATTACACGTTTTAGGAGTTATTAAAATTAGAAGCTAGACTAATTGCCGCAAAATTGGTAAAAGGAAAACTAGAATTATTTTGTCTAGTTGTTGTGCTTTAACCATTTAAAGGTGCTACATACCACAGTGGTGATGGTAGACCTAATTGAGGAAGAAATTGCATGCCCAATTTTCTCAAGTTAATTGCATTGATGGATATTCCATCATTGACAAAGTAGAATACATCCTTTGAGTACCTTAGTATGTATTACGTAAGGGATTACTCAAAGGTGTAGGAAAGTATACATCACAATATTTTCTTTTACTGGTTATGAAACACTTATAATGTTGTCAAATCCAGTGGGAGCATTGTGTTGTAATTACTGAATAATGAGTTCATGTAGTGATCTTTAATTCAGTGGGAGCTACAAGTCTTGATATCTTGGTAGTAACCCGGATTATCTCTAGAATCTCTTGAGATAAATACTTTCCAATTATAGACACTTGTGGTATTAAGGATAGTCGCGTACGTTTCCTTACTAGACAAGGTGATTCTATATCTACTTATATCTATGACACAAATCATATTAATCTCATAAGAAAACGATGACGTGTTGTTTATCTGATGCATGATGTCGTTCCATGCACAAGTGGGAGAAATCTTTATTGTGTGCAAGCAACAACATAAAGGGATATGATTTATACGATTCTCTTGACTGCAAGGTAAGAGATTGATGTTCTATGTGGTTTATTCAACATCTAATTTATAAAACACTTGGAGATAATATCTATTTTCATTACTAGATATTAATGACAAGGTAAATTACATACTTTCATTGCTAGCAGCCAAAGCTGATGTGATAAAACTATGTTAATTTATAAGTTTCTAAAATTAGATAATTATTAGAACAAGTGTCAATATGATAATAAGACTACTTCAAAATAAATATTTATGTATTTGTTCAATGACATAAATAAATGAAGTAATCTAGTACTACTTCATAATTTGAAAGTTTATGTATTTTTAGAATGACATAAATATATGAAGTAATAAATTAACTTGAAATAAGATATTGAAACCAAGTTGTGGTGTTCATGATTACTTTAGTTATGCATATTTATATTTTAGTATAAAGATATAAATATGAAGTCTTTTGATTGCTATAAGACTTATAATAAAGTAAGACATTATCTTGTTATGTTTTTTAATTAAGACATATACAAGAAGTCATTGAGTTGATCAATGATCTATAACGTACATTGGGATTATAACAGTTTATGTCTTTTTGGTAAGACATAGAAATTAAGTGGCTTGGGCTAAAAGGGCACTTATGTTATAAAGCATGCAATAGGCTTGAAAAATCTATTATACCATTAAATTGATTTAGTTGGCAAATAGGTAAGCCAAAACCGAAATATATTTATCTCACATATTGTAAAGATTGACTTACAATATGAATCCTAATGAAATACATATGTGTATGGTATGTTGAGTTAGGAAAATCAAACTCTTAATATATTGTTTGATTTGGGATAACTATATCTTCTTCTTTTCCTAAAGATATCAATGTTAGTAAATTGAGTAAGGATTGGATATACTCAATTAGACTCCAACCTAGAAGATTTATAAGACACCATTTATTATGAAATGTGATAAATCACATTAAGTCTTAAAATTGAAGTTCAGAATTTGTTAAACTACTTATGAGTAGGTTATTAACAAATTAATGTTAGGAACTGTCAATATGTATTTGTAAAAGTCCCAAAAGAGAACAATTTTGTGTTGCTCTTTCTGCTAAGCATTTATAGGTAATCTATAAATTGCAAAAGGCAAGTGGGAGTTTTATCTTGATGAGATAAAATTACAAGATACATAATCTTCTAAAAATACACTAGCAAATCATAATGAGGATTGAACATGTTAGTGTTAAATCTCAAGATGATGGAATTCTCATTTCATAGATCCGCTAGGATATCTCAAGTATTTGTAGAATATGTTGAGGATTATGAGTTACAGGATCATTGTAAGCCTGTTAATAAATTGCAAATGTTTAATTTGGCAAATTACTCATACTATGAATAATTAGATGCAGCCCAGGAAGATAACTAGTTTGGAAACGTAGTTGATCTTAAACTCTATAGTTACACTATAGAATGAAGATGAATTTCTACAAAGGAAATGAAAATCCTAGAGATTTAAATTCTTGTGTAGAAATCATTATGGACAAATTTGTATACATATTTAATGTGTGAAAAGATTATCAATCACACTTAAGCAATTAAATGTGATTGAAATTCTTTCTAAGCACATTAAATGTATAAAGATTATGATTGTCATTCTTAGTTTCATTTATATGAAATTAATAATGGAATATCAAAACTCTTTCTTGGATAATTACTTGAGCGAGGACGATAAGTAATTGAAAGGAGTATTTGAATTCAAATAATCTTTAGAAGTATACAAGGTGCAAATCATTTGTGAATGGATTAATGCATGCATCTAGGAGATATACTTATGTTTAGTTATCAAATCTAAGTTTTGATTTATAATTAAAATAAGATATTTCTTGATATTCCTGAAAGCTAGTGGGAGTATTATATTTAGGGGCCGCTTGGTTCAAAGGGTGAGGAATGCAAAAGGAATGCAAAGGGAATGCAATGCAATGCATTCCCTTACCCCCCAAATTGTTGGGTAATGCCCCATTACCCACTAGTGGGTAATGGGCCATTGCATTCCCTTAAACCAACCATCATTAATGATTATATACCCATTACCCACCCCCACTATCCCCCCAACCAAGCGGCCCATTATACTTATTTTTTTATTTCACATATGTTGTATAACATATGGGAAGTAACATTCCATTAACATTAAATGTTAAGTCTTGGTTTGGAATGAAACTTCACATGAAAATTTAGAAAATAAAACCTTGGATTATATGTTTATTGTAATAAACATAAGCGGTAAAATAACTGATTCTAATAAACATGATAATCTATTAGAAAGGCTAGATAGATACATATCTTTGAAAAGATATGACATGAATGAAATCAAAGACACAGGGATTTTTCATGTACATCATGTTGTTTGTTGTATCATGCTTGGATGCAAGATGATTTGACAACATTAGTATCTAATTGAAAGTTATTAGATAGCTAAGTGTAATGGATATGGTTGGATTAGAATTAACATCCTCAGCCTGGATTTGCTCCAAAATTCTAAATAATGAACCATATGGCATATTGTTGCATGATTGATATAGTTGACAAATCTTGATAGATTTGAAGATATCAAATATTACACGATGAATATTAAAAGTTTACGGAATTTTAAAGAGCATATTGTTGTTTGGATACAATGATGCTAATAAGATTGAGATGACAACTCAATACTAGTCATGGTGGGAGTTTATCCTAGTTAATGGCCATGTGTACTAGTTATGCTCAATATGAGCATAGTTGCATTATACATAAAGAATTAGAATACTTTAACTACAAAGGTTTGGTAGTTTAATTATCATAAATTCGTGAATGAGGATGTCACGCATTTTATGAAGTATGTGGCAATATCTAGATAGAAGAATGCACACATACAAGAATTTCAGTAAATGAATTCTTGAAATAAATATTCTCAAAATTTCTGATTGATCAAAATTAGTTGATTTATGCTTTGTCGACAAGTATGGTGAACATGACTTGGGCATAATTCATTAATGGGAATTATCATGCATTGATCTATTTAGTATTTGGATAAGGGATGTTAAGCAATTATTATTTACAATGAATTAAAGTACGTGGTACGTTTTTTTTCATTAATAATAAATTGTATCCTATATTTGTATGTTTAAATCCGTGAATAACTTATGTTATTCTAAATAGTCCGTTGTCGATCAATAATATGGGAGTATTATTGAATTAAGTCATATCTGAGTATTGGTAGAATATACTTAAAGTATATTGATGCGTGGGCATGCCTAATTCAGATGATATTCAATATTGGATAAATTGAATATAGGACTTATCCCGATCACATGATTGTACTTTATGGATCGTTGTCATCAAGTAAATCATGAATATTTATCCTCAGACCTGAGATACCAGATAACCGTTGATATGTGTCTAAATACACATATATTTTGTATTATTTAACCCCACAAAAACGACCAAAAACACACAAATGACCATACAAATGTTACAAATTTCATTGACATGTGTTTTTATGTGATTCAGGTACAAAAAGATTGAAAAGCAAGTGAAAATTGATCAAGTTCACAAAATTGTCATTTTCAGTCCCTGGAGTTTCACAAAATTGCAAAACTAGTCCCTGAAGGTTTAAAATGATGAAAAGTCAACTTTAGTCCTTGGATAACCAAACATGTTCACAAATAATCCCTGGACAAAAGTTTTCTACAAATGGCAACTTTTACCCCTCAAGTTACAAAAATGGCAAAATTAGTCCCTGGGTGTTTAAAAGCATAATTTATCAAATAATACCCTTGTACTATGCATGAATTTACAATTTGGAACATTTTGATAACTTTTGGGAAAATTGCAATTTTACCCCCTCAAAATCCAAAAATGACATAAAAGGTCCTTGGAAGTTTTAAAATAAAAAATTATCAACTATGGTCCTTGTGTTATTAATTTGTGGCAGGTTTAGTCCTTTGAAGTAAGTTTGGAATGTTGGCAAATCAGGTCCCTAAAGTTTCAGCAGTTTACAACTTTGGTCCTTGGGTTTAAATTTCTATAAAGCAAACCAAACCTTTAATATTCTACAAACCAAAATAAACCCAGCCATATCCCTTTTGACCCCTGCCATAATCCCATTTGAACCCCCAGTCCAAACCATACACCCTTATAATAAATACCAGTCAAGCCCACAAGTCAAACCCATTCCCTCCCATAAATACCATCGTCCTTGTACTCTCTCCTCACCCTCACCTGTAAACCACAAACCAGGTGGTTTCACCACCACCTCACCACCTTTCCATCTCACCTAGTCTACACCACTAGCTCATCCTCCCTCCTCCTCTCACCAACCCACTAAGCAATAAATGCCTCTCTCCCACTCCTCCACTGAAGTACCACTTTCCCTGCTTTTGCTTTCTACCTCAACCCCAGCCCCATACCTATGATCTAAAATGTCCCCTCCACCTCACATAGCACTCTACAATTCTTTAATTGCAATAAAAACTGCCCCAGCCACGTATGGTACTTTTGGCGCCAAAAATCCAATTTGATGGCTAGGATGAATTACAGACAATCAAAGGCCAAGATGAGGTGGGATAGTCTTAGAAGTCGACAAGGAAGCACAAGGGATGTATAAAATAGAGAAGAGAAGCAATGGAGAAGGTTGCCAAGTTTTCATGTATTAGAGAACTTTTGCCAATTAGGGTAGATCATGTAGTGTAATTTTTATTGCTTTCTTTAATTTCAATGTCTTTCAATGTTTCAAATGTTGTAATTTTCAGTTAACTAGTGTAATGGAATACCATTTTCAGTTTAATGCAAGTTCTCTTTTAAATTCATGTTTTCTTAATCCGTACCTTAAATTTTCAAGTCATTTAAATTCTTGTTAATGATAGTTGTTTGATGAACCCCATTAGCTCACTTAGGCTCATGAAAAAGCCTTAAGGCTTTTAGAACCATTAAAACAGTTTTACTCTTTAAAATTCAGTAATGCTAAAAAATGAAGAAAAACAATGAAAAACAAAATAAATAAGTGTTCCTAATGAAACAAGCATGGAGCAAGGTAAATATTGGATGGCCTTTGGTTCAGAATCTGGGTTGAAAGCTATTGCAAGTGGTCCTTGGTCCTTGTTCTATGTTCTCAGTTGAGATGCAGTTGTAAGCCCTTTTTACCAAATTTTTGCACATTACTGTTATAGTCTGTTATATGCTTAGATTTTCATGTTTTCATGTTCATTTGCTGTTTGTTTATGAGTATATAGCTTAATCTTAGGTTCTCATGTTTTGGATTTGATTTGTGGTTTGAAAATGTGTTTTGACTGTCAATATGCCATATTTTTGATAGTCCTAGGCTTAACCTTTGTGACTACTGGTTTAGGCTTAAAAAGGTCTAACTTGACACCTTATGACCTCTGGATTGGATAGAATGGGTGTACACAGGCATTTGCTTTGAAAAACTTCATCACAGTCCATTTAAGGATTGTTTGGATTTAATATTGATACTGTGGTGGAGGGTGTTTGAGGTGTTGTTCTTGTTTGATATACATCACATAAGGCCTATGAAACTCAGTTGAAACTTAACCAAAGGGTGTAGCATGGTAGGAAGTCAAAATGACACTTGATGATCTCATTATGAGCACTGTGAGGTTGTTAGATCATACAATCCTGCATATTTGTGTAATTATTGTTAATCTTTGTTAATTTCATGTTCTTATTGCATAATATTACATAATCAGTCAATAGATTAGATCCTAAGTTCAATTTAGTCAACTTTTGTGTTCTTGTGAAAAAGTCAAATTTTCTAGTTTTCAGATTTTGATCAATCTAGTTAATTTTTGTATGCTCTTGATTTTAGGTTTTAGTTTAAATGTTTCTAAGGTTTTAATAATTTGCTGCTTATCTTCATTAGAGTATTTTTAGTTACCTTTATTAGCTTATCTAAACTGCTTATTTATTGCTTTGTTTTTAGTAGTTTTCTGAAAACCTCCCCTGTGCAGGGCAAATTATCAGTTTTCATTAGCTTGCACAGTGTTCATTATTTAGATTTAGCTTATGTAATTTATTGTTTTGTGTTGCCCATGTGGCCATTATGTTATGTGTATTCTTGTTTTTCAGTTTGTAGCTTGTTTAGATACCTTAATCAACCACCCTATTTTGTCCCACCTTCCTCACTTCACTGAGCAAACAGTGAAGGTGAGTGAGTGTCTTAAGCTCTTGAAAAGTTCCTCATTAAGCCTGAGCTTGTGATTTTTGGCCTCATGTGAAGCTAACCTAACACACTCAGTGTTTCAATGCTTGTTGAGCTCTCATGAGCCCATTTGATAAGTTAATTTTGAGCTTGTTGTTTGCTCTTTTTCTGAGTATACTGAGAAATTAGTATAGTTCAGCCCATTTTCATAAGCTCACTAAAAGCTCATTTCTTGGACTTAGGATTTGAAAATAGTTTCTTTTAGAAGCTTATCAACCAGTGAATAAGTTCCAGTGCTTAAAATCCATGCCCTAGCTTATTTGCTAGGGCTGCTAAGAGCTTCTTATTTGTCCCATATCATCAGTGTATACTGATGGATCAGGGGAAAATCAGCCATTTTCAAAAGCCTCTCACAAGCTCATCTGTGGACCCCACAGCTTAAGCTTGGGCTTTTTGGAAAGCTAACCAGGCCAACTTTAAACTCCAACTTTCACTTTGGCTTTTACAGCTTATCCCGTCAGTCTAAAAAGCCATTCAAATAAGTTGCAGGCCTTGGTTTGCATTGTGTGGTCTGAGAAGTGCTTATTAGCTTATTGCAAGCTTATGAGTGATTCCCATTTCACCAGCTTGCACATACTTGTTTATTATACTTGTTCACACCTTTTTTTCCACTTTATTTCCTTTGTAAAGCTTTTTCAAGCTTATTTCAAGCTTTTGGCTTGACTGTTATAACTGAATAAGCCATAAGCTTTGAAACTGCTTATGTCTTAGTTTTTTAGAGTGTCATTTTCTTTAAACATGTATAATATCAGTATATATTGAGTTCTAGAAAAAGAAAACCAAAATGAACCACTAAGTGATAGCTTCTATTTAGAAGCTTAATTTTTGGCTAGTAACTGATAAGCTAATAAGCTCTTACAGAGCTTATTGCTAAGTTTTGAAAAATCCATCTTTATAAAAGTTGCTCATAATTAGCTGTTTTTAAGTTTTGTAAAAAGAAAAATAAAAAAAATAAAGTTTAGCAAAAATGTGGGGTGTGGGATTCGAACCTGAGACCTCTTGGCTAGTATAACATGCATAACACCACACCCCCTTCCAACTGCTCTGGGGCACCAGTTCCGTTAGTGTTTGTAACCCATTTCTATTTAACCCATGTTTGCAGTTTTAAGCTTATTTGCTTTTTAGCTTATTATCTGATTATCAGAATAAGCTGTGTAACCCATTTTATTTTTATTAGATCAGTAATATTGTAAAGTTATTAAATAAAAATTTTCAGATTTTTTAGAATATGTTTAATATTTATTTTGTATTTTTATTTGTAAATTAGTAAATAAATCATAATAAATTAAATAATTATCTAAAAAATATAAATCTTTTTTCTAAAATTTTCTTTTGTCATATAGAACCTGTAAAAAATATAATTATACCCATAGTGTTAATATTTCAATAAATTCACGTTTTAACTTGCGCACTTACGTTAGTTTTAATTAATTCGCGCGTTTTTAGTTTTCTTTGACATTTTTAGATAGAACTTACGTTTTAGGTTTTTAGATTTTCTTATTATTATAATAATAACTTTGTAAATATAGTTATTTATTTTATTTTATTTTTAATTTGCATTTAAGCCGTTAAGGCATGCAAATTCCCTCTTTGGGAATGTTTGTTTTATTTCGTTTTGTACGTTTACGTTTAATTTAATTTAAACGTACGTTTGTAAATCTTTCGCGTTTTTAGGTTTCTGATTGTACGTTTTTAACGATACAGCTGTGACAGAGCTATGACTATTCACATTCCTAGTGTTAGTCAATCAGATTCCTGTTTTTGTATATTCCATATCATTTCAACACACACATTCGTTATATTACATTTTGCACACCTCGTTGGGACTTAACGACCCGGGGATGTACTTCTATACTCCTATGGATTTAAATATGCATTTGGTCCTAGATTAGTTTGACTTTTATGGTTGACCATTCACAAGTGGTTGACTAATATAAAGATGACTGTTTAGGACCAATCAACCGTTCATGCATGTAGTGCATTTCTGTGAATCAATTTAACGCTATACGTAACTGGTAGCTATACATATTATTTTCGAAAGTGTTGCAAAGTGTATGAGTTATGCTTGTAGTCAAAATGGGATTTGTTCCTTCAAATTTATTTGAAGTTTAATACTACTGGGCCTCTCGTAGGGTTAGCAAGATGTTTGCATGGCCATGCCTAAGATCTCCCCTGAACTTATTCAGAAGATTTGGTAATCTTGCGTAATCTAAAAACGAGAAACAGAATTATTAATAAAGAATGACTGAGATCCATATCTTTATTAATATAGTATTAGAAACAAAATGATAAGTATGATGAGTTATCATCAAGTGGTTTTTTCAGGAGACCACACACCCGAGTTGTACTAGGGGCATTGGCGTGTTGCTAGACGCTAACCAATGTCATTACACTTTTAATAGATTTTCAAGTGAGAGTTATTAGAGTTAATGGAAAAATATTAAATGTGTATGTCTAGATTCGAACACGGGACCTTGGGATTGCACACTTTACGTATGAATGACTAACGGAAATAATTAATATATAACTATGTTATGTATTTAATTATTTAGGACACGAAATGGTACATAACGAACGTTATGTAATTAACGGTGTTGACTAACGACCGTTAAGTTAATAAGGAAAGGACTATTAGTGAAATTGGGAGGCAAAGAAGGATCTAGAAACCCATTCTAGTGGGTTTGGCCGGTTGGGCTATGGGTTGTATAACCCTAGTCGATCCATGGTATCCTACTTGTGCTCCAAGAATAATTTCACTATAAATATAGACAAACTGGTTATTTAGTTTTTTGGGTCTTCGGTACAATCTACTATAACCAAAGGGATATGTTATAAGGACGGGGGGACAAGGGTGGCAGGCCCCTTGTCTCCCCACTTGTCCCCTATTTTTTTCTTGCACAGAACAGTTTTTGTCAGTTTTTGTTCCGTATTTTTGACAGTTTTAAGCGTTTGACATATTAAACTTTATACTTTCTGTTTCGCACTTTCAGATTTATAGCTTTTTGATATAAACAAAATTATAAAAATAAAAATAAAAATAAAATAAAAAAATAAAAAATTTTGGGGGGTCATTATAACCCACCCTTAACCAAATAGTCATTGTCTTCCTTTTTCTTCTGAATGCACAGTCGATTGTTTATTAAAAAATTCAATCATCACCACTTTTCACAAGTGGGGCTATTGCATTTATTATACAAATCAAATCAATCATTGTTGGATCGATTTGTGCTTTTGTTAAACAATGTCTTTGGTTTAATAAACGTGTCTTTACACTAGCATCTAACGTTAGTTGATTATAGTAAATGTGTACAAGATCATGTTAATAACTTACTTTACTTATTCCATCTTTGATTGTGGAACAAAAGGGTAAAGGGTTTCACGTTAATCTATTTATATATTCAAGAGAAGAAAAGAGAAGAATGATGATCTTGAGGTAACTCTATTTATTACGGAGTATTCGGTAATTCATTATACATGTTAAATATAAGATCCTGCTTCCGCTATACGTGCTTTGATGTGTTTATTTATTTAGATGTGTTTACATGCTCCATTTCTTAATCTTTATCAAGTGTTCAATGTGTGTTCTTTTGTGTTTCATCGTTTGGGATGTACCTTGGCTGAAATTCAAGTTCATCCGCACATCCCTTACTCTGTCAATTTAATTGACACATCTCAAATAATATGACAATCTTCCAATTCCATTAGGGGTGCAAACGAGCCGAGCTACTCGCGAGCTACTCGGGCTCGACTCGATAAAAAGCTCGAAACGAGCCGAGCCTTGTCGAGCTCGAGCCGAGCTCGAGCCTGAAAATCAACTCGTTTACTTATCGAGCCCGAGCTCGAGCTTCGCTTATCGAGCTCGAGTAGGCTCGTCGAGCCTTATCGAGCTTCGCTTATCGAGCATATTTGGACATATATTTAGATTATTAAGCCGAGCTTTGTCGAGTAGTTCGCTTATCGAGCATATTTGGACATATATTTAGATTATTAAGCCGAGCTTTGTCGAGCTTTGTCGAGTTCGAGCCGAGCTCGAGCTCGAAAATAAAGGCTCGGATCGAGCCGAGCTCGAGCTCGAGCTCCAAAAAAACCTAACGAGCCGAGCTCGAGTATTGTAAAGCTCGGGCTCGGCTCGGCTCGTTTGCACCCCTAATGACAATCTTCCAATTCCTTTATTGGAGTCAGGTTACTCGGGTCAATAATTTTATTCGGGTAATTCAAGTCAACCCGAGTAACCCGAATACTAAATAGGTTCGCGTATCGGATTGAAAATATTTGGTGAACTCGGGTTCGGGTCGACCCGATTGATTTTTTTTTATTTTTTAATAATAAATTAAATCAATTTGCTCATATTCGGGTTGGCCCGAACCCGAATTGACTCGACCCGAATTTACCCAAACCCGACTAACCCTAGTTTTTAATTGTGTCGGGTATCTTCTTTGGGTTTTTTTTTATTACTTCCGCACAAAGCTTCACTCCTTTCCAATTTCTCTTTTGCTAATCGATGACAAGCTAAAACAAAACGCTATTAAAAACTTAAACAATATAAACGATTATTTTACAACAGTTTTGTGATGCATCACTTCGCATAGGCTTATTCACTGATAATTTCAACCAAAAAAAGACCTAACAGTAAAACAACAACAAGAACAACAACGAAAAAGAAAAAAGAAAAAAAAAAAAAAAAAAAAAAAAAAAGGAAAGAAACACAGGAACACTGTGCATGTAGTAAAACACACTTGAAAAGGCGCACAAATAAGTTTATAACTTTCTAAACAATTTAATAAGCTATTAAAGTCGTAGCAAACTGGAAAGGTAGAAATGCTGACGGAGTGGCTGCGTTGCCAACTGAAAGGTGGTTGTGGTAATTTGTGAATGGAGTGAGAAGATACTAGTGTGTGTCTGGATGTGTTGAAAGAAAGGTAAACCAGCCAATTTATGGCATAAGAGATCAGGGCATGGGTCACACAGGAAAAATTCACACTTTTGGTACAATGCTAATGGTATCATTGCTAGTAATCAACTAAGCAATACCTTCATATACCCTTATTCATTATTAGTACCAATTCTAGACATTAAATGATATTGACAGTAAATATGCAATCAATATCAACCAGCAGTAGCATATGTTTGGTGGCCTTTCGATGTCAATCAGTTAATGAAATTATATACTTGTTACAGCTCACTATCGTATCTTCCACACGTGCACTCAATCCCTTTCATATGCAACTTACATCTTGTGGATTTCATTTAGATGATGTGAAAAGGACTAATAAACTTTAATGAACAAATTTAATGTTTAAAATTGCAAATAAATAACAAACATACGCGTTTAACATGGTGGATAAGTTCTAAAAGACGTACCGATCCTATATTTATACCATACTGACACGACCCCAAAATGGAACACGACCCACCCATAGACTCTTGAAACTTCACACAAAACCCAAACAAACCTCAAAATAAAAAGACTCGTTTCCGCAACATAACACAGTTTAAATTGCCCGTGCAAGACCCATAACTAGCAGTAGATGTCACGAAAAAGGAGAATGTAACCTCATTTAGTTTCTTCTTTATTCTCAGAATCTGCTGCTTTTTCAGGTTCCTTGGTTTTGGGTGCATCAGATGAATCTTTGACTTCTTTGGTATCTTTATCATCGACACTAAGCTTCTCAAGTAGTCCAGCAGTACTTGAAGCGTCTTTGGTCTCTTCCTTGTCCTGTTGTGATTCAGCAACCTCTTGCACTGTTTCCATGAACTTTTTGCAATCTAAAATCCAAAAGGTTAATATATATTAGAACGAAATCGGAAATTCAGCATATACATGTATGTAATTTATTCAAAAGGGGCATTTCAAAGCTTATATTATCTAGGAGAACAGACTATAAGATCTACAAGATCAAGTGATGTTCAAATGGCGAATCATTCTGGCAGTATTTCCTACACGTGTTAAAGAAAACCCAGATGGTCGTAAAAGACTCCAGCTCGAAGTTTAATGAAGAGATTGCAGTTAAAAATATCGCATGAAAATTCACATGCTCGATTGGTTATTATTAATAGTACACTCACACACACAGAGCATAGTAGCATGCCAAAAGTTTAACCTCTGTACATGTCTACAGGAGGAACTTCAAACAGCTTTAACAGTCCAATTAGCTTCGTACCATTTGTGTTACATCATGACTCCATTACCAGCTAAAGGTCTTTGCTTAAATATAATTTTAACATTAGCAACTAAAATCAGCTACTACAAGAAAAATCAGATATAATAAGTTTGCTAGACTCAATGATCAACTCCAAACCAACCATGTATATAAATTTGAGAAAACCTAGCCAAAAATAGCAAACATATATACGCCACACACCATTCTGATAGTGGACATAGGATGCTCGGACTCGGGTACGGGTGTCGGACTCGGGTACGTGTCCAAGGGTCGGACCTTTCAAGATATGATTTCAAGGATTCGTGGACTCGTTTTGAAAGAGTCCAAATTTTGAATATGGACTCGGGGACACGGGGTATTATGCAATACAGGCTGTTAAATTAAGGTTTTTTAATTTATTTTTAATATTACAGGGGCCAATCATGGACAATCCAAATTCTGCTAAAGAAGAGTTTAAGTGTATTGCTGTCTTTGTTCAAGTTAAAGAAGTTAAAGGGGCTGAGTGTATCTTTTTTCTTTATATTACCCAGCCTCTCTTCTAGGGTTACTTACCCTTATTTGCTGCTTTCACACACACACACACACACACACACACACTTTTGTCTCTCTCCTTCTCCGGCCAACAACCACCACCGCCGGCCAACTTCCGGTCACCGGAAAATTTTCTGACCAACCCCTTTTATCACCCCAACTTATGGATCGGGCCACCCCGGTCACGTCTATACCATTCACTCGCCACCAAACCACTTCGAACCACCTCCACGCGCCACCCCCGTGAGCGCCGCCACCACGAAGTTCGTCTTCTTCCTTCAAGCCGCATCCACTTTCTCCTCCCCACGTCCCGTCCGGATTCCGCACCGGTACCCGCGTCCCACCGGGTCGACACCGGTACGCCGGGGATGTTAGCCGAGTCCGAGCTTCCCAGACACCATTCTGATAGTGGACATAAGATGGGAACAACTTAAGTTACTAAAACGGAGATTCAAGAGCAGATCTGATCTATCGATTTATTTAGTTATATTATATCTTTGCTACTTTTTATTTTATAACTGGAATTAGAATGATATGTGTAACTTTTGCTATTCTAGTCCTTTAAGGACGCTTTGTAGTTGGATTTTAATTATTCAATTCTAATCCACAAAATATGTATCACGTTTCTGCCTGTTTCACGAATTTCCAACATCATCCGGTCCGGCTGATGCCCATGTAGTGATAGCCCGAAACAATGGGATCTCCATCTAGCCTGACTGAAGCTTATAATAGGTTAATCAATCAACACGCAAGACACCTTTCTAATTGTGTACCACAAACAGACACACTCTTGATATGGTTCTTTTACCTAAAAGTCCCAGCTATAGTATTCTAGCGTTGTTGCCTTTAAAAAGATCGACACCATTCAAGACACCCTATTCAACCTGAACTCCGACTCAGTCAAAGTTTCAAAACTAATTAGTGATGACAAGGCTAAGCGTAGACGGGTCCAAACTTTTAAGGAACGTAATCGTGTTATGGTGCATTTACAATCAAATATATTTTATTTACTTGTCGAATTCTGCATAAGATCAACAATAACACCTATGTTCTTGACCTGCCCGCAAAATCAGGTTTACAACTATCCTAAAGTTCCCCTAAGAACTCTTGGCCACGTGCTATTCAAGCGGGAGAGAATACGAGAACCTCAGATGAAAGACTCGGGAAAACAAGAGTTTTAAAAATAACGTTCGAGAAGGTTTTGAATTTCATTGGAATACTATCTCAAGTCTAGCCATAAATTTAGTTTATCTTTAGGTTTTTATTATTTGGCTAAGGTTATTCTTTATGTAATATAATAGTGTCAGATTTGGGATTTCTAGGCCTATTGAATCTCGACCCAGCCTATTGTTTTCACATTCTGCCTGTAAAATAATTAAAGAGCGAGTTTATGCACGAAATTTACTGATGTCCTACACATTGTTATCGACTCCTTTTTCCCAAATAGCCAATATAGTCCATGCCCCAGCCACCCTCCTCCCTAGCTTGGATAAACTTTAGACCTTTATGCCCAACAAATGTAGCCATAAAGAACAATAGCCCCTTAATCAGTGCCATACGTAAGACATAATGCTTCCCAAGGTACAAATCCAAGTAAGTCGCCCAACTTTTAGAGAAAAGGAAAAATATAAATAAATAGGAACACGGGTTGACAAAAACGACCAAAGTGGTAGATTCCATAGAAAAAGGATGTTATCGATATTCCTTGTCATAGTTACTTATACAGTTATGTCTTTGCGTAATTGTTAATTGCATTTTTTGCAGGCAAAACCATAGTAACATAATTCACTAGAAAGGCCACCATTGCGATCCAGTTCGCGCGTTCCCAATTTAGGTACGATTCGGTCGGGAACGGGGAAATTAACGATCCGAATCTCAAACCTTCTCAATCATGAAATTGTTACTTCTTTTTAACTTTAATACAAAAACTTTAGTATGTAAATGACTGATGGTTATGACTTATGAAAATTCCATAAGTATTGATGAACTCAAATAAGTACATTTTATTATCATCATTTATCCTATTTATTTGACTTGTTTTATTATATTATGTATGAGAATTGATACTTAATCGTTTACTTTCGTAATTCTCAGTTAAAAACAAGCATTTGGTGAAACTTAGCTATTATGGACTAAAAATGGAGAAAAATGATCAAGATTGGAAAAGGTTGCTGAAATGAAGAGATTGAAGACCATTGCCTGACTTTGAAGAATGCATGCATGCAATTCTGTCATGCGTTGCATATGAAACTTTGGTCAACGAAGAAGAACCAACTTGTTCTACTCCAGATGCGCCGCATTATACTTCTTACATACGGCGCATCACTATCTAGATTTCACCAGTTTCGATCCAAGATACAAGAAGACATGCGCCGCATACAGATATGAAGATACGCCGCATCTCAAGGCGGTGTACGAATATTCTGGAATATAATAACCTTGGACCCCACGTGAAGTTAAGTCAATGCGCCGCATCTACTTATTCAATGCGCCGCATCTTACCTCAGACAGAAACTATAAATACCCCAAGACCAGACGAATTTCGAGAGCCCTAGTTTTAGAAGAAGACCGAAGACCAGAAAACCTAAGGCCGAATTCAGTCGAATAGGCAGCACAAGACACACCCGAACGAAGATACAAGAGCTGTAAGAAGGTCCTGCATGTGTTTAATTCATTAAGTAGTTTTGTTTCATTGTATTAGTACACTTTAATTCATCAGGATTGGTGGCTTGTGTAATGTGACAACGGAAAGGTTGCACTCCCTTAAAACTGTTTTCCCATTAATTAAAGTTTATATGTTGATGTCTTTGGTGACTTTTATTAGTGCATTGATAACCTCTGTGTCTATTAGTGGCTTGTCGTATGTGACTACGGAAGATCATATTGCTCCCACGGTTATAACTAACTTGATCACTTAGGAATAACTTTTAGACATAAGTAATCATTAAGGGTTTACTCGCCGATAAGATTAGAGCCAACGAGAAAGGGTTAATTACATACACTTCATATAAAACTAGCAATAAAACAAGTGACAAGCTACTTAATTATCAGGACAGGTCTTCTTATTGTCTCAAGTATTTATCTGTGTACGTGCGTGCTTATCGCTGATTCGTGCTCATTAGTTTAGTTTATTATTTAATTGCAACCAAAACGTGCCAGTCTCTCAGGCTGAACCCCCTTGCGTTAGATTAGGTTGTATAATTAACTTAAGATATTAAAATACTGATTAGAATAACTAGATAATACGTTCCACTCTTAGTGATCGACACTCTACTTACCATTATATTCATACTGACCGGGTACACTGCTCGTTAAGTGTGTGTGTTATTGATAAGTCGGCTAAATATAAATTTAAAACTTGAGTAGGCATTAATACTGCTAAACCGCAACGACACATCACGCACCATCAAGTTTTTGGCGCCGCTGCCGGGGAGTGAATTGTTATTATCTGTTAATTTGATTAGTATTTTAATTAGTTTTTTTTTCTTTTTTAAAATTTTTAGATTAATTGCATTCATTGTATTATTTGCATATTTTCTGTTTTGTGTGTTATTTGTTTTCTTTTATTTTTGTTGCTTTTTGTTTGTTTTATTTTTGTTTTTATTTTTCTGTTTTTCTGCATACTGCTATCGTTGTACTGAGCTTATTCAAACGATACGGCGCATCTATTTTCATAGATACGGCGTATTGCGTTTAATTTTTATAAAATACAACGCGTTTAATTAATTCGAATACGGCGCATCTTTCCCCAAGATACGGCGTATTCTGTTTTTAATAAGAAAATTTTTCTAAACGTTAACGCCATACGGCGCATCTGTTTTTACAGATACGGCGTATTTATTATTTTAATTAAAAACAGTTTTCGAATTATTAAACAGATACGACGCATCGATTTTTATCGATACGGCGCATCTTTCTGAATCAAAAATCTTGTATTTTGAAACGTAACGAAAATACGGCACATTAACTTTTGTTAACACAACGTATTTAATTTAATAAATATAGTTGATTTTTGATATTCGCTTTGATCGTTCCACTACTCTCGTGCGCAAGTTGTTTACTTTCAGGATAAATGATGGCTTAAGCATCACTATGGAAGATTACATCCTGTACCAAACCGAGAGACGCTAGCTGGAGTGATCAAACCTTTGACAACTAGAAGGCTGTAATAAGACGACAAGAGTGGAGGAAAACTCAGTACTGGTAACATAGAACGTCTTTAATTCTTGAAATAATTCCAGGTAACCTCTACAATAATTCACCCGGCCTTAGAAAGAGTTCTCTACGAAATCTCTCTCAATTTCACTATACATTTATAATCTTGATTTTGTAAGCTAGAACACGATATTTGTTCCTAACCCCGGAATAAATCATTATCTACTAAACAATAAGATTATAATTACTAATAAAACAAATATACTTGTTGATCTTATCTTGGATTTATATATATCATATGCCGTTTAACCCCAATTTGATGTATAAGGAATTGTGTTGCGGAGGCCAAGGTACGTTCCTTATTTAAATTTCGTTCACTAACATAGCGATACGGCGGATCTAAATATCCCAAGCGCCGTATCTCTGACCAACTAGGACTCATTGACTAGTCAACGAAATTAAATAGATACGGCGCATTCCAATTTTTCAATACGGCGCATCGTTTTGCCCTATAAATACGACGGGAATGCGCCGGATCTCAACTTTTTACCCCAAATCCTCACACAGTTAAAAACACACACAGTAAAATTAAACCCTAAATCCGAGCATTTTTCTCAAATCAAACCTCTAATCCGATCTCTTAACCTACTCCTAATCATATAATTAAGGTAATTATTCTATTTCGACTTAATTTTGTTAATATAAAAATTTGGGTTTATGTGATTAATTCGATTAAGGCTTAAATTATATAGGGATATGATTAGGACTTGCATTAGATGATTTCCCCCGTATTTAATTTGCATAAATCATTGACTTTCTGGCCTAGTTTTATTTGAATATAAATTAGGGTTTTGAATTCGATTTTGAATTTTAGTGGGAAAATGGATTGGTGGTGGTATAATAAACTTTTAGAACTTTTATAATGGGTAAATGGAACTGTGATGTTAAGTGGGAGTTTACGTCACGGGTCCGGATTCTTGGAATGCGTGCCTGACCCCCTTTTTATGCTGATAGATTGATAGATGCGGCGCATCTTAATTAATTGATGCGGCGTAACGACCTATTTCCAATTTAATATAATTCCATATACGCCGTATTACTTAATTTAGATACGACGCATCTCGATACGCCGTATCTCATTTCTTGCTCCGCATCTCTTATATTTCACAGATACGCCGCACTGATTTATCAGTTGCGCCGTATCTACCATATTTACAGAATGTTTTCTAACCTCGAAGATTTATTGCAGATGGCACTACCCGCAGCTGAGAACAGACATCCATGGCTCAGCTTTGAGACTTTTGGACTGACTCCTGATACATTGGATGAGTATTTGAGGAGGCTTAGAGTTATTTACTTCAAGAGGATTTTCAGGGTCTCGGTTCTTGGTGAGGATATTGGATTGATTGGAGGGGGGGCATGCTGCTGATAGTTTGCATCGTAGGTTGGAGATGGTTGTTAGTGATGATGATGATGAGGTAGTGTTTAGATCTTTTGCTTGGGAGAGGTTGTTTGGGGTCGATGAGCCTCTTATCAGAGAGCTTATGTTGGAATTCTTCAGTACTGTCCATTACAGGGAGACTGATACGGAGTTGGATACCGCCGACACTTTAGTTTTTAGGTTGGGGGGAGAGCACAGGCAGATGTCGATGAGGGAGTTTATTCTGGCTATGGGGTTACACACTGCTGAGGAGCTTGAGTCTGATGGTTTTGCCAGGTACTGGGCTGACAGCTTGAGGGTAGTTCCTGATAAGGCATTGCTGGGAGATTACTGGGATAGGATCTCTTCAGGGGGTGATATCGCTACTTCCACCCCTTCTTACACACTGATCAGGGAGCCCATGAGGAGGTTGTGCCACCGCATGATAGCTTTGACCATTGCTGGGAGAGGTCAGTCACCCGAGAAGGTGACTACTCTTGACCTCTTCCTTCTGAGGAGCATGGACGAGGGGTTGTCGGTGAACATCCCCCACTTTCTGGCACATTACCTTCATCGGGCAGCTGCAGGGAGAGACAGGAGGAGTCAGATGACTGGTGGGCATTTTGTGTCTAGGCTGGCCCGCCATTTTGGAGTGATTGGTGACGAGATCCCTGCCGGTTTAGAGGTCGATGTGACTAGGCTGCCGGTTATTGACAGGGATTATTTGGTTAGACTTGGGATCTGTCAGTTGGCTATGGGGGATTACTTTTGGGTGGCATTGGGCCCCGCTAGACCAGCATATCCAGAGGCGGAGCAGGGAGGTCCTCAGGGAGCTCCGGCTGCTGCTCCAGCCCATCAGGAGGAGCCACAGGCACCAGTACCCCCACCAGCACCTGTACGCACGGTGAGTCAGAGAGTTGAGGCAGTTGAGGGAGAGCTGAGAGCCTTGAGAGGCGTAGTAGATGGTATGAGGAGGGACTCGGAGTGGCTTGTTACGAGTGTGAGCCGACTTTTGGAGCATCAGGGTATTAGCCACACTCGCCCGGATGGTACTCAGGTTAGAGGGGCGACTCTAGCATACACTCGCAGAGTCCGGGCCAGGACAGATGGTGCCAGCACTTCCGGGACCCGCTCAGACGACCCTACTGACCCATGATATCTGGATTTGTTGTGTTTATTGACATTGTTCCACGTATATTATTATTATTATCTTGTTGATTGTACTCATTATTATTATCGTATATATTTGATGTTTCAGTTGATATTTCTTATTATGCTTGACAAAGACTGGCATTAAGTTCAGCATGAGAGTACGAGAGGACGTGAGAGATAAACCGTGGAACGAGTCATTTTACAACAGACTATTAACAGTCTGTCTGGTAACTACATGCGCCGCATCTGGTAAACAGATGCGACGCATCCTATCCTTTATTTCGTTTTATTTTATTTTTATTTCAGGCCCGTAGAAGATACGGCGCATCTCCATCCTAAGATACGGCGCATCTCCATCCTAAGATGCGACGCATCTCCTGCACTGGTCATATCTTACTTAATTTTCTGCATTTTTATTTTTAACTTTAAAACTCTTTGTCAGTTTATTTTAATGCGGCGCATCCCTGGTTAAGGATGCGACGCATCTTTTATTCTGATTCGTATTTATTCCAGGCTCGATACGGCGTATCTTCTTCCATAAGATACGGCGCATCGACTGACCTAATGATTTTCAGTTTTAATTTTTAAGTTTTATTTTTACTAACTACTAATGTATTATGCAAGTTTGAACCTTCTTAACTTAGGTGTGTTAAAGTCTTGATGGTATTATAGATTCCTGCATTTCCTGTGGATACATCAAATATGAAGCTTAAACGTTCTCATCCACAAGAAAGATGATTTTTGCCCTTATACTAATGGAGGATCATACCGAGCAAATCTCAGGGGAGTTTTTCTGTTCTAATTCTTTTATTTTCCAGTTTTTAACCTTTTATACAAACAACGAGGACGTTGTTTAACTTAAGTGGGGGGATTGGAGAATTAGAACACTTACTTGTCCTAAACTTTTTCAAAAATTATGCTTAAAATGCGCTTAATATATCAAAATTAAAATTTTTAGCATGTTTTTGTTTAAGATCTAAGTTGCATAGCTGCACACATAACATTATTTTCAAAAATTGTGATTTTTCAAAATTCACAAATCTCTGAGTGTGCCGGTGACTTGTAAACTTTAGAACTTGGCTTGTATACTATTCGAGACCACCATAATAAGTATTATTTTTATAATTGGAATGACTTGTCTAAATTGGTAAATTTCTAGGATTACACCCAAATAGCCTTTATATGTTATGTGATATTAGCTAACTACACTGGTTAGTTAACCCCCGTATAAACCCTTTGTTACTCTCATTTTTAGAGTAAGATACCCCTAGAAAAACACTCAGAGCCATTCCTTTCGTTTCTTACACCAATGTTTAAAATGTTTCGTTACACCCTTACACCTTAGCCTACCCTGTAGATTAAAATCCGTGGTTGGTTAATTGCTTTAGGCAAAGTGTGTTTCCTTACATTACCTGTGTTCGCGTGCGTAATTCATTATCTATGGTTAGGTCGGGAAATTGCACAATGCAATTGGAGTGAAAGTAAATATTGTATATCTTTGAGTCTTGTTTTTCGTGTGTTTACTATTTTTACTATTACCGTTATTTCTGAAGTCATGAAAAGTATGGAAAAATTATCCAGAGTTATCGTTATAGTGATGTGGTGAAATTCTACACATCTTTGTTTATGTTTCAAGTTTAAAAAAAAAAAAAAAAAAAAAAAAAAAAAAAAAAAAGGAAAAAATAAGAAAAGAAAAAGTTGGAAGTTTGTTTAACCAACTTATGTAAAGTTTTGTATTAAGTGGTCGATATCACCACTATTTGTTGTATATTATATTTATGGATTGAATGGGAGTTGAAAGTTATGGGAACGCCAACTAAGGATATTCTTTGATTAAGATCTTGTTGAGTATAATTCGTGTCTACCTAAAGCGTGTGTTTCAAGTGTTAAAGCGTGAGTTGTTCAATGATATGAGTCTTATTCATGGGATGGTTGGGATAGTGATTAACCACACTTAGGATTTTAATTTATCTGTTTTGTTTATTTTTCATTTTACACCAATTTGTATCCCAAATATTATCCATACCCTATATCATTCTTTATCCAAACCTTTGAATAATTGAGATTAGGGATTTGAGCAATCTTAAGTATCGTAGTCGTGGATTCGGCTATGTATTTATGATTTTGTCGCCCTTTTTGATATAATATTATTGGTGAAGATTACTTGGTCCTATCTTTAGCCTATTCGAGTTAAGGATTTGAGCAATTGCAAGTATCGTGTTCGTGGATTCGATCATGTATTTGTGATTTTGTCGCCTTTTCTGGAATTTGAGATCGATAGAGATTAAGAAGAATGATTAACCTTTAAACCTCAAAACCCTTTTTACCGCTTTAGACTTGTTATTCCTTGGCTTTAGTGGAGGAGATGTGTATACTTGCCAAGCTTATGATAGAATATTCGTCACGACTGGACAGTTAAACGATTAGATTTGCTTTTATCAAAATATTTTATTTTACTTCTAATTCGTTAAGTGTTTGGTTGTGTGATTATGACAAAACGAATACATGCTTAAATATAAAAATAAATCCTAATATCTTTTAGGATATATATTTTCATAAGATTAATTCTAAGGTTTACTTGGGGACAAGTAAAGTTTAAGTGGGGGGATATTTGATGAACTCAAATAAGTACATTTTATTATCATCATTTATCCTATTTATTTGACTTGTTTTATTATATTATGTATGAGAATTGATACTTAATCGTTTACTTTCGTAATTCTCAGTTAAAAACAAGCATTTGGTGAAACTTAGCTATTATGGACTAAAAATGGAGAAAAATGATCAAGATTGGAAAAGGTTGCTGAAATGAAGAGATTGAAGACCATTGCCTGACTTTGAAGAATGCACGCATGCAATTCTGTCATGCGTTGCATATGAAACTTTGGTCAACGAAGAAGAACCAACTTGTTCTACTCCAGATGCGCCGCATTATACTTCTTACATACGGCGCATCACTATCTAGATTTCACCAGTTTCGATCCAAGATACAAGAAGACATGCGCCGCATACAGCTATGAAGATACGCCGCATCTCAAGGCGGTGTACGAATATTCTGGAATATAATAACCTTGGACCCCACGTGAAGTTAAGTCAATGCGCCGCATCTACTTATTCAATGCGCCGCATCTTACCTCAGACAGAAACTATAAATACCCCAAGGCCAGACGAATTTCGAGAGCCCTAGTTTTAGAAGAAGACCGAAGACCAGAAAACCTAAGGCCGAATTCAGTCGAATAGGCAGCACAAGACACACCCGAACGAAGATACAAGAGCTGTAAGAAGGTCCTGCATGTGTTTAATTCATTAAGTAGTTTTGGTGGCTTGTGTAATGTGACAACGGAAAGGTTGCACTCCCTTAAAACTGCTTTCCCATTAATTAAAGTTTATATGTTGATGTCTTTGGTGACTTTTATTAGTGCATTGATAACCTCTGTGTCTATTAGTGGCTTGTCGTATGTGACTACGGAAGATCATATTGCTCCCACGGTTATAACTAACTTGATCACTTAGGAATAACTTTTAGACATAAGTAATCATTAAGGGTTTACTCGCCGATAAGATTAGAGCCAACGAGAAAGGGTTAATTACATACACTTCATATAAAACTAGCAATAAAACAAGTGACAAGCTACTTAATTATCAGGACAGGTCTTCTTATTGTCTCAAGTATTTATCTGTGTACGTGCGTGCTTATCGCTGATTCGTGCTCATTAGTTTAGTTTATTATTTAACTGCAACCAAAACGTGCCAGTCTCTCAGGCTGAACCCCCTTGCGTTAGATTAGGTTGTATAATTGACTTAAGATATTAAAATACTGATTAGAATAACTAGATAATACGTTCCACTCTTAGTGATCGACACTCTACTTACCATTATATTCATACTGACCGGGTACACTGCTCGTTAAGTGTGTGTTATTGATAAGTCTGCTAAATATAAATTTAAAACTTGAGTAGGCATTAATACTGCTAAACCGCAACGACACATCACGCACCATCAAGTATCAAACTATTTTTTCAATTTTGGACGTTAGGATTTCTTTTATAATCCTTAGGAATATATTAATTATTAGGTACATCGTACCAGAGCGATCCCGAATGAACCTACCCCCCATCGAACCGAATTTTAGGCACCTAGCGAACCGCGATCCCGATCCTCGATTGCGTACCGGAACGATCCCCATTCCATGTGACTATGGGCAAAACTATGCAAAAGGGAGGAAGCATGATACATGCTTATAAATATGTTCCTACAACTTTATTCATCAATTTATTATTTTATTATTTTATTTTTTTTTATTTATTTTTTTTTTCTAGTCTTGGTATATCATGCTATATTGTGATCATTTCCTGGAAATCATCAACTCAATTCTTTTGGCTATACACATTAAAGTAGATTCAGAAGTGGTTTATATAGAGTTGTAATACTCCGTAATTTCATTTCATGGAAATCATCAACCAGATTAAGTATTTATATTATCTGCTTACGATCATTATGTAATACGTCATTTGTTTGGACCAAGTTGTAAAACTTTGTTGAAACCTTAGAAGTATTAAGCAAGTGATAGTCTTTTAGAAATCCAAGAGGTGTTGTAAGAAGAGTCATGAAACTGATGCACATTTCTTTATTACGGGTTGTAGCAGAAGATTAATTTGAGACTTCCACCAAGCATGAGGAAAGTGATAGGCACCTTGGAAAAATGTAGGTTATCAAACTTTCAAGCCCTTTCCATAATCACAGATCATTCTTCTATGAAACATTAATAAACACATGTGAATCAAGTTCAAGGCCATTACTACAATTCTCCTTGCAATTAAGAAATAAATGTCTTTATGTTACTACTTCATGGATCAAACAACAACTCTCGTTAAAAAATTAGATGCCCACATCTTAGTCCAAGCAAAAGGGCTCACCACATAATAACCAAAAGAAAATATACGGAGCAAGAAAAAATCTAGAAACTACTATAGCATCCAAATACGATAATGTGTAACCTCAAATTCATGCCTTAATAACTACCGCGAAAATATGGAAACCTAGCTAGAAACACCAAGATGATAACTAAGCTCAAAACAATCAAAACACTTTGATAAATAAAGCTTGGAGTAATACATTCGCTCTCAACTAATCTACAACAATTACATGCTTACACAACATTTTCAATAACTACACCAAACAACATAACTTATTCACAAAACTCTAATATAAGAATAACCAACTCTCCGACCATTGTATATTAAATTCTAAAAACACGCAATTCCAGGCACACACATATCAAACGCTGCACACAAACTAATCACAATCTAAATCCTTCTAACATTTAATCAAAAACAGTCTATACACCTAAAAACACATCAACGAAACACTTAAAAGCAAAAATAACCACTTACTTTCAACGGAACCAAACCGAATACAAAACAGCTCATCCTTCAATTCACCATCAGAAAAATCAGCAGCATGCCACACACATGACTTATCATTACCAGCATGTTCCTGAACATTCGTACTCGATATCACTACAAACAACAACACATCAAAAAAATTAACATCTCATAGTCTAACCTCATTTTTCTCAAACTTCACAAATAAACAGTTAAACCACATCATACAATACCTAAATGATTAGCACAGATTTTCAACGTCTTCGATTGACGCATAACTAACCGCACTTTACCACTCTCCTTATGTTTCAACAACTTAACTGAACCAGCACCTCGTTCTTTCCACTGGTTTCCTTCTTTATCGAATCGATACAGCTTCGATTTACTAGTATAACAATAAAATATTACATAATTATTAAGCAAACAATAATATAAACATCTTAAAAGTAGTTCGATCCGACTTATCTTCGCTTTTCTAAATAGAACTGTCAACAGAATACTACAAGTTATTACAGCCGATATACTTAAACGTTTGATATAATGTTACAGATTTGTTAGTATATATAGTGTAAAGTGTAAACAGATTAAAACTAGTTCCAACCGATATAGATTCGATTTACTGAAATTATTATAAACTATTACATAATTTACTGCAATAATAAACAGACTACAAGCCGATGTCACTTCGATTCTCTAAATCTTTTACAAAACTGTTAAACATATATATAGTGTAAACTGACTACAAGCTGTTCGAACCAATATAGTTTTGACTTACCAAGTGATTAATAAAACTGTTTCAATATTGTTGAGTATAAAATAAATAGTCTAATATACGGACTACAAGTAGTTCGAGTCGATATCGCTTTCATTTTCTAGATACTGTACAAAATTTTTAAACATATATATAGTGTAAACAGTTTACAAGTAGTAGTTCGAAACTATATAAAAACTAGTAGTACAAAATTGTAAAGTGTAAACAGACTAAACGACATCGTTTCGATTTACTGAAACTTGTTATAAAACTTCTAGTTGAAAGGCATATAGTTTCGATTTACTGATAATTTTATAAAAATGTTATGTAAGGAGGTAAAAAAGGGTTACAGATCGAGGATGGGATCTTCATTTTCTTCACCGGTAGTGACGGCAACTTCTTCGAGTTTGACGATCGGAGCTATTTGTGCTCCGGTGTCTTCGTCTTCTGCGGCGGCGGTTTCTTCTTCACCGGTGTGTTCGTGTGAGGGATCGTTGCTTGCCATTGATGATGATGATTGAGAGTAGCTTTTTTTTTTTTTTTTTTGTTGTTGTGGTGGAATTTGGAGTGTTTGGGTGATATGAGTGTTGGGGTTTTATATGGTTAGGTTTTCGAATTTTGGGTGGGGGGAGGTTTTGTTTCAATCGTGACTGCTTGGGTTTTGGGTTGACCCGGACTCGTGTGACTTGATTTATACTTTCTGTGTTTGGCAACAGTTTAGCTTTTTAAAATAAATCAGCTTATAAAATAAGTTTTGTTTGTCACACGGGCTTATGGAGGCTTCTATAAGTCATAAGCCTTTTAAAGCCCCAACCCCATTGAAAGAAGCTTATAATGGCTTATAGCTAGTCAAATTACTTAAATACTCTTTTAAAATATAATGGATTATCATGCAAAAGCCTAAAAATATATATGAACTTAATTTGATGTATTTTTATGCGATTTTACATAAATAAGCTTCAGCCCCAACTAATTCACCAAATAGCTTTACAAAAATATAAGCTTCAGCCTTCGGCTTACAATACAAGCTTCAGCCCCAGTCCCAGCTCCAACTTCAGCCCTAGCCCAGCCCATTCAACTCTTAATGCGGGTGATAGACTTTTCCCAAGTATTATCACATTATAAGATTTATGTATTTTGCAAGTAGGGGTGTTAATTGAGGACGGGTTAGTCGGGCTCGGATCTACTCGGGTTTGGGTCAACCCGAATTTAAGTAAAATGTAATAAAATTGCCTATTTGTACTCAATTAAATAGATAATTTATAAAAATTATATATAAAATAGAAAAAAACCAATCCCCAACCCTAGTTAGCCAAACATTTTCAACTCGCCCCACCCTATTTAGTATTCGGGTTACTCGTGTTGATGGGACCCGTGATCCTGAGCTAGGTATCAGTAATTCAGATGGTGTGTCCATCAAGGGTAGAGGCGAGAAGAAGAGAAAGAAAGGGGAAAATATAGCTCTGCGGTTTTAGGGTTCAATGTTGTTAACAACAGGATCACGAGCTGACAGTTGTGGCTATGTATGTAATCATGGTTCGCTCTAGCAAATATTGGATCTCTAAAGTTTCAACCCAAAAGCAAACTGCCTGATTTTTATTTATTTATATCATACCTTGAAGGTAAAATGCATTGAGGCTTGTCAATTATTTGATATTTATTTGAAGTTAATTAATCATCATTTCTAGTGGTGTTAACAAGGTTAGCCGAGCGCCACTAGGAAGTGATATTTGTGAGTGAAAACATAGGTTCACAACTCTTCCATAATGAACAATTGGCGACAAGTGATGTAATGTATGAATTTTGCCAAGTGTCCGATACAGACATTTGTAGGCAGAAGTTTAGGGCATGTTAAACATTATTCACTTTCCAGTTCTGTAATTTACGCTACCTAACTCTGGGCACTATTAATATTTTCATGCATTGTCGCCTAAGGCTGTAAACAATCACTTCGATTTTAATCAAACACAGTAGCGTAAAAAAACGATAACTCTGTTCATGTTCGTTTATTAAAATAAAATTTGATTTTGTTCATGCTCGTTTGTTAATAAGGTTTGTGTGTTTCTGTGTGCAAAGTGAATATATATTAATTACAAAACTATAGATAACAAAAGCCAACATGATAATACCAAGGACATGCCCAAGGTATTAGAAGGCGTAAAACAACTGTTCTCTAATAGCAAGCTGATAGTATATTTCAAACACTACTTCTATTATGAAAACCTCAAAACCATACTACAGCCATCCGTAAACGGACATAATCCAAGCATGAACTACGCCATTGCATACTTCGTTTATTGAAGGTTTTGGCATTATACAGTCAAACCTTAGTCATAAAAGCAAGAGACTACTTTTTAGACTTCGTATGACCTATTCAAACCCAATCATTAAAATCATATCCAAACAATCCCATATTATGGTAAATACGAGAACATTCGACCTGTACAACAATTGCTTGGACATCGATACTTCATGTAAAGGATTTGACTATTTAATATCATGTCATGTAAACACAAATAAATAAGCATAAACAAACATGAACAGACATGAATGAACATAAACAGTCATACACGAGTGGATATTAAGGATCTCAACGTTCATAAATATATGCATCATTATCCTAAGTTTTTGAAAATAATTTCTGAACAACATCATTCTCTCAATTGATGTTAACAAAATAAAGTATTCTCTAGACGTCACCAAAAAAGTTGTTTTAGAAGTCATCCAAAAGCTGCTCTACCAGCAATCCCAAAAAGCTTCCAATATCACAACATCAACATTCAAAATCCTGAGAATTTTAGATTTCGTTATAGAATGGCATCATTTTATTTAAAGCACAATCAGGAAAAGTACAAATACACCCAAACGACGCTTGACCGAAACACATGACTAAAGCTCAAAAGTGCATGGACCCCAAACGTCTACCAATGAATACATGTTTGCAAAATGACAGTTTACGCTTGCAAGACTAAACTTAACTTGGAGCTTTTTTCCAACGAGATTCTTGAACTACAATCATCCATAGTACTAATACAAAAATCGAAAATATAGAAACAAAAAGAAATAAACAAGCACCGACTTATAAGGGGGAACCATGAACAACAACAAATAAAACGCATCTTGGTGACCCGCTGTTGAATTTGATCACCACAAATATTAAAAGTAAATTGACACATATTCCATATTAATATAACTCAGACTTGCACACACATGTATATATACCACACATATTTGCACAAACCTGGCCATATTAATAAAACTGAGACATGCATACACATGCATGATTTATAAACTTCACTAGGCAGTCAAGAAACAGTAGCAGCTGATTATTTTTTTATAAACCAGACACTAAACATAAGCAGTTTTCCCACATTAAGATGAATCCATAACCTATTGTTGCCAACACAAAAGCTCTTTCTTTAATCTTCGAAATACTTAACCATAACATTAATGATTAGTAAACTAAGCCATAAGTTAGACAGTCAGCAATTGTATATGTAAACATTGTGACTAAATGATATTTAACCCCATCAGGACCAAGTCAAGTGACAAAATGAGGCACCCTTGTACATTAAATTACCACAACGAGAGGTGACACCTCTTATTGAAGATTATATGTTGATTATTATCGTGGGTTAATTGAAGCATAATGTATCCAATTTTGCTAAGATGATACCTTGCAATCAACGAGATGTTCAGGCCTTAAAACTTTATTGTGTGAAGGTCCCATAGAGGATATTGTAGGTCCACACGTTATGGATCCAAGTAGCCTTGTTACTTGTTAGACGACTTGAATAAATTCAAATCAATCTAAATAAGAAACTCTAACACGAATTGTTAATGCTAATGCGGAATCTTAACACTAACAATAAAGAACACAATAACTATAACTAACTTCATATATTAATTCTTTTAATCAATATGAGTACAATCTTCGTTGTTATAAAAAACTAATGCCTAGGGTTTCTTTTATACACTAAGGAAACCCTAGATACAAAATGTATAGAAGGATATACGTATCTTCTCTAAAGATAACTACGTATCCTTTCCTAACTTATCTCTAACAAACTTTCTATAAGTCATAAACAGACTTAACTACTAAAGTCAAACAGACTTAACTATTAATACTCTACCAGACTTAACAAAGAACGACCATACTTAACTATGACAAGACTTAACTAATATAACTAACAGACTTAACCACGTAACCAGCAGACTTAAGTCTGTTCTTCTCATTAAGTCTTCTCTTGATAATTCCCAACAATCCTCCCCTAACTTGATCTTCATGCTTCATGAACTTCAAGTTCCTTTTGAATGAGCTTCTGAGGATTTAATCTTGAACTCTTGGAATTATCTCTAACACTTCAAAATTTCAAATCTGATCTTTATGCAACAACTTGACTTGAATAATCTTTTCACCATCTGATATGCAATCCATCTGATCTTTACAGCAACCATGACTACTTGTACATCAATTCTTTCAAGTTTCATACTATTCTCATCACTTCCAGGTGTGTAAACTCCTGTGAGAGATGAATCATTGAAAATTAATGGATTTGATGTCTCTTTACCAATAGCCATCACTACTGGAGTAGCCAATGTTTTGGTGTGTAAGACCATGATACATTGATAACCATATGATTTTTAGTAAACCATCAACTATCAACGGATTTGTTTTGTCTTTACCAAAAGCCGTTTGCTTTTGGACTAGCCAATTCTTTTGATGGAATGCACCTCATCTTGGCGAATTGATTACCATGTATGGTTTTCCACAGCCTTTACCACAAGCCATACCTTGTGGGCTAGCCAACTCTTCACTATCTCAGATATGGTGAGTTGAATACCATACAATTTTTGGTAAATTGCCAACCATTAACGGATTTGAAATATCTTTACCAGAGCCGTTTGCTCTGGATTAGTCAGTCCTTATGTGGGTTAGACATGGTGGACTGATAACCATTTGTTGTGTTAGTGCTATGCACCTTCACCAAGTGAGAAGTTCCTTTAGTCTCACTTAACAACTTGAAAATTCTTTCAAACACTTTTAAACATCCCAATATGATTCTTTTAAAGATTTTTCCTTAATCAAATCAAGCAACTGCTCATAAACTTCATCATTCTCATCTGCATGTAACTTCTTTTCCAACATTGCCTTGCAGACCCTTGATGATAAAGGATATTCCACTTCTGCAAGCATATAAATAGTTGCACTTTGTAAAGATAAACAATGTACCTTACATGTATGAAAATATCTCCAACTGACAATCCTTTGTTGATCTGTCAGCTTCCAAAGTTCATCTTCCTCTGAAGGTGGCTCAATCATTCTTTAATGTATAATGCAACTATGCTCATATTGAGCATAACTAGTACACATGGCCTTTAACAAGGATGAACTCCCACCATGACTAGCATTGAGTGTCATCTCAATCTTACTAGCATCATTGTATGCAAACAACAATATGCTCTTTAAAACTCCGTAAACTTTAATATCAATTGTGTAATCTTTGATACCTTCAAATCTTTCAAGATTTGTAAACTATATCAATTACGCAACAATTTGCCATATGATTCATACTTAGAATTTATGAGCAACTCCAGGATGAGGATGTTAATTCTAAATCCAACCATATCCATTACACTTAGTTATCTAATAATTTTCAATTAGATATTAATGTTGTCAAATCATCTTTCATCAAGCATGATACAACAAATAATATGATGCACATGAAAAATCCTTGTGTCAAACTCAGATTTCAGTCATGTTATATCTTTTCGAAGATAAGTTTCTATCTAAACTTTTTAATAGTTTATCATGTTTATTAGAATCAGTTATTTTACCGCTTATGTTTATAACAATAAACATATATTCCAAGGTTGTATGTTTATTTCCTAAATTTCCATAATGAAGTTTCATTTCAAACTAAGACTTAACATTTAATGTTAATGGAATGTTACTTCCCATATGTTATACAACATATATGAAATAAGAAAATAAATATAACACTCCCACTAGCTTTCAGGAATATTAAGGAACTATCTTATTTTAATTATAAATCAAAACTTAGATTTAGTAACTAAACATAAGTATATCTCCTCGATGCATGCATTAATCCATTCATAAATGATTGCACTTTATATAATTCCAAAGATTATTTGAATTCAAATATTCCTTTCAATTACTTATCGTCCTCGCACAAGTAATTACTCTAGAAAGAGTTTTGATATTCCATTGTTAATTTCATATAAATGAAACTAAGAATGACAATCATAATCTTTATACATTTAATGTGCCTATAAACAATTTCAATCACAATTAATTGCTTAAGTGTGATTGATAATCTTTTCACACATTAAATATGTATACAAAATTTTGTGCATTATGATTTCTACTCAAAATTTTAAATTTCTAGGATTTACATTTCCTTTGTAGAAACTCATCTTCATTCTATAGTGTAACTATAGAGTTTAAGATCAACTACGTTTCCAAAACCAGTTATCTTCCTAGACTGCATCTAAGCATTCATAGCATGAGTAACTTGCCAAATTCAATATTTGCAATTCATCAACAGGTTTACCATAGTCCTATAACTCATAATCTTCAATATATTATCCAAATATTTGAGATATCCTTGTGGATCTATGAATAAGAATTCCATCATCTTGAGATTTAACATTAAAATGTTTAATCCTTATTATGACTTTGCTAGTGTATTTTAGAAGATTATGTATCTTGTAATTTTATCTTATCAAGATAAAACTTCCACTTGCCTTTTGCAATTTACAGATTATCTATAAATACTTAGCAAGTAGAGCAACACAAAATTGTTCTCTTTTGGGACATTACAAATACATGTTGACAGTTCCTTACATTAGTTTGTTAATAACCTACTCAAAAGCAGTTTAACAAATCAAGAACTTCAACTTTTAAGACTTAATGTGATTCATCACATTCCATAATAAATGGTGTCTTATTAATCTTCTAGGTTGGAGTCTAATTGAGTATATCCAATCCATACTCAATTTTCTAACCTTGATAACTTTTGGAATGATAGAAGATATAGTTATCTTTAATCAAACAATATAACAAGAGTTTGATTTTCCTAACTGAACATACCATACACATTATGTATTTCATTAGGATTAATATTGTAAGTCAATCTTACAATATGTGAGATAAATATATTTCGTTTTGGCTTACCTATTTACCAACTAAATCAAGTTAATAGTAAAATAGATTTTCCAAGCCAATTGCATGATATATAACATAAGTACTTTTTAAACCAAGTCACTTCATGTCCATGTCTTAACAAGAATACATAAACTGTTATAATCCCAATATGCGTTATAAATCATTGATCAACTCAATGACTTCTTGTATATGTCTTAATTAAAAAACATAACAAGTTAACGTCTTACTTTATTATAAGTCTTATAGCATTAAAAGACTTCACATTTATATCTTTACAATAAAATATAAACATGTATAACTAAAGTAATATTAAACACCACAATTTGGTTTCATTAGTTATTTCAAGTTAATTTATTACTTTATATATTTATGACATTCCAAGAATACACAAATATTCAAATCTGAAGTAATATTAGATTACTTCATTTATTTATGTCATTGCAACAATACATAAATATTCAGTTTGAAGTAGTCTTATTATCATATTGACACTTGTTCTAATAATTATCTAATTTAGAAACTTCCAAATTAACATAGTTTCATTACATCAGCTAGGGCTGCTAGTAATGAAAGTATGTAGTTTACCTTGTCATTAATATCTATGTCAAGATCTCACTTACGCTAGATATTAACTCCAAGTGTTCTATTAATTAGATGTGAATAAGTAACATTAGAACATTAGTCTCTTACCTTGCAGTCAAGAGAATCCTTTAAATCATATTCCTTTGTGTTGTTGCTTGCACACAATAAAGATTTCTCCCACTTGTGCATGAAACAACATCATGTATCAGATAAACAACACGTCAATCGTTTGTTTATGTGATCAATATGATTGTGTCATAGATATGAGTAGATATAGGACCACCTTGTCTAGTAAGGAAACGTACATGACTATCCTTAAAAGCACAAGTGTCTATAATTGGAAAGTAATTATCTCAAGAAATTCTAGAGATAATCTGGGTTAGTACCAAGATATCAAATCTTGTAGCTCCCACTCAATTACAGATCATTACATTAACTCATTATTCAGTAATTACAACACAATGCTCCCCCTGGATTTGACAACATTATAAGTGTTTCATAACCAGTAAAAGCAAATAGTGTGCTGTTTATTTTCCTACACTTTTGAGGAATCCCATACGTAACAATTACTTAGGTACTCAAAGAATGTATTCTACTTTGTAAATGATGGAATATCCATCAATGCAATTAACTTGGAAATTGGGCATGCAATTTCTTCCTTAATAGGTCTACCATCCCTATAATGGTATAAAGCACCTTTAAACGGTCAAAGCACAACAACTAGACAAAGTAAGCTAGTTTGCCTTTTACCAATTTTGCGGTAACTAGTCTATAGCTTCTAATTTTAATAACTCATAAAATGTGCAATTTTCTTAACTATTAAAATTTGCTATGAGTTATTTCTTAGAATTTAGACAATTCTAATTTTCCTATTATACATTTCTCATTCATGAAAAGGAATATGATTAAGTCTCACTCTTCTCAAAGAAAGTAAACTAGGTTTATTCTTTTAGTAAAGTTGACTCTAGCCAAACCCCGTACAGGTGTAGATCAATTTACCACTAAAAGAATGTCCCACGTTTACGGTTTTAACGTTGCATTTATACATTAAAAGAATTTACAAAATTCAATTTTAGTATTTTCGATAATACAATTTTTTTTTCAAGAAAATTAAACACCCATGGTAAATAACATTTAACCATTTAATTTTCACTGAAAACTAGGATCCAAATTGACACAGTTTCATCACATCAGCTTTGGCTGCTAGTAATGAAAGTACTCAATAAGGTACGAGTCGAACTCAATTGCCAATCTCAAATTGCAATTCCTAGAATTATGGGATTTACATATTTTGCCAACCTCAGTTGCAAATGTAAGCATGTTTTATCCCCATCTTTATGCCTTGAGTGACTAGTCCATCTTACTATCAACTTAATTAAGTTAACCAACTTAAGAAACTTGCAAATTAACAAAGTTTCATTACATCAGCTGAGGCTGCTAGTAATGAAAGTATGTAATTTACCCTTTGATTACCATCCATGCTCGTCCATCTTACGACAAATGGAATTAGTAATCTCAAGTGTTTCCGTTTCATTAGATGACATATAACTTAAATTAAGGGTATTTATTTTGATGTGTGTAATCAAAAAATATGTACAAAGATGTCATGCATTCATCTTGTATCATATGTTTCATGTAAAAACTTTTACTCATTAGTTTCTTTACTAAGCTTAAATCAACAAAGTTTTAATTGATGGCGTTGAGAAACTTACAACTTTGCCTTAAAGATGCTTCGTACATATAATGGTTGTACTTGGTAAGTCTAATTTGACGCACAAGCGGGCGGAGAGACAAAATGGAGTCTCTTTAAGGCCACAATTTAATGCGAAACCATCCTTAAACCAACCTTATAGTTTGTCAAAATTAGGTCCGCCTTTCGACCATTTTGGTACAGTTACATCAATCAATTAAAAGTTTAAGATTTTTAAAGCTTAAAAAAAATTATGTTGTAAATTATAAAATTGATAGTCTCGGCTGGGAGCAAATTACCGTGCGAAGCAAACCACTGTCGGCACATAAGACTTTGCAATATATAATTTACCACATCAAGGTTTCATAGTTATTAGGTCAATTTATTTTCTATTCGAAAAATCACCCTCTTTTGCTTACAATTCAACAATTTAAACAAAAAAGACAAGTAATTTAATAAAAATAAATAAACACATAATAACGCATATAATCTTAACCATTAAATCATATAGCTACATGCAAACTTTTTTGATAAATCATATTAATAATCTATATGTGAATTATAATGTATATAATTACTACGACTCCCATTGGTTTTCGAGCGCATTGTACCCAATGGACCACAGACACTAACAAGTTGGTCGCGTAAGCTTTAGTAAAGATATATCACGTTGCACATAAAAGATTCATTAATGTATTAATTAGGTCAACCCTAATTTTAGATCTATCTAAAACATGTAGCAATTACATCAACTTCAATGTAATCCATGACAAAACATGCATGTTTTCGTCATGGATTCCCACATAACACTTATTATTAACAATAATCAAGTCTTAATGTACGCATATCAATTAATGACATATCACAAATATTCATTAATTATCCACATAAAAAATAAAAAAATTACATGCAACCTAGGGTTTCTACAAGTTTTACAAAACTAAAACCCTAATTAATAAAATTTAGGGTGATCGACCCATATTATAAAAAATTAGGGTTTACTAATTTTTAAAACCCTAGAACACCATAACATGTAATTAATCACAAAGATCCAATTTTTATATGTTTTGATAATTAATTACACAGTATTAACGGCTCTTGATGCCACTGTTAGAATATGTATATCATAACAATTATATATAAATATAAACACAAACATCAAAGCATGCAGCGGAAGAATAGATCTAATACTTGTAATTAATTAATCAAATAAAAGAATATGCGTACCTTTGATTTCTAGCAAAACAAGAAATCGATTATCCAAGAACGTGTAAAACCCTAACTTAGGGTTTAGGAAGTCGACTAAAAACTTAGTCGAATGGGCAAGATAACACAAGCAAAAGTATGTTTGATCTTCGTTCTTGTACACACGTATTAGTAGCGTTTCAATGAGAAAAGCTAGGTTCTTAATCACAAACAAACCAAACACTTATGTTGTGTAAGTTGGATCGAATTTCCCAAGGGTTTGGGAGAGGTTCGATCGGCCTAACACAAGAAGAGAGAAGATGAGAGAAATTTGGCTTGCAAGGGAATCAAGATTAGGTGAATAATGAATACAAGAGGCCTTGTATTTATAGTAAACTAATCTTGTTCTCCAAGCTAGGGTAGGATTGCCCTAATCCCTATATTCGGCCGACCATACACAAGCCCAAGGGATTCTAGATCCTTCTTGGCTTGTAATTTCATCTCTAGTCCCTTAACTTGCTATTTAACGACCGTTAACTAAACCTCGTTAAATACTAACGCCCGATAAGTGTTTATTTGTGAAATTTAATAATTAAATCATAACTTATTATATTAATTATTAAAACATTGAAACTCATATGTAATGTGTGCAATCCCGAAGTCTCGTGTTCGAAACTGGTCATAAGTATATCAATTTATATCCATAAACTTAACATTTTCATCATTGATGAGGTCATGAGGGTGACCGGGTTCGGTCGACTGGTACCTCTTATAAATTTCAAGCTTTTTTATGCCAAACAACTCAATTTTTTTATCCTTGTTCACCATATTTTTTTGTCTTCGGACACTGCATTGCATCTTCATTTTCGCGTTAGGCAGTTATCTTAACCGTAAGCTTTGTCTATCCGAAAAACCATCAATACGTACACCTTGTATGAGTTGAGGTTTGGCATCCGAAATATAAGGTATGATCTGGATACTAATTTACTAATCTTGTTGAGGAACATAATGTTCATACTATACTATGCCAATTGATCAAATGATCGATGCAGGTATGGATCATACGGTCGTCTTAGACTACAAAGGCTTCTATTCATATCACGATAAGGTTTTCTTTTCTTCTTTCTCATATAATCGTATATGTACCTAGAAAAACATGTTTACGTATAGTATCTAAACTAATCTTAATTGTTTTCTATATATATTGGATACTTTCGTGCCCCATAATATATAGCTCTCAAATCAGGCTACAAACTTCACTGTGAAGAAGATTTTGAAGAATTTGAACACCAGGCTTAACCATGATCCCACAAAATTGGCAAACCGTTCTTTAAAGGTTCAATGTAAGAGCTCGTCCCAAGGGCCTCCTCCGTTCGCTGAATCAAGCCAAGCAATGGAAGGTGTGGTGCGGAGTGCAACAAATTACATCCCTTTGTCACCTATTAGCTTCTTGGAGCGAGCGGCTCAAGTTTATAGAGACCGGACATCTGTGGTTTATGGGTCCATCAAGTACACATGGGAAGAAACTCATCGTCGGTGTGTCAAGCTTGCATCTTCTCTTAACCAGTTGGGGGTTTCTCGAGGAGACGTTGTAAGTATCTTTGCTCATTTTTTATGAGAGCACACACGTACTATAAGGAATATCACTCTTTTATTGTTTGGCTTTGTATATGTGTTCATATGTCAGTATGTAAGCCATGCATGGTTTTCGTAATATTTTTTATAAAGAACAAAAAACACGTTTCACAAAACAAAGAACTATTTGGCAAGCGATCTTGTCAATGTTATACATCATTTGGTCTGTTTGAAACATGCAGGGTTTTGAAAAATAAAGTCTCGAACCTTAAAAAAATTTGCAAGAACTTCAAGTACTTGCGTTTTTTGGGTGAAATTAGAGCAAAAGGAGCAATTTCATCTCATATCCGAGTAGGGCTTTTGGTGCAAGATGAAACTTGGACGTAAATTAATTTGTATCCTTGGTTAAGTAGTTGGTCTAGTTATTTCAGGTGCATGCATGCATGATATACAGTAGGATATAAGGGTAGAGTGGGCATCAAGTACGGGTGTAAATGCATCTTATTTTGATCCGGGCCCGATATATATATGATTCAATCCATTTATATATATACTCAGTATAAGTACATTTTAACTTTTTGAATCCAACTTTAACCTTAAATTTATTTATTTTTTTGTATTATATAATACTTGATGCAAAATATATAAATGTATTGTGTTTTAAATGTATTTTCATATAATATAATTTTTTTCAAATATTATATAATAAAGACAAAAATATTTATGGTCAAATTTGGATTCAAAAAGTAAAACTGGACTTATATTTTGGAACAGAGGGAGTATGAGTTTTGCTACATCCACAAAACATATAAAAAAACATACACAAAAATGTGTTGTACATATGTTATTGGCTTAATCAAAGAGAAGAGAAAGAAGGGAAATACTACACCCACAAAAAAAAATCACAAAACGAGGTGTCACTCTTTGATTGGTTTATTCAAAGAGAAAAGAGAGAAATTATAGAAAAATACATCAATCAAGGAGTGACACCTCATTTTGTGGATGGTTTTGTGGATTTCTTTTTGTAGGTGTAGCATTTCCCGAGAAAGAAAGTGTATTAAAATACACCAATCAAAACATGACAACACATTTTTGTGGATGTTTTTTTGTGAATGTAGCAAAGCTTATATAGATAATTGATTTGCACACTCATTTTTTTAATTCATACACACTCATAAGTGCTTGTAAAGGTTAAGTAATATTGAATAAATCCAATACAACTTATGTAGAAACTGTCTTTGAGTATATTAAAGTTTATGCAGAATCTAAACTTTAATCTTAAGAAGAATTTAACAATCAATATCAAACAAATCACTTCAATATTATTAATAATACGAATACTCTAAAGTATTAGGGTTTACAACCTTGAAGTTTTCTAAAGAATCACGTATCTATCTCTATACCCTAGGACCTCCTTTTATAGACTAAGGAGTCCTAGTCGGCTTACAATTGCTTGATATACAAGATAAATCTTAAAAGAATCTTTTCTATATTTATCTAACCGACTATGCATGTTTATCTCATAAGCAGTACTAACTATACACTCTAGCAGTCTTATCTCTAACTCTAGCAGCATAAACTCTTCAACAGTAGTAAGTTTTTACTAGCAGTACTAACTTTTCTTCTAGCAGCACTAAACACTTAGAGTATTTTTCTCCAAGTTCATCAGCAATTGTAACTTGTTGTCTAGCAGTAGTAACCACTTGGTGTATTTTCTTGAACATCTTCAGCAACACTAGCAGTAGTAAAATACACAAGCAGTTGGAACCTTTAATACTAGCAGCATCAATGACTTAAAGCATTTCCCATCAGCAGTCTTAACCAAACAAGCAGCAGCAACTCTAAAACCCAACAATCATCCCCTAAACTTGATATTTTCTCCCAAAATCATCAAGTTTCTATCTAAGCTTGAACAAACACTAAGAGGACGCTTCCAAACAATTAATTCTATTTCTTGTCCTTGGGTCCTAGATACTTTTCCATCTTCTTGAGCAGTTGATATGCCATTTCATCATAAGGATACTGGAGTTGGAGTCTTCTCTTCCCATATAACATCTTATGTACAATATCCTTCTGATATTATAAAGGTAGACCTTTTCTACAAGCATGTAGATTATTACCCCATGTGCATCCAAAGCATGAACTCCACAACTCTGATAAATTTTTCATTGTAGAACTGTGTTGTGCCTTAAACTTCTCCACACTCCATCCTCATGATGTGGTTCAAACATCACTTTCAAATAATCCCAGATGACTCTATCATAAATTTGTTCTGGTCTATCATAACCAAAATTTTCTTTGTACAGCCTCCATAAAGTCACCATATCTTCTCTGTCAAAGTGATGAACCATTTGTAGAAAGCTCACAAACCTCAAAGATGAACCATCATACCTCTTGATATCCCAATATGATGTCTTCCCATGTAATCCAGAAGTAAAAGCAACAATTGGTTGTTTGACACTTAGAGGCTCTACATCCATGGCTTCTTCTTCAGTTACTAATGCAAGTTCTGTGTGAGCTTGCATCTTTTCTACATCATCATCAACTTTAGCTTGCTCACTCTGCTCTTGCTCTTTACTCTGCTCTTGCTCTGCCTTATGCTCAGATTTCTGCTTTTTACTGCTCTTCTTTTCTAACTTGTCACCTGCTCTTTTAGAACTAGAGTTTTCTTCTTTCCTTTCATCAGTGCCCTTCACCACTTCAGTATTTACAAAGCTCTCAATCTTTCTCTTGGCAATATTGCATAGCTCTTCAATTCTGCTATCATCAAACTGTGATAACTTCTTTTGTTGCCAATTATCCATATTCTTGAGATATGCACACATGAAAGATCTTCTTTGTGCTTTGGTGGGTGGCTTGTTCTTCTTTGCTGCTAATCTTTGTGCTGCATTGAATTTTTTCCTTTCATCTATAAGTTCTTTCAACATTTTAGCTCTTTCATCAATTGAATACTGATCTTGCTCTTCTTGTTGAAGTTTCTGAGCAAGTTCCCAATCAGCATCACACTGAGCTCTTTCTTCATCCCATGCAACAATCAATTCTAAAGATTTAGCTTCCTTCTCAACATCAATTCTTCTCTTTTCCAAAATTTTCTTATTCTTCTCTTCAAACTCTATGGGTAAGTACTCTGCAACCTCAGCATCAAGTTGCAATTGCTTTTCTTTGGAAAGCGGTTTCTCCACAGGCTCTTCAACAAGTATTGCTTTGCCTTTGACTTGTGGAGTTGATTGTGTAGCTTGTGGTTTAGAAGATGGTTCTTTTATAACAACACCTTTGGTTTTTTGCTTGGATGTATTCAGTTATGTTAGTGCAAGAGCCAGAATGCTCTCATCATCCATAACCTTAGCAGTAGAAACCTTTTCTTCATTAGCAGTAGTAACTCCTGGTGTAGCAGTAGTATCTTTTGCACTAGCAGCAGTAAGTTGCTCACTAGCAGCAGCATCATCTTTACCAGAAGCACTATCCACCTTAGCCACATAAATATCAATCACCACATCTTTCCCTTGATTATCAGCAACCAGAAATACCATTTCCTCACTCTCTGCACCAGCACCCTCAACCTCCTTAGCCTCCCCTGAAGCTTTGCTTTCATTCCTTCCCTGTTTGGGAGCATCCTTCCCCAAACTTAGAGCTTCAAAAGATCTAACCTTTTGAGTTGTGCCCACTTTATGTTCTCTTTGAAGTTTTGGAGTTCTTGACCTTTTAATGCCTTCTAAGTATCTAACCCTTCTCTTCAAAGCTTTGATTTCACCACCTTGAGAAGCAGTTAGGTTTTGTAGATCAAGAACCTGTGCAGACAGTTTGTGACATGTTTCCATCAATTCAGTAATGAGTTCAATTCTATCATCACTACTTCGGCTTGTGTTACCTAGCTCGAGAGGTGGATCATTGGAAATGTTAAGCTCAGCCTCAACCCTAGGTTGAGCATCTGAACCCCCCATATTTTCTATGTGACTGGGTCCTTCACCTGAATCAGTTCCATGAGGACCTGACTCATTAGAAGTTGTCTTGGTTTTGGTCTTATTTATGTTACCACTGGCCTGTGCTGCTTCTAAGCTAGTCACAGTAGTGGCAGCCCTTACCAACATGTCACTCTCCACACCAGTGACAGCCTCATCTGTAACATTGTGAGTAAAACCACTAGCCTGAGGTAGCTCAGTATTTTTTGAGTGAGTACTACGATTGTATGTCTTTTTGGGTTGTTGTGAGGATGTTGCCAAAAGTGTGGGTGTGTGATGGGTAACAGCTGGGATTGCTGAACGTTCACCCTAAGTTTGTGGAGCAAGTTCCAACATTGTGGGAAACAATGGTGTAACTGACCCAGAAAAATCTTTTCCATCCCTCCTCATATTAGTAAAAACCTTTTTAGTAAGAAAGGGAGTGGGATAACATCTTTTATGACTTTTCTTATTAACAAACTGGTTGTCCAAAAATAGTTGCAAAAACCTTGGATAGATAAAATATTTACGGGAAGAACTATCCAAGTTCTTAACCATACTTTCAAAAATTAATTTAGAAAAATTAAATCTTTGATCATTTTCAGCCAAACAAATTATAGCAGATGCTAAATTACTACTAAATTCATTCCAACAAGTGGTCTTTGGACTTAGACACACTAAGACAGTATGGATTACGAATTTCCACTGATGAGAGAAGTTTCCTTTGTAAAATTTTAAAGTATCAGTTTTTCTCTCATATCCCATCAGTGAAAGTTTTTCAAAAATTGTAGCATTTGGAAGATTCTCAATTCCATTAGCATCTCCTAGAATAAGATCTCTTCTAATAGATGAAGATCTTCTGCCCATCTACAAGGGCATGAATTTGTACTTCCCCATTTTGAGTTTCGACCTTAGCAGACGACCAAAACTGTATAATGTTGGAAATATATATAGTAGGTTTTACTGTTAAATCAAACTTAATATAGCTTGCATTAAGGAAATCAATGATTTCAGTAAAATCTACAGACTCATTGGATTTTTCTAAAAATGCAACATTATTGTGTGGTTTGGTAAAAGTTAGGTGCGACATGATGATTTGATTTGGGAGTTTTTCGATTTGACGATAAAAACTTAATTAGGGCTTGGATGAGAGTGAATTATGTTCGCGTGAAACTGATTGTGTGACGCAATTGGGGATTTATACCCTTTAAGTAAAAAGTTACACAACCATACCCTGCACTCTCAACCCTAGCAGCAGAAACCTAGCAGCACTAAGTTAAACTTAGTAGCACTAAGTTTACGCTTAGCAGCACTAACTTTTAACCAAATAAAAATTTGCCCAGCAGTACTTTCCCAATATCTTTAAAAACAATACTGCACTCAATTATTTTGAAGGGATTAAGTGTAAAGGAAGACACTTAATCTTTTTCGATTGCATTTAACCTTTGGTTGTGTGAGAACCATTAATATCAGTATAAATACTGCCTGTGATCAGATAGACTCATTAAAAGAGCCTTCTTGACAGGGTTTCCAGCTCGTGATAGGTGTTGCCTCTATCACAAATGCATTAGATTCACTTTTGCTTGTTGTTCTCTATACCAGATGTCCTTAGACTAACTCATTATACTAATGAAAGTAAAGAATGGTAAAGAGTGAGTTAGTGCAGTTACTATCTGACTAACTATGCCATCAATTCATGTTCAAAATAGATTGATTTCAAGAAAAGACTTTAAAGAACTTCCTAACTCAGGTGTAGACTTTTGTCAAGAGATTCTCAAATTTATTCTATCATTAATCAGATGCACCACAGCAAACAAATCACCACTTTGCATCTCACACACCATCAATACCAATCATATTGCTTGCTTAACCTGCAAATGTTAGTCCAAAACCAAGAAAAACACAAGCAATAACAATTTACACCACCTAATTATACCCAGCAGTTGTTCAGAAAAACTAGCAGCATTAACTAGCAGTTCTAAGTATAATTAGCAGCATTAACACAGCAGTTTTAAGTACACTAGCAACAATAAGTATACTTAGCAGCATAAACAATTTATTGACCTAATAACAGTACTAATCCTTTCAAAACTTTACAAAAACACAAAGAGATAAGAATTTTCAAATATTAATCATGCCAATACTGACAATCAAAAATAGAAATCTACCCACATCAAAAGCTTTTGTGAGCAAATCTGTAACATTATTATCAGTATGAATTTTAACAATTTGAATTAACTTCTTTTCATAACAATCTCTTATAAAATGATGTCTTATCACAATATGTTTTGTTTTTGAGTGATAAACAGGATTTCTTATAATGCACATAGTACTGCTATTATCAATATATTTTTTTATGCATAAAATTGTACCCATAATCCAGCAATTGATTCTGAATCCAGAGCACTTGTCCACAGCAACTTGAAGCAGCCACATACTCAGCTTCAGTTGTGGAATTTGCGACCACATTTTGTTTCTTGTACTGCCATGAAATCAACCTGCACCCCAAAAACTGACAACCTCCTGTTGTTGATTTTCTATCCAAGCTAGCTCCAGCATAGTCACTATCAGTGTATGCTACCAAGTCAAAAGGTGAATCTTTTGGATACCAAAGGCCTAATTTGGGTGACCTTTCAAGTATCTAAAAAATTCTCTTCACAACATTAAGATGTGAAACTTTTGGTGTGACTTGATATCTTGCACAGGCAAACACTGCAAACATAATGTCAGGTCTTGAAGCTGTAAGATACGTCAATGAGCCAATCATTGATCTATATAAATGAACATCAACTTATTCACCATCTTCATCTTTGAGCAGGGGCTTGGATGTTTCCATAGTTGTCTTAGCAGGCTTCACATCAGTAAACCCAAACTTCTTCAAAATTTCAGCCACTTACTTATCTTGACTGATAAATATGTCATCCTCCTTTTGCTTAACTTGTAACCCTAAGAAGAATGTAAGTTCACCCATTGAACTTATCTGAAATCTTTCATGCATAAGCTTTTCATATTCAACACATAAAACCTTGTTTGTTGATCCAAAGATGATATCATCAACATAAACTTGAACTAACAAGATATCATCTTTGTGCCTTTTGATAAACAAAGTTTTATCAATCTTCCCTCTAGTAAAACCATTATTCAACAAGTATGTTGACAATGTGTCATACCAAGCTCTGGGAGCTTGATGTAAACCATATAGTGCTTTCTCTACCTTGTAAACCTTGTCAGGAAAATTAGGATCTTCAAAACCAGGTGGTTGTGAGATATAAACTTTTTCTTTAATAGTCCCATACAGAAAATCACTTTTCACATCCATTTGATACACTACAAAGTCTTTGTATGAAGCATAAGCCAAGAATAATCTGATAGCTTCAATTCTTGCAACTGGAGCAAATACTTCATCATAATCAATACCTTCTTCTTGAGTGTATCCTTGAGCTACTAACCTTGCCTTGTTTCTAATCACAATTCCTCTTTCATCCTTTTTGCATCTAAAAACCCACTTAGTACCAATTGCCCTCTTCCCATTAGGCAAATCTACCAGTGTCCAAAATTCTTGAAGCTTGAATTGTAGAAGCTCTTCTTGCATAGCTTCCACCCAGCTTGGATCTTGTAATGCTTTATGAGCATTCTTGGGTTCTATTTGTGATAGAAAACATGCAAACAAACAGTTTTGAAGGTCTTTGTTATTGTTTCTTTGATGAAGGGATCTAGCAAAGAAACCTTGTTCCTTCAAATCTTTTTATCATTTTTCTTGTTTGAACAGCAGATTTTGGCTCTCCAATTATTTGTTCCTTAGGATGATTCTTGTGAACTCTTGTAGTTGGAATAGGACTGACAGGTACCACATCTTCCATATTGGTTAAGTCAGCCTCTGCACCAAGTACATCATCATCAGTATCAGGATATATTTCTTCCAATTCAGGCATGTCTGGATCATCTGGATAGTCATCATCATCAAAAGATATGTCTTTCTTGTCAGCAACATTAACACTTGGCTTAGCAGTATTAACAGAATTAGTACTGTTAGTGTTAATTTCTTCATTGGCAGCATTAACACTTGGCTTAACAGTATTAACAGAGTTAGTACTGCTAGTGTTAATATCTGATACATCATCCTTTTCTTGATCATCAGTCTGCTTTTCTTCATTAATCACTTTATCATCATCAGAAGATTTTACACCATCTTCTTTATCATGTTTTGGATCTTCAGCAAGATCATCTTCTTGTGAACTCTTTGACTCTTGGGTTGAGAAGGGTGGATCAGCAGTCCAAATAGGCAGCAAAATATAATCTTTGTTAGGTCTTATCTCCTTATCAGCTTGACCTGCATCATTACTTGCTTTTGTACCTGCATCATAATTCATAGTCTTGGTTAGTGAATCAATATCAAACAGCCAGTTTAGTCCACTCCCTGCAACATTAGGTGTACTCTCACTAAACCTAACATGCAAGTTCTCTTCCACTTTCCTGGTCCTACTATTGAACACTCTAAAAGCTTTGCTATTCATTGAGTATCCAACAAAGAATCCTTCATCAGCCTTGCCATCAAACTTGCCTAAGTGATCTATGGTATTCAAGATAGTAACAGGACACCCAAATGGTCTTAAGAAATCTAGCAATGATTTTCTGCCATGTAAAATTTCATAAGGAGTCTTGTTATGAGGCTTAATTACTTTACTTCTATTCTGCACATAGCAAGCAGTATTAACTGCTTCAGCCCAAAATGTAGTAGGTAATTTAGAATCAGCTAACATTGTTCTAACAGTCTCAATAAGTTTCCTATTCCTCCTCTCAGCAACTCTATTTTTGTTGAGAAGTTCTAGCTACACTATACTGTCTCTCAATACCTTTCATCTCACAAAACTGGTTCATATCCCTATTCTTGAACTCATTTCCATTGTCACATCTTATCACTTTAACCTTATGGTTAACTAGGTTTTCTACCTTGGTTATGAAAGCCTTAAGAATGTTACTGGTTTCATCCTTAGTTGCTAAAAAGAAAACCCAAGTAAACCTACTATAATCATCTGTGACAACTAGGCAATACATCTTTTTCATTAAACTCTTTACAAATGTTGGTTCAAATAAATCCATGTGCAACATATGTAAAGGCTGACTTATAGAGTTCACTACTTTGGTCTTACAAGAAGCTCTATGTTGTTTTCTCTTCTGACAAGCAACACAGATTTCAGTATTTTCAAAAACTTTTGAAGGTAAACCTCTTACAAGGTTTCCCTTAACCAATTTATTTATTGTTTTGAAATTTAAATATCCAAGCCTTCTATGCCAAAACTTAGATTCATCAGATGTGGCCTTTGCAAAGAGACAAGTCAAACCTCCTTTGGGAACCATATTCTTTAAATCAACACTGTATATGTTGTCTGTTCTAGGAACTTTAAGTAGAACATGACTTTCATCAGTCAACTTATAGTCAGGAGATAAGACAAAACATTCAGTGTTAGTAAAAAGAACACTATTTTTTTTATCACACATTTGTGAGATACTAAAGAGATTAAACTTAAGCTCTTTTACAAAGTACACATTATCAAAATCTAATTTACTAGTTTTTATTGTACCTTTGCCAGTGATTTTCCCTCCTTTGGGATTACTCCCAAGAGCAACATATCCTCCATCAATAGCTTCAAAATCTTCAAGATATGACATGTTTCCAGTCATGTGCCTTGAGCATCCACTGTCAAATACTCCTTTATCTTCCAATTCTACCTGTGGATTGCCCTACACATAAAGTAAGAAAATCGATTCATTTTAGGGACTCAAGCCAATACTGACTTGGATCTGCCTTGTGCATCTACATAATCATACCTTTTTAAAACTATGGATGCACTGTTGTTTCTGGAACCATGTTTGAAAACTTTAACTTTTGGTTTCCAGACCCAACAAGCTGAGGCCTTAACAGTATAAAAATGATTTCCCAAAACAGTATCAGTTATTGCTTTTGGCTTAGCAGTAGAAACTACTGCTCTTGCCTTAGCAGCACTAATTGTTGTATTCTTTTGAATAGGCCTTTTTACAGTTGAATGTGCTTTATTTGAAAACTTTGATAATTGTTTAGCACCATTCATTGTTCTCTTTGAGTTAGCAGTACTAACTAATCTAGCAGTATTAGTTACTACTGCTGGTTTAGAAACATTTTGTTTGGTAGTTTTAACTGATACTAAACCAGATCTCATTTGTACTGCTGTTGGAACCATATTTCTTTTAGCATGTGGGTGAGTACTTTTAGAAAAACTTTTATGATTCACCCTCCTAGAATAGTTCCAAACAGGCTTTTGATAGTAAAAACAATTTTCCTGAAAGTGCTCAAAACTACCACAATGATAACAAGCCTTGTTGATCATCTCAAAGTCACTTCCTAACCTTTGAGATATCATTCCATTCCAATTCCTCTGGTTACCTCTAGGCATGTTAGTGTTCTCCCTAGGTTGCTTAGTGTATTCAACAATTTTTCTAGACACCTTATCACCAAAACTAGGTTTGACAAACTTAACCTGTTCAACACTAAGTTTAACTGTTACACTTTCAACCTTAGGTTTATTTTTTACCTGTTCCTCATCATCATCAGACACCCAATCTTCAATGATAGGTGCATCATAGTATGTCTTTTCAGCCTTAGGTTTCTTCTCATTAGACTTACTATTTTCTCCTAAAGGCTTAGCATTAGACTCTCCTAAACAAGACAACTCAGGTATAGGAGGTACATACTTTCCTGTTATTAAAGGAGGAACTTCATTATAACCTATACCACTACCTCTTCTCGTTAATTGACTCTCAATTGTCTTGTTTACACTTTCATATGCAAATTCAAGCTTATTTACCTTAACTTGATGTTTTTCTTTCTCCTGATAAGCTGCATCTTTTTCTTTTTGAGCCTTTTCTAACCTTTTAGTAAGTCCTTTAATTTCATGCTCTTTAACATAAAGCTTACCTTCAAGAACATTAACTTTTTCTTCATACTCTAACTCATTTTGTTTGAAAAATTCAAGTCTTTCCTCAACAGATTTTAAGCCTACCTTATAGCCTAAATTATCTAACTTTAACATCTTTACCTCTTCTAATAGCTTTTCAATCCTAGCCTTAAGTTCCTTAATAGTATCTAAACAAGATTTAAATGAACAACCAGAATCATTAGATACCTCAGAATCAGAACTTGATGAAGAAGAGTAGGCCATAAGTGCAAAGTTTGGTCCTTCAGCTGCTTGGTCACTCCAGTCATATCCTCCTAAACCATCACAAGACACCAAAGCTGTAGAAGTCTTAAGTTCCCCAGCTTTCCTTGAGCTCTCTCCGGCCTTGTATTCTTGGCTCCTCTGCATTCTCTTGCAAAATGTCCCTTCCTATGACAGTTGTAGCATTCAATCTTGGATTTATCAAAACCCAAGTTATCCTGCCCATTGACCTTGAGATTTCTTCCAGTCTTTTTCAAAAATCTTCTTTCCCTCATTGTCAACATTGCCATCTGCCACTTCAAGTCCATCTCTTCAAGATCATTGGTATGTGCTTAAACACATACTTTTTCTTGACCAAAACCGGACCAAAATAACCAAAAACCCGCCCAAAATGCCAAAAGATATTGTGTTTTTGTGTTTTTGTATGTGCAGGGATGGATATCGTAAAAATTGACAAAAGACACGGGAAACCCGAGATAATGAGCACGAGATTTGGAAGAGTGTTAAAAGCCGGAGCCGGGAAAGAAATAATGGTCAAAAAGTCAAACGTGGTCCTCCAATTCTCAGAGATTGTCAACATTAGCCCTTGGATTCAACTTTGAAAAAGTGGCATGATCAGTCTTTTAACTTTCAGATTATTACACTTTTGGTCCTTGTTTATTCATAACCTTAAATCTTTAAAAACAAATAAACCTGGATCCATACTTTACCATAAACCCAATAAACTCTTATACTACCCAACCCATTATAACCACTAGCCCATTCACCCAACCCGAGCCCACCTAGTTTTTAACTAAACTACAATTCGGTCAAACACCACCCAACTCAGTCAAAGTAAATAAAATAACCCCACACACCATTTCCCTTCCCCCAATTTAACCCCGTACCATCTCTTCCCCTCATCCCATGAACCCTAATTCACCATCTCAAAAATTACCACTCTCCACAATAATTACTCTTTAATTAAACATTCTAGAAGCTATCCCACATGTTTGGAGCGTGACAGAGAAAATATTCAAGCTTAGTCAGATCACGTGGACACTTGGCAGAGCTTTATTGGAACAAACACATCATTCCCTCATCATTGGATCCGTCTGACAAGGACAGAGAATGTGTATGCACACGGATCGCCAAGGTGGACATATAAACGGCTGTGATCAATCATTACACATCATTAGATGCAAATCAAGGGCTCAGATTGGTTTAAACTAGCACAAGGGATATTAAATGGGATATTCGGTGGATATGCTACTTCTGGATCCTTCTGAAGACTCCTAGCTCAGTCTATAAAAAGCCCTCACTCACTCACAATTCGGTTGGTTAGCTCTAGGATTAGGAGTAGTGTAGTATAGCTAATTTTAGTGTAATCATTTAGTTTTTATAAAATTCAGTTTTATGCTCTTTAAATTCCTCAGTATTGTAATCTTTTACTTAATAATAATAAATGTAGTTTCCATTCGATTGCAATTTATTTACAAAAGTTCAATTTAAGCTTTCAACTCTTCGTTTACATGTTTTCATAAGCTCATTATAGCTTAACCAGTAGCTTGTAGTGAGATTTATTACCTTGTTTCTGCTTAAACTAGTTAGTCTGATTCAGTCAACTAAAGTCAACGTGGGATTCAAGATGATGATTCAGGGTTATTAGTTGGTAATTTCATGATTCCTGGTGTTATCTTAGCTTATCTAAAGTTAGGCTTGGTTGAATTTTCACCCTATGTCAGTTAGGGTCAGACTTTTGTAAGTTTACTCTTTAAGTTTTCAAATCTGCATTGTTCTAATCGCTTATGTAGTTTAAATCTGCTTGTTTAGTTTGATTATTCTGCTTATTTGTTTGTTTATTATGTTTATCTGATCATTTGTAGTTGTTAGTAGCTTGCCTTTGCTAATTTCATGCTTTTGCGTCCTTACTGTTTCATTCAGCATCGATTTGCTCTTCTGTGTTTTGCTTGTTAATGTTGGATTAATTGTTGATTGATTTTGCTTCTACTACTGAATTTACATGAGATTTGATCACTAGATGGATAATTTCTAGTTTTAGTCAGCTTCTAAGCAGTGCAGCTAGTAGCAATTAGAATGTTTGGATGAGTGGTTGTTAGGGGTAGATCATTTGTGTTACTGTTGCTTTATTTTTTTTTAGATACTTAGATTTTGCTTAAAATAGATGTTATAAATTGATATTGTAGAATGATTAAGTTGTTGTTAAGTGCTATTGAGATTTTGAACCGTTAAGGTATTATAATAGGTACAATACTGCTTTGAATAAGCTCAGTATGAACTGAGATCATTTGATCATTATTTTTGGCGCAGATAGGTTCAATATAGTTAGTAAAATAAGATTGCAAAAGCTGGTCTCATCTAGTCAAGGTTTACATATGTTTTGCGCACCATAACTGTTATCACAGAATGCTTTATGCAGTTTTGTACTTTTTAGACGATAATCTCAGTTTAATTCGGGTTTAACCAGTTGAGTTTAGGAGCTAAATTTAGGTTTTCAATTAGTTCATATAGTATACTTTTAGATTATCAGCTGGAATTTTATTGTAGAGCTTATTTGGTAGCTTAATTTCAGTTTGAAACTTGTCCCTTTAGAATTGTTAGTCTAGTAACATTTTCAGTTCATGTGCACCTTTTCTTGAGCTTAATCGAGTGAGGAAATGATGTTGAAAATTGGAATTTCTAGTGTTTTTGAATACCCAGTAGTACTAGCTTTTTAGAACAGCTTTTAGATTCCATTTTAGTGTTTATTTGAGTCTTTTATCTTGTCTTCAAGTTGGTGTTTGAGACTGCTTTTCTATTAAAATACTTGCTGCATGTCTGTTAGTTTTAAAATAGTTTCTGGAAATCGCAATTTCAGTCCCTCTCTTTCTTAGAACACGTTTCCAGTTTTATAAAAGTTTCAAAAAAGTACAATTTAGTCCCTGTCTTTGTTTCAAAACGTTTTTAGTTTTAAACAATTTTCCGAATTTACAATTTCAGTCCCTTTAGTTTTTATAAATATTTTCTTAATTTTCTTTTATAAAATTAGTTTTTATAAATTACATTTTCAGTCCCTTGATTTTTTAGCTTTGCATTTTAGCTTTATAATTTCACTATTAGTTTGATAAATCTCGGGATTAGCCCGGGATTTGCATTTATTTGATTTCTTTTTGTGTGCATTTATTTTAATAGCGTAGATTGCTTTTAATTTTTCTTATTTTAGTGTAATCAATTCTAAAAAAATAATCTTTCACGTCACTTATTCACTTCACATTTTCACGACTACGATTCGACTAATTCGCCGTCAAACCTTCGTTGGGAGAACGACCCGGGGGAATTGTATTCGTTACAATTTCTTTGGACTCAAAAATAAAAAAATATATTACATCAATTAAATGGCGCCGCTGCCGGGGAAGGCTTGAAACGTTGTCGTTGATTCGTATCGTATTTTGTGTTTTGAAGATCCTTCTTCGGAAGTTTCTCATTTTTTAAAAAAAAAAAATAAAAAATAAAATAAAACTACAAAAATATAATAAATAAAACACTTTTCCTAAAGTGTTTTCACCATTAATAATAAATCCTCGGTCTTCCGTTGAAGGAGGGCGGTTGTAAACCATTCCGAAATAACAACAAAAGAGATCGTGAAGTTAAACGTTTCTTGGATTATTTCTTTACTACAACCTAATTACGGGGTTTAAGGAGGTCTTGACATTAAATTGCAGACCGAAGAGAGATCCATTCTTCTCTCCCGCCACGCTGCGCGTAGTTTTGAAAGAAACAAGTACGGTTGATTAACGATCACCAAAAAGAAAATAAATATAATTTTTCTTATAAAAATATAAAAACCCAAAAATATTTTCTTTTTAAATTTGATTTTTGTTTGATTTTTTACGAAAAAACCAAAAAGAATCTCCATTATCCTCTTCATGTTTGATTCTCTTCTTTTACCCTCTATACCGTTTGATTCTTGATCTTCTTACCCTCTAAAGTTTGATTCTTCTTCTCACACCCTCTTATGTTTAATTCTTATGGATCCTATTTGTTTTAAGTGTGGAGATCAGTTGGGGGACAATTCACTTTGTGACCGATGTTTTTGCAACGAATGTGAATTTAGTCGAGGGCTTTGTATGTGTTCTTATTCGAAAGCTGAAACTGTATTTGCTTATCCAAACTCTTTCAATGAATCATCAAATTTCTCCGACTACCCACCACAGCCCGATATATCTTCGTTCAATCAACGTTATTGCGATGGGTGTGGAGATTCAATTGATCCGACATCGTCTTATTGTCAACGGTGCACTTGCGAGAGGTGTGGTAGAAATTTGTTCAATGGATTTTGTTCGTTTTGTGCTTCGGAAGCCGAAAATTCATATGCTTATGATTTTAATCCGAACATTTCCGATTATCCTCAAAACAATTTCAATCACCCTCCTCAAAACTTTTATGAGCAAGAACCGTATTGTGGGGGACCTCATAATGATTATTAATGTCAATCGTGGGGTCAAAATCACTATGAACCTAATCCTTGCTATAATACTCACGGTTTCGACAATTACCAACCCCCACAAAATCCCGTCAATTATCCAAATCAAGATACAATGCGCGAAATTGAAAAACTTGTGGTTCGATATCGAGAACAAGTGGCTAGTCTTAATACTCCCGGGAAGTCCATGGAAGAATTACTTGCCGAGGAAAGAGCAGCTAAATTTCGAGAGAGCTTAATTTACTATGACGATGATTCCGATGATGACGAGGAGAGATTTGTTCCGGTAACCTTCCCTCAAATAGCACCCGTCTTTCCTACCGTAGAAACCGAGGACTCTCTAAAAATGGGGGATGAGCTTCTCGACACTATTCCGGCAACGAAATCAGACAATGTTGAGAACCTTGTCCCAATCCCAAGTGAGTCCGAGGAAATATCCGACGGTGAAAGTGATTTGCAATCTTGTGGAGATTCTCTTGACATTTCCAAAGTTACCTCCGGGATTTTCTCTAACCCTCTTTTTGAATTCAATGATGAGTATACTTCTTGCAAAGTTAATCCTCTTTTCGATGAAGGGTTAGAGAACGTTGAGGACGAGGACTCTACATTTGATGAGCCGATTTTACCAATACCTCGCCCCGACGATTTCCATGACTCAGAAGGGGATGTACTTTTTCTTGAAAAATTGCTTAACAGTGATCCCCTTCCAGAAACTGAGTCATTTCACGTTGATCCATCACCCCTCGCCCTCCTGCTAAACCACCTGATGATGGAATTCTTTCGGATATTGAGTCAAATACGGAGACAATAATGGACGAGGTGCAAACTTCTAGCACACAAAGTACAGCACATGTCCCACCTCCGTATATCCTTCCAGAGCCCAAGCTCAAAGACGCACTTCATAAGACTTATATCATACCTCTTCCGGAGTATGATTACTTTCATTTTGAGGAAGATCATGACCCGGGGGGAGATGTACTCTATCCTAAGAGTTTGCTTATCAATGATTTAACCCCAACCCTCCCTCCCGAGGTTCTCAAGAGCTTAGATGATGAAGAATGGATTCCCATTCTAATTATGATATTTCTTCCTTTCTTCACCTACTCGGTGACTTCTCCTCTCTTTCACTCCCTCGGGAGTGAAGACACCATCTTTGACCCCGGCATCTCTTCTTCTTTTAAGCCGCGGGTATCTCATCGGAGTGGAACTTTCGTATGCTTCAATGTTTATCCAAACATCTTGAACGAAAGTATGATTGAGATTATTTCTTCCACTTGCTCCCCCCAAGGACAAATAAATTCGGGGTCGAGTCAAGCTCATGTGACTCGGTTACCAAAAACAAGCGCTTCGTGGGAGGCACCCCATGCTTATCCATCTATCTTCTTTCTATTTTCTTAATAAGTGAAGTGAGGAGGGCAACCTCTTCCATATCTTGTGTTTCGTGTTTTTCTGTGATGTGTCCAGGACTGCCCGATGATGAAGACTCTCGTGCTCGTAGTTTCCTTCACGCTACTCGAGTTTCATCATTCGCTGCTTATCAATATCCTAAATCTTATCGTTTTACATCTATCTTTTGGCATAATTAATAAACGGCCTTAGATTTATGTAGGAGAACCCTTACCTTTTAAGACATTGAGGACAATGTCTCGTTTTAGTCTGGGGGGGGTAATCTTGCGATTTGATTTTTGCCTTGCATTTTTGCCGTTTTCTCATGCAACCCCGTTTTTCCTCCAAATTGAAAAAATCCAAAAAATGAGAAAAATTTAAATTTTTTGCAAAAATATAATAAGTTTTGACATTTTTGTTGACTTTCCGCTGGTGAGAGTAGGAATAAAATTCTGACTTGATCGGGCGTGTTGAGCCCTAGCTTGTCTCCTTAACCGTTTATAATCTATAAGCTCGTGCTAGTCTTTTACACAAGGAGCTAGAAAATGCGAATTCTTTTTAAGAGTTTGCAAGTTCCCGTATTTGACTTTATATAGGCATGGCTTGATTATAAGGCTAAGCATTCGCGGATCTTATTACTTAAGATTTTAAATTTGCGAAGAACGAAAAATGATAGAGTTGTTTATAAGTTAGATTGCTAAACGTGGAGTAGTTGGATCTCTTTAGAGCTCATCGAAGTTACTTGTGGCTTTTTGTTCCCATAAGCTTGTTTCACTCAAAAATAGAAATCTAGGAATAATTAAAGGTATTTTGGTTTTGGCGATAATTAGTTTTTATTTCTTCCTTAGAGAATCCTTGCTTATGGAAGTTGGGTACACATCAAGGTACTGCCAGTGTTACGGTGTAATAGACTATTCTATCTTGCCGGCTCACAACCGATGTTGGGATTGTTATAAAAGCCGTAGGACTTGGGGTTTGGCAAATAATTAATTAATGAATAACGAATAATAATAATAATCCAAAGCCATAAAAAGTTTTCTGCATCTTGCCGGTTCGCAGCCGATGTTGTAGACTTCTAATAAAGGCAGAGGAAAAATTCCAAGGTCATAATAGACTATCACATCTTGCCGGTTCGCAGCCGATGTTGTGATTGTTATAAAGGGCCAAGGATTAATAATATGTGCTTAATAATGTTAAAAATGCCAAATTTCGACTCCGAGGTATCCTAATAAAGGCTTCCGTCTCTGGACTCGTAGATGAGTTGTTTCGGTCGCAAATAAAAGGGATATTCTCAAAATCGTGTTAAATCAGAGACCTTGATGTGGACCTCATTTTTGTATGCAACGGTTTTCGAGGGAAGGTTTGGAAACTACTTAGCGTCTAAACTAGGTATCTTTATCGGACTAAGAAATTATCGAAACGAGAATATGAAGAAATTCATTTCTCACCAAAAATAAAATAAATAGAGGAAAATAGGAATTTGGGAACGAGGAGTCCACAATTAGCTTTTATGAGTAGTGTCGGCAATCTAACTTGTAAATAACAATGATTTCGTTTTTAAGCTTAGTTTGGGGACTGGTGAAAAATCAGGGACGACGAATTTTATCCGTATGGTCACTTCTTCATGAGTCGTGTTTCCTGCTCCGTGATCCTAAAAGTTATCGTTAGATAATGATTGTCAACAAAGCCGTCACCTGAAAAAATAAGAAAAATAGAATAAAAAGGAAAATCGGGAGTTTTTATAACATTGCATGAGGACATTGCAATAGCTTAGTCTGGGGGAATTTGGTATGTGCTTAAACACATACTTTTTCTTGACCAAAACCGGACCAAAATAACCAAAAACCCGCCCAAAATGCCAAAAGATATTGTGTTTTTGTGTTTTTGTATGTGCAGGGATGGATATCGTAAAAATTGACAAAAGACACGGGAAACCCGAGATAATGAGCACGAGATTTGGAAGAGTGTTAAAAGCCGGAGCCGGGAAAGAAATAATGGTCAAAAAGTCAAACGTGGTCCTCCAATTCTCAGAGATTGTCAACATTAGCCCTTGGATTCAACTTTGAAAAAGTGGCATGATCAGTCTTTTAACTTTCAGATTATTACACTTTTGGTCCTTGTTTATTCATAACCTTAAATCTTTAAAAACAAATAAACCTGGATCCATACTTTACCATAAACCCAATAAACTCTTATACTACCCAACCCATTATAACCACTAGCCCATTCACCCAACCCGAGCCCACCTAGTTTTTAACTAAACCACAATTCGGTCAAACACCACCCAACTCAGTCAAAGTAAATAAAATAACCCCACACACCATTTCCCTTCCCCCAATTTAACCCCGTACCATCTCTTCCCCTCATCCCATGAACCCTAATTCACCATCTCAAAAATTACCACTCTCCACAATAATTACTCTTTAATTAAACATTCTAGAAGCTATCCCACATGTTTGGAGCGTGACAGAGAAAATATTCAAGCTTAGTCAGATCACGTGGACACTTGGCAGAGCTTTATTGGAACAAACACATCATTCCCTCATCATTGGATCCGTCTGACAAGGACAGAGAATGTGTATGCACACGGATCGCCAAGGTGGACATATAAACGGCTGTGATCAATCATTACACATCATTAGATGCAAATCAAGGGCTCAGATTGGTTTAAACTAGCACAAGGGATATTAAATGGGATATTCGGTGGATATGCTACTTCTGGATCCTTCTGAAGACTCCTAGCTCAGTCTATAAAAAGCCCTCACTCACTCACAATTCGGTTGGTTAGCTTTAGGAGTAGTGTAGTATAGCTAATTTTAGTGTAATCATTTAGTTTTTATAAAATTCAGTTTTATGCTCTTTAAATTCCTCAGTATTGTAATCTTTTACTTAATAATAATAAATGTAGTTTCCATTCGATTGCAATTTATTTACAAAAGTTCAATTTAAGCTTTCAACTCTTCGTTTACATGTTTTCATAAGCTCATTATAGCTTAACCAGTAGCTTGTAGTGAGATTTATTACCTTGTTTCTGCTTAAACTAGTTAGTCTGATTCAGTCAACTAAAGTCAACGTGGGATTCAAGATGATGATTCAGGGTTATTAGTTGGTAATTTCATGATTCCTGGTGTTATCTTAGCTTATCTAAAGTTAGGCTTGGTTGAATTTTCACCCTATGTCAGTTAGGGTCAGACTTTTGTAAGTTTACTCTTTAAGTTTTCAAATCTGCATTGTTCTAATCGCTTATGTAGTTTAAATCTGCTTGTTTAGTTTGATTATTCTGCTTATTTGTTTGTTTATTATGTTTATCTGATCATTTGTAGTTGTTAGTAGCTTGCCTTTGCTAATTTCATGCTTTTGCGTCCTTACTGTTTCATTCAGCATCGATTTGCTTTTCTGTGTTTTGCTTGTTAATGTTGGATTAATTGTTGATTGATTTTGCTTCTACTACTGAATTTACATGAGATTTGATCACTAGATGGATAATTTCTAGTTTTAGTCAGCTTCTAAGCAGTGCAGCTAGTAGCAATTAGAATGTTTGGATGAGTGGTTGTTAGGGGTACATCATTTGTGTTACTGTTGCTTTATTTTTTTAGATACTTAGATTTTGCTTAAAATAGATGTTATAAACTGATATTGTAGAATGATTAAGTTGTTGTTAAGTGCTATTGAGATTTTGAACCGTTAAGGTATTATAATAGGTACAATACTGCTTTGAATAAGCTCAGTATGAACTGAGATCATTTGATCATTATTTTTGGCGCAGATAGGTTCAATATAGTTAGTAAAATAAGATTGCAAAAGCTGGTCTCATCTAGTCAAGGTTTACATATGTTTTGCGCACCATAACTGTTATCACAGAATGCTTTATGCAGTTTTGTACTTTTTAGACGATAATCTCAGTTTAATTCGGGTTTAACCAGTTGAGTTTAGGAGCTAAATTTAGGTTTTCAATTAGTTCATATAGTATACTTTTAGATTATCAGCTGGAATTTCACTGTAGAGCTTATTTGGTAGCTTAATTTCAGTTTGAAACTTGTCCCTTTAGAATTGTTAGTCTAGTAACATTTTCAGTTCATGTGCACCTTTTCTTGAGCTTAATCGAGTGAGGAAATGATGTTGAAAATTGGAATTTCTAGTGTTTTTGAATACCCAGTAGTACTAGCTTTTTAGAACAGCTTTTAGATTCCATTTTAGTGTTTATTTGAGTCTTTTATCTTGTCTTCAAGTTGGTGTTTGAGACTGCTTTTCTATTAAAATACTTGCTGCATGTCTGTTAGTTTTAAAATAGTTTCTGGAAATCGCAATTTCAGTCCCTCTCTTTCTTAGAACACGTTTCCAGTTTTATAAAAGTTTCAAAAAAGTACAATTTAGTCCCTGTCTTTGTTTCAAAACGTTTTTAGTTTTAAACAATTTTCCGAATTTACAATTTCAGTCCCTTTAGTTTTTATAAATATTTTCTTAATTTTCTTTTATAAAATTAGTTTTTATAAATTACATTTTCAGTCCCTTGAGTTTTTAGCTTTGCATTTTAGCTTTATAATTTCACTATTAGTTTGATAAATCTCGGGATTAGCCCGGGATTTGCATTTATTTGATTTCTTTTTGTGTGCATTTATTTTAATAGCGTAGATTGCTTTTAATTTTCCTTATTTTAGTGTAATCAATTCTAAAAAAATAATCTTTCACGTCACTTATTCACTTCACATTTTCACGACTACGATTCGACTAATTCGCCGTCAAACCTTCGTTGGGAGAACGACCCGGGGGAATTGTATTCGTTACAATTTCTTTGGATTCAAAAATAAAAATAAAAATATATCACATCAATCATCTGGATGGATCTGTTCCAAATCTTCATGCATAATCTGAGGACTAGTAGATTGACCAGCCAATAAAGCATAGATAACAGCATCACTCAAGTTATCAAGGGTTGTAGACCCAACAACATTAACTTGTGTGCCACCAGTACTAACTCCATGAGCAGTATTAACTGCTTCATTAGTACTGCTAGAACTGTTATTTGAGGAGGACATAAAAGCTAACTTTTATGTGCTTGATGATGAGCTAGATGACCTTTTGACTTCAGGTTCATAAACTTTAAGATTGTTATACAGATCATCTAAACTCATGGTATCAAGATCAGCCTTGTTTCTCTATACCACAGTGTGGGTATTCCACTCTGGTGACAAGCTTCTCAGAAACTTTTGATTGATATCTTCTTAAGGAATTGAGACATCCACAAGTGCTAGTTGACTGATAAGTTTCTGAAGTCTGTCAAAAGTCTGATCAAGATTCTCAGAACTTGGAGCAGCAAAATTCTCATATTGTTGCTTCAAGAGGTTCTTCCTGGTCTTCTTGGTAGCAACATTCCCTCCAAAACTTTTCTCAATTGATTCTAGCAATAATTTAGCATCCTTGATGTGATTGAAGGTCAACTGATGGTCATTAGGAATCCCTATCATAAGAGTGCTTATTGCCTTTACTTCCAGCCTTCTTTGTGCCTTGTCTTCAACAGTTTTGATAGGCAAAGTAATCATAACACCATCATCAGAAGTTTCAGTTTTAGGTAGTTGATTGCTAGTCTCTATGACCTCCCACATAGAATAATCAACCATCTGAATATACTGCTCTATTCTCATTCTCCATAGCTCATACTCTCCAGACTTGAGCATGGGCACCCTTGATGTAGTAATCATGTGAGTAGATTCTGAGTCCATAACTTCAGTAAGATGAGTTTAAACAGGTTCTTCTTGATTCACAGCTTCTAGATCACAATCTCTGATACCACTTGTTGATCCCAGTTGAACACTTGATCGAATTCCTTTAGCTTGTAAAGGTTAAGTAATATTGAATAAATCCAATACAACTTATGTAGAAACTGTCTTTGAGTATATTAAAGTTTATGCGGAATCTAAACTTTAATCTTAAGAAGAATTTAACAATCAATATCAAACAAATCACTTCAATATTATTAATAATACGAATACTCTAAAGTATTAGGGTTTACAACCTTGAAGTTTTCTAAAGAATCACGTATCTATCTCTATGCCCTAGGACCTCCTTTTATAGACTAAGGAGTCCTAGTCGGCTTACAATTGCTTGCTATACAAGATAAATCTTAAAAGAATCTTTTCTATATTTATCTAACCGACTATACATGTTTATCTCATAAGCAGTACTAACTATACACTCTAGCAGTCTTATCTCTAACTCTAGCAGCATAAACTCTTCAGCAGTAGTAAGTTTGTACTAGCAGCACTAAACACTTAGAGTATTTTTCTTCAAGTTCATCAGCAGTTGTTACTCTGAAAGCAGTTGTAACTTGTTGTCTAGCAGTAGTAACCACTTGGTGTATTTTCTTGAACATCTTCAGCAACACTAGCAGTAGTAAAATACACAAGCAGTTGTAACCTTTAATACTAGCAGCAACAATGACTTAGAGCATTTCCCATCAGCAGTCTTAACCAAACAAGCAGCAGCAACTCTAAAACCCAACAAATAGTATAATATTGTTGTTTGTTTAGGAGGATTAATAGAAGGATATTATAGGAGGCTTTAGCAATGCTCTTGTATTATATACACATCCAACTTTACATATTTCTACATATCAGTGTGCAAATCAAAATACAATGGCTGCAAAACACATTCCATTTATATATAGAAAAAATTCCTTAAATGGTCCCAAAATGAAAAAGTAGTCCACTTTCTAACAAAATAAAAACCAAAATTTCAAAATAGACCAGCGCGACTAACCGAATGTGCGACGTTACTAAATTCTTGACACGTGTTCAGTTTTTTAATAATGAAGTACATGGGGTGGTTGAGTGGTGTAAGCTACCATTAAATTGATTAGACATTGTATTTTTTATGCGACTGACAGCTATTGTACTTTTGGGCGACCAAATTGTTTTTCTTTTCCCAAAAAAAAAATAAAAAATATTGATTTTTTTTTAAATAAAAAATAAAATTTAATCACACGAAAGTAGAATAGCAACTTTTCAAAATAAAACGATGACATGTATCAAAATTTTATTGAAGTCGCACATGTTTAGCTTCAAAATTGAACTTATTTTAGATTAAAAATTAAAGGGATAATTACTAATATGCCCCAATTGCCCAATGCGTTTGCTTATCCGACCCGATTTTAGAAAATTCTAATATTAGACCAGGCAACTGAGCATCTCGACCCATACGATGACAAGTGTCCTCCAGTTGCCCAAAAAATACAAAAGTTGCCCAAAAAATAGTCAGAAAAGTGACACTTGTCACTTGTAGACTTCAGTTGCCCAAAAAGTACAGGTTCCCCTGGTCTAATATCAAAATTTTCTAAAATCGGGGCGGATAAGCAAACGCATTGGGCAACTGGGGCATTGTAATAATTATCCCAAAATTAAACTACTCTTTAATTTTGGGCTATTTAAAATCTTTCCTCTTCATATATACACCCTTGAACGAGATCATCATGTGGGGTTTTTCTCAAAAAAGAAAATGTACTCCACTTCCATTTCTCATAATGGCAATAAACTCTGATTATTGGATCACTAATAAACTCGAATACTAATCCAGCTATCCCATAACTTAAGGCCCGTTTGTTTTGGCACTTTAAAATGAATTTTGTATTGAAAAGACATTAATTAATTGTTTGGTTTTCTCTTTTGAAATATAGAATGATATTCTAGTTTGAATAAAAAATGATAGATTAGCATTTTGGTGGGTTTCAAGTGGGTTTGTGTACTTTGTGAGCCATCTTCTTTTGTCTCTTTATATATATAAACCATTTTTGTTATTTTATCATTTTAATAATATATTTTATTTAAAAAAAGAGAGGATAAAAGTAGGTTTTTTGTTTTGATAAAAGAAAAATGAAGGTTTGTGATTGGTTCATTGAGTCTAGGAGGAATTTTGGGTCTATCAAGGACTTTTCTCATATACTTAAACAATGAAGGGTCCGTTTTGTTTATAAGTGTGGTTGGATTAGGATTTGGATTCGGATACGATTTGGGGTAGGTTGAGGAGAGAAGTTGTATTTATTTAAATATATTCTATAATAATTTTTTTTAAATTAAATATCTCATAAACCGTTAATCGTTATGCTAAAAATCATACTCTCTCCGTCTTTAAATAAGTATCCACTATTGAATTTTAAAAGTCTTTAATGTGATATCAGTTTCAAAGTATATATATATATATATATATATATATATAATATATATATATATATATATATATATATATATATATATATATATATATATAAGTAAGAAACCAACCAAATGGTCAATTCGCTCTCTAACCGAAAGTGAAAACCCCAACCAGTCAAAGAAAGTCAAACTATATATATTTTCCCGAAGTATTAGATATTCCCGGGTCGTTTATGTCCCAACGAAGTGTGAATGGAATTTCGAATTCAGTTCATGATCAGGTGATTTGAATAGGGAAAGATATTTTGGATTTATGCTACTACGAATAGAATACGTAAATAAGAAAGCAAATAATAAGCATGTAAAGCAAGCAAACAAATCACAATAAGAACAATTAAATCCTAACGCAATTTAAACTAAAACGGGCTCTAAACGGGAATTAAACGGGCTTAAAAACCTAGATTATCAAATTTTAACCCTAGAAATGCAAATTTAATTTCTAAAAGTCCTTAATGATTAAAAATAATTTTAGAAAAAATAATTATATTTTTTTTATTTTTATTTTATCTATTATGAATTAAAAATACTTTCAATCTAAAAATATTATTAAAATTACTAAACTAATAAAGAAAAATCTGAAATTTTAAGGAAAAGTACTTTAAAGTGTTTAGAATGTAGGAAAAATAAAGTGGAACAACTAGCTTATTCAAATAAGCTGGAACTAAGAAAAAAGGAGTTGATAAGCAAAACTAAAAAAGACCTATAAGTAAATAACCAATGCAATCCCTAACGGAAAAGACCCAAGGGCGCGGATGGTTTGGTGTGTGGTATAACTCGTTGAGGATGGTTGAGGTCTGGGGTTCGAGCCTTGGCTCACCCTAGGCTTCCCAACTTCCCAGTTTTTATTTTTGCAAAACTTTTTTATGAAACTTATAAATAAGCTGAAAATAAACAACTTTTGTAAAAGCAATATTTTTATATCTTTGAAAATAAGCTAGAAAAAAGCTGAAAAAGCTAAGAGTTTACTTAAATTTTTTTAAAACTAAGTGAGCTTAACTGAAGACACAATTAAGCTGCTATAAGCTATATTCCAATCCTAATAAGCTACTAGAACCCTAAAAGCTAACTTAAAAAGAAACTCTAAACTAAATTCAGCAATTCTAATAAGCCATATGCTAAAATTCTTAAATAAGCTAAAAACTAAACTGATATTAAAACAGCCTGAGAAGACACTTTTGAGCTACTAAATAAGCTACTAATCCAATAAGCTAGAACTCAAAAACCTAAAACAGATGAAATATACCTATGAAAGAACTTATAAAACCAATTCGATACATTTTGAACTTAATTTGAGCTTAAGAATAAGTTGTTGAAAACTAACATATGAGACTTTTTATTGGATTTTTATAAAAACTGATAAACTGAAAAAACAGGCTAAACCTCTACTTTCAAAGCTACAATTAAGCCACTAAAAGCTAATGAAATAAGCTAAAACTCTAAAACAGCAAAGAACACCAACTAAAAAGCACATAAAACAAATTTCAGATAATTTGGACTTAAAATGAGCTTAAAAATAAGCTGAAAAGACAGGACAGTTAAGACTTTATTTTTGGCTTTTCTGATTTTTGACAAAAACTTGCAGACTAAAATTTAAGCTAGAAATCTGATTTAAAAGACCTAAAAACTTAACAAACTAAGCTAATTTGATTATCAAAAGCTACTTGGACAAAAAATAAGCTAAAACAAACCCTTATGGCACTTATGCTGATAAATAAACACACATATCAGTTGTGTGCTGAATCAACTTTTAGAAACTGAATTTTTTACTTTAAAATCCATTAGATTACTTGACACTTGAAAAAATTGGTATAAAACTTGACTGATTTGAACTAAGAAACTTCAACTCAAGAGACCTTTTGATGAACTTATCAAAATAAGCTAACTCAAACAGCTTTGGACTATGAAACTTTGAAAACTTAACTCAAAGCTATAAAATTTGATAAAACTACTTCAAACTAATCCTAAAATATTATTTTAACTATTTTTAAGCTAATTAAAAGTGGACAAAAGGACTAAAACAACTTAAGCATACCTAGCTTTTGGCTAAGTCTGCTAAACCAAACACTCCTTAAAAACTTGAAATGACTTTTAAAAACTGAATTAAACTATAAAACTGGTAAGATTTGGAAAAAAAAAAAAAAAAAAACTGATTATTATGTCTAAATAACTAATTAAAAGATGTATTGACTAATTAATAAGCACTTCACCAATAAGCTAAGGCTTATTGGTGTTTTGACAGTTTATAATGAAAACATACTTAAACTAAATGAATTTTAAAAGATCTAAACTAAGACAGAACTTATTAAGCAACAAACAAGTATAAAAGCAAATAATAAGCAAGTAATAAGGCAGAATAAGCAGATCTAATAAGCTGATAAGAAATAAGCAGTTTAAAGCTAAAATTGAAGATTACCTTGATCCTAGCTCAACAAGGATCAAATAAGATCGAGGAGCCACTCTACAAGCTCCAGCTTATCAAATGATAAGCTGATAAGACCCTATAAGCCCTTCCATTTCTGGCTTATCTTCCAACATAAGCTTTTCAACCTTATTTATTACCACTAAACTGTTTCAAATCAAAAACAAGCTACTCAAACTCAAACAAGCTATTGAGAAGCTTGTTTGAGTATAAGTGATAGTATAAGAATTTATGATGATAGCTTATTAACCAAATGAAAACATGATAAAAGTACAAAGTAAATTTGAAACATAATTCAATATAAACTGAACTTTTATTAAATCTTTAAAAATTACAATACTGGAAAGGAAATTACAATTATTAAAAAGACTATATAAGGAAATACAATAAGCACTAAATTAAGCTAGAAAATAAAACGAGTAAAAAGATGCTTGTATGTGTGAGGTGCAACTTATAGGGGTCTTGTGATGCTTCTAGGGTTTGGGGTGTTCTTCTTCCTTCTAATCCTGACCACCCAATCATTGCTTCATTAATAAGCCTTAATTTACACCCTTAGATCATGTGCCATCACCTATCAACCAATCAAAAGCTCTAGGATTGCCAGGGTGTCATTCCTCCTGACATGTCAGATGTGTCAGCCTTCTAGAAGGGGTGAATGATAATTTAAGGTGGGTTAATTGATGGATGTGAGGGCTGGGTAAAAGGGGTTGAAGAAGGTGAACAGTAAAACTGTATTTGGCGCTTTCTTTTATTTGTTTGACCCGGGTTTTAATTGTTTTGACTTGGGTTAAACTCGGATAAAAGAGTTGGTTGGGTTATGTTATTGGACTGTGGGCTTTTGTATTATAAAAGGGTTTGGGCTGGGTTTAGGTTTAGTATATATTAGTTAACGGGTGTTAGGCTAGGACTAACTTTGCAAAGTTAAAAAGACTAATGGTGAAATGGATTTTGGGACCAATGGTGAAATTGATTTAACATTTGGGTTATGTTTTGAAGTTTAGGGTTTAAAGTTGGATCAAAAATGTAGAATCACATCCCCGGCTTCATCTTTTCACGCTCTTTCCAATCCCGTGCTCGTTTTTTTCCGTTTTGTCTTTATTTTTGTCCTTTTCTCATATCCGTTACCTGCACATACACAAACACAAAAACAAGCATATATTTGGCATTTATGATACGTTTTTGGTCTTTTTAGTCCATTTTTGGTAAAGAAAAGGTATGTGAATTCACACATACCAAAATCCCCCAGACTAAGGTATTACCGTGTCCTCACGCAATGTCATCACATCACGCTTTTGAAACCAAAAATTTCAAACCTCTTTTTACTAAAAACTTTGAAAAGTAGCAAAGTGATCCTTAAAAGAGATTAAGAAATCAATAGCTCTAAAAACGCCCCGTTTGACCATTTTATCAAGTATAATATCTTTTTGTATTTTTTCTTTTTATGACGGAATGTTGACTTTCATTATTTGATAAATAACTTTTAGGATCACAGAGTAAGAAACACTTTTTATGAAAAAGCGTCCATATGGATACAATTCATCGTCCTTGATTTTTCGCAAGTCCCCAAACCAAGCTTAAAAACGAAATCATTGTTAAATACAAGTTAGATACTAACACTACCCATAGATGCTAATTGTGTACGCGTAGCTACTCCTTGCTCCCTTATTCCTAGTTCCTCTAAAGATTTTATTAAAAACGAGTTTTTCTTTTTATTTTGATAGATTTTTAGTTTGATAAAGACACCTAGTTTAGACGCTAACTAGTTTAAAATCCTTCCTTCGAGAACCGTTGCCCATAAAAATGAGGTCCACGTCAAGGTCCTAATTTAACACGATTTAGGGGATATCCTTTTTATTTTGACCGAAACAACTCATCTACGATTCTAGAGACAGAAGCGTTATTAGGATATCCCCGGAGTCGAAATTTGGCCTTATTTAACATTATTAAGCACATTAGCCCTCGGCCCTTTGTAACAACGGGAGCGAACCGTCAAGAAACAATAGCCTATTATGACCTTGGGAATTTCCTCTGCCTTTTTGAAGTCTGAGTCAACGGGAGCGAACCGTTAGGAAACATAAAACTTTTATGGCTTTGGATTATTTAGCTTATTACTTCCACCTTTTGAACAACCATGTCAACGGTAACGAACCGTCAGGGTACATTAGTCTATTATGGCTTCGGTTTATTATTTATTAGGTGCCAAACCCCGAGTCCTGCGGTCTTTCAACATCCGAAACAATAACAACTAACTATCAGGAATTAGTTGTATTATCTCCCCGCAACACTGGCAGTACCCTAATGTGTACCCAACTCTCATAAGCAAGAATTCTCTAAAGAAGGAGTAAAAACTAACTATCGCCAAAACCGTGCACCTTTAATTATTTTAAATATTATTATTTTTGCGTTTATTTAACTGATGGGAGCAAAAAGCCACAAGTAACCTCTATGAGCTCTAAAGAGATCCAACTACTCCACGCTTAGCATCTAACTTGTATTTAACTCTATCATTTTTTGTTATTCGTAAATTTAAAATCCTAAATAATAAGATCCGTGAATGCTTAGTCTAATAAAATCAAGCCTTGCATATTCAAAGTCAATTATGAAAACTTGCAAATTCTTGGCTTTGCTAAGCTAGAATTCACGTATTAAAGCTTCTTGTATAAAAGACTAGCAAAACTTGCAATTATATAGGTTAAGGAGACAAGCTAGAGCTCAACACGCTCGGTCAAGTCAAAATTTTATTCCTACTCTCACCAACGGAAAATCAACAATGTGTCAGAACATTTATGATATTTTTGCAAAAATTTTAAATTTTTTTCATTTTTTTGGAATTTTGGAGGAAAAACGGGGTTGCGAGAGTATAAGGAAAAATGCAAGGTAAAATCAAATCGAAAGATTACCCCCCCCCCCCAGACTAAAATGAAACATTGTCCTCAATGTTTTGAAATAAGGGTTCTCTTATGCAAATCTAAAGCCTTTTATTAATTATGCTAATAGATAAACATTAACCGATAAGATTTTGGATACGGATTTCCCAATAAGTACTGAAGGATGAAACTCGAGTGGATGAAAGACAAAACCACGAGCACGAGAGTCTTCATAATTCGGGTAAATCCTGGACATAAAACAACAAGCACAAAACACAAGAAATGGAAGAGGTGGGCCTCCTCACGTTACACTTATTGGAAAATAGAAAGAAGATTGAAACACGGGTTGCCTCCCGAGAAGCGCTTGTTTATTATCGAGACGTTTAGCTTGACTCGCCCCGAATTGAGTGGTCCATGGGAAAAAACAGGTGGAAGAGAAAATCTCCATCGGACTTCCATTCAATATGTTTGGATAAGCATTGAAGCATATGAAAGTTCCACTCTGATGAGACGCCACCGGCTCTAAGGAATAGAAACTATAAGCGGAGATGCCGGGGTCAAAAATGTATCCTCACTCCCGAAGGAGTGAAGAACAGGAGAATTCACATGATAGGTAAGAAAAGGAAGAAAGATTTTGATAACAAATGTGAGATAAAGATAATGGCGATCCTCAAAGGTAAACCTCACATTTTCCTTAATTTGTAAACCATCATTAAAGCTTTTTAAGTCATGGTCTAAAAACACCTCAGGAGGGAGATTAGGGATAGTTTCATTACTAAGCAAATTCTCAAGATAGATTACGTCTCCCTCCGAGTTATAACCGTCCTTAGGGTCAAAGTAAAAATGATCATACTCCGGTGGAGATATGATGTGAGCGTGTTCATCGATGAACTCCTAATGATAAAGATCACTCCTATCGGCAGGAGGAAGTTGTTCAAAGAGAAATGATTCATAATCAATAAGAGAAAGATGAAAATGAGAAGTGGTACTGCCACTACTCTTCTCTTCAGTATGGTCGATATCAAAACAGAATGCTTCATAATCTGGAAGAGAAAAATTGGAATGAGAAGTGGTACTGCCACTACTCTTCTCTTCGATATCAAAGAAAAAAATTTCTTAATCCGGTAAAGAATCATCAGAATGAGAAAGAAGGGTATTGGTTTCCTCCTCTTTTAAGTCTTTTGCAATAATGACGGAAAATTTATCGGTTCCTTCTAAAAATGCGTATTCGGGATGAGGAGGAAAATCCTTGAGCTCGAGCTCCGGAGGATTTTCATTAGACGGCTTAACTTCTTTTATTCCTTCAATATCAATTTCCTTCGGAGGGAGTGAAGGTGATGGGTCATCGTTTAACATTTTCTCGAGTAAAAGAGTATCTCCCTCCGGATCAAAGTCGGTATCATCAATTTCCGGTGAAATTGAATCATTCTTAAGACAAGCTTTGATCTCCTCCAAAATGAAGTTACTTCCCTCCGACGGAGGAGAAGAAGGGGAAGAGTTGGAAATGATAGGTTCTAAAAATGGAGTGGGATTGCCACTCGGAGAATTATCTGAAAATCCAAGAACTCCTTGAGCATACTCCTCAATATCTATGACATCGATCCTGTTAATCGAGAATTTATCGGAATTAGAGGAGTATCTCGAAGTTCGATCGAGATTAAAAGTTATGGCTTCATCATTAACACGAAGGGTTAATTCTTCACCATAAACATCAATTAAAGCACGTCCCGTCCTCAAGAAGGATCTTCCTAGAATGAGGGGAACCCGAGGATCGGCATCAAAATCAACGACTACAAAGTCGACCGAAAAATGGAAGTTTTCTACTTTTACGAGTAGGAGTAAGTTCGGGAAGGGAAAGCTTTTTCCATACGAAAAGTGGCATAAGATTTATGCTTGCGCCAAGATCGGCCAAGGCTAAGCATTCAACCATTCCCGAAAAATCACACAAAATGAGAAACTTTCCGGGGTCTCGAAGTTTTTTGGGTAACTTTTTGAGGAGAACCACCGAACAATGCTCATTTAACGGGGTTTTGGCCAATTCAAATAATTTTTCCTTATTACTTAGCAAATTCTTAATTGTCGAAGCAAATTTAGGCATGAGAAGAAGAGCATCCGCGAAGTTAATATCGAAGTGTAAATCTTGAAAGATTTGGAAGAAATTTTCCATTTGATTGTTAGCTTTTTCGCGGAGCTTTTGATCATTAAGTCTTGACGGGTAAGGTATAGAAGGCTTAGGATTGGTCTTCGGAACATCGGGTTCCGGAATTGAAGTTTGAACGACCGTAGGTTGGACGGGTGCGGTACTTTGTGGGCTTAAAGAATGCACTTTGTCCTTTTTCACCTTGGTTTCTCGTTCCACTTCCCTCACCGGAGAGGGAGTAGGAATCGAGGGTCCATCATACGCCCTACCACTTCGAGTAGTGATAGCTTTCAACTCACCTTTTAGGTTGGGAACGGTGTTTCCCGGGAGAGATCCCGAAGTTGAAGCTTGATGGATTTGATTCATGAGACTATCAAACATGGTCTCAATTTTGTTTTGGGATTGATCAATTTTGTTATTTGGGGTCCTAAGTTCATTTTTAAGCTCATTACTCTGTTTAGACATTGAAGTTTGGAAATCATTTATCAAAGTTGTTATTTGATTTTGCATTGCTCTCATGTTAGCCTCATTTGACTTAATGTAATTAGTAAGTTCATTTGAGGGAACAATAAGGGCTTGGTAATTAGGAGCTTGATACCCTTGATTGAAATTAACCCCTTCGGTCGGGTATTGATTGTTTGGGGCTTGAAATTGGTTTTGCACGTTTTGCCCTCTTCCTTTATTTTGATTGAACCTATTTTGGTTGTTAGGTTGAGAAAATCCGGGTGGTCCCATTTGATTGCTAGCACGATAGTTTGGGTCAACTTGAGGACGGTATTGGTTACCTCCTTGGTTGTAAGCACCGGCTACGGCATTTACTTCAAAAGGTCTGCCATCAGTGGCAGTACAATTGTAGTATGCATGAGGACCACCACAAGTGACACAAGTTTCTTCCATCGCTTTGACTTGAGCGGGTGGAGGAGTTTGTGGGATAGAAAGTTTCTTTTGCTTAGAGAGAACCAAAGCTTGGATAGCATCCGTGAGTTTGTCGATCTTAGCATCCATGCTAGATGTATTGGCACTCACTTTGGAAACAACCGGTTTGTTTCGTGAAGTGAGAACTTTCGATTTGTTCTCGATAATAGTCTAAATATCTCTCAGAGTTCGATTCAAGATATTGCCACCGGCGGCTGCATTAAGCGAATCTTGATCGGTTTGAGTCAAAGCATTATAGAACATATCGATTTGGTGCAATTCCAAAAAACCATGATGTGGGCATTTACAAAGGAGATCCTTGTAACGTTCCCATGCCTCACCAAAATTTTCATCAAAACGTTGTTGAAAATTTGTGATATCATTCTTGAGATTCGTCGTCTTAGAAGGTGGAAAGAAATGATTCACAAATTTAGAGACGAGATCTTCCCAAGTAGTAATCGAACGAGGGGGTTCTTTTTCGAGCCAAATCTGGGCTGCCCCCTCGAGAGAAAATGGGAATAACATCAACTTAATTGTGCTATGAGGAACATCCTTATATTTCATAGTCGAAGTTAACTTATTAAACCATCGGATGTGAGCGTGAGGATCGTCCCTCTCGAAACCATGAAATTGGTTTGACGTTATAAGTTGAATTAAACCGGTTTTTAACTCAAAATTTTCAGAAAGAATCGGTGGTAAAACAATAGCATCTCCGTAACCCTCGGTGGGTGCTTGGAGTAATTCCAACATAGTACGAGTATCCGCCATTTCGGTAATGGGAGCTTCAACAAGAGTACGTATCTCAGGTACGTTTCTTTGTTTACGATTACGTCTTCGATAATGTTGAGTCGGTATTGTCAGAGATTTATCGATTAAATTCGATTGAGATCGAGTGCGCATGCACTAAAAACACAAAATTTAAAAGAAAAATAAATTTGGAAAAAAGAAAATATTTTTTGGGTTTTTATATTTAGAAAAATGAAAAAAAAATATTTTTAGTAATCGATTCGTCAACCGGTGCTCGGTAGCCCTCTAGAATTACTCACAAAGTGGTGGAGAAACAAAGGTCCGCAATGAATGCTAATTAAAAACCCGTTGCTTTCGGTTCGACAATTTAATGTCAATCATCCTTAAACCCCTCTTATAGTTTGTAATCTAAAGGTGAGCCGACGTAACAATTGACTTCATGATTTCTTTTGTTGGTTTTTTTAAATTTTTTGGTATTTTGAATACTTTAGGAAAAGTATTTGTGATTTTTTTTATTTTTTTGGTTTTTATAATACGAAAATATTCACAAGATAAAACGATAACTTCATGGGGAAGGATCTTCAAATCACTAATCTTCGAACGGGAATTTGAAATTCATTTACACACTTCCCCGGCAGCGACGCCAAAAACTGATTCGTGTCAAAGTATATATATAATATATTATAGCAAGAAAAACCCGACCAAACGGTCAATTCGCTCTTTAACTAAGAGTGAAAATCCCAAGTGGTCAAAGAAAGACAAACTATATATATTTCCAGAAGTATTGGATATTCCCGGGTCGTTTATGTCCCAACGAAGTGTGAATAGAAAATTGGATTCGGTTCGTGATCAGGTGATTTGAATATGGAAAGATATTTTGGAATTATGACTACTAAAAATAGAAAACATAAACTAAAAAGCAAATATTAAGTATACAAAACAAGGAAACAAAGCACAACTAAGTCCTAACGCAAATAAAACTAAAAACGGGCACTTAACGGGAACTTAACGGGCGTTAGAAACCTAAAACTCAAAATTTAACCCTAGAAGTGCAAATTTAATTTCTAAAAGTCCTAAATGCTTAAAAATAATTTTAGAAAAAAGAATTATATTTTTTTGACTTTTATTTTATTTGTTATGAATTAAAAACACTTTTAAACTAAATAAACTATAAAAAGTACTAAACTAATTGATAAAAATCTGAAAATTTTATAAAAATTACTTAATACTATTTAGAATTTAGGAAAAATAAAAAGAACCCACCATCTTATTTGCATAAGCTGGAAATAAGCTAAAAAGGGTTAATAAGCACAATAAGAAAAAGCTGGCTAAGTAAATTTGGTATGCAATCTTAAACGAAAATGACCCAAGGGCGCGGTTGGCTAAGGTGTGTGTTAGAAGTGTTGGTTGAGAGGGTTGAGGTCTCGAGTTCGAGCCTCAGATTTCCCCTTTCCTAATACTTTTTATTTTGCAAAACTTTTCAAACAAACTTTTAAATAAGCTGAATATAAAGACTTTTTGTGAAAACAAAAATTTTATATCTTTCAAAATAAGCTGGAAAAGAACTAAATAAGCAAACAGAAACACTTAAGCACTTAAAAGCTAAAGCAACCAACTGAGCTTATGGCACAAGCTTCTATAAGCTTGTGTATAAGCAAACAAAGATTCTAAAACCTAAAATAAGCAAATCTAACCTAAATTAATGCAATTCCAAACAAGTAATAAGCTCAGAACTGAATTAAGCTAAAAACCAAAATTGATAACAAAACAGCCTAAGTAGGTACTTTTAAGCTACTAAATAAGCTAATAAATCAATAAGCTAGAACATGAAAACTCAAAACAGCTAAAGCTTACCTACCAAGAACTCATAGAACAAACTTTTAAACATTTTGGACTTAATTAGACCTTAAAAATAAGCTGATGAAAAGTGACAGTTTAAACAATATTTTTGGTTTTTAATAAACACTTGCAGACCTGAGACCTACTTTTTAACACCAACAATAAGCTACTAAAAGCTAAAGGCATAAGCTAGAAACTACAAAACAGCATAGATTACCAACTAAATGACACATAAAATTAATTTCAGACAATTTGAACTAAAAAGGAGCTTGAAAATAAGCTGATAAGACAGACAGTTACACTACTATTTTTGGTTTTTTCTGACTTTTGACACTTTTATGCTAAACTGCTACTTCTAAAGCTAAGAATAAGCTACTAAAAGTTTAAGCTAAAAAGTAAAACCTAAAAACAGATGAAGATTAACAACTAATGAACTCATAAAAACAATTTTTAAGAAATTCGAACTAGAAATAAGCTGAGAAAACCTATGCTGATTGACTCAGTATAAAAATTTTAGCACTGATTTGATTATTTTTTTTAACTGAAAATGACTACTTAACTTGACTCAAACCTTTGACACTTAACTAAAATATGAAACATGCATATTAGACTGAATTTGAACCAAAAATATACAACTTAAAAGAACTTTTGCTAAATTTTTCAAAATAAGCTGATTAAACTATTTTTAGATTATGAAACTTTGAAAATTTAACTAAATCCTATGAAACTTTGCAAAACTGCTTAAAACTACTTCTAAACTATCACTAGGACTGAATTAAAGCTAAATCAATTTGGGCTTATAGCCAAAACTCATGAACACAGATTTAAACCATTTCTAAAATCCAAATCCAAACACTCCTTTAAACCCTAAAATAAGCTTTTTAAACTGTTTTAGACTAGATTAAGCTAAGAATTATGAAAGCAGATTATAGATTAGCTAAATAAAGATCTAAAAAGCAATTATCATCTATTAAAAAGCACTTAATAATAAGCTATAAGAAAAAGCATATTAAAGCTATTCTAAAACAGATTTTATCAAAAACTTGAAGATAAAGCTAAAGCTACTAGATCTAAGCAAATTAAACTCAAATAAGCAAACATAAAGTAAAATCAAGCAGTAATAAGCATAGAATAAGCAGTAAGCAGAACTAATAAGCTATAAGTAGTTTTAAGCTAAAAATGAAAAGTACATTGATCCTAGCTCAAACAAGGATCAAATAAGCTCGAGGAGCTACTCTACAAGCTCCAGCTTATCAGATGATAAGCTGGTAAAGACCTATAAGCCCATCCATTTCTGGCTTATCTTCCAAACAGCTTATTTTGTCTTAAACCAAATTTTTTAAACCAAAATGCTTTCAAATTAAATCACAAGCTACAATACTCAAAACAAGCTATTGAAAAGCTTGATTGAGTATAGGTAAGAGTAATAAGAGCTTATAAACAGTTTATTAACCAAAGATAAACAACATTTTAAGCAATAAAGTAAATAGACAATTATTAAAAACAAGATGAATTTTATTAAAAACTTAAAGAGTTACAAAACTTGGAAAGAAAATTACAATATTAAAAAGCAATAAAAATGACAATAAGCTAGAAATTAAGACACACAAATTAGACTAAAAACTACACGTCTTGTGCTTGAGAGGAGGCCTCTATTTATAGCCTTCAAAGGATGCATCTAGGGTTTGGGGAAACTTCTAGTCCTTTTGATCTTGGCCCTTGATCCATTATGTCGTCATAAGCTTCAATCCGTACCCTTGGATTGAGTGCCTTGTTGTCTTAGCCAATCAAGTGTTGTGGAATTGCCATCGTGGACACCTGATGACAACACCTTCTCTGACCTGTCAACATCTTCTAGAAAGGGTGAATGATTTAAGTTGGGTTTAATTGGTGCAGGGTAAACGGGGTGGAAGATGGTGAATAGTAAAAGGGAATTGGCGCCCTTTTTACCAGTCATTTGACTGGGGGTGATTGGGGGTTTGACTTGGTTATGGGTCGGGTTAAAGGGTGGACGGGTTGTGGAGTTGGGCTGGTTATAATAGTTTTAATAATTGGGCTGGGTTAATGTTTGGTCCGGATTTATTAGTAATAGGATTTAACTTAGTTTTAGGACTAACTTTGAAAAGTTAAAAGGACTAATGGTGAAATTTGTTTTGGACTTTTGGTGAATAGGTTTTATTATAAGGGTTAGGTTTAATGGTTTTGGGTTTATGCATGATCCAAAGTGTAGAAAATCATCCCCGGCTTCGGCTTTTCACGCTATTTCCAATCCCGTGTTCGGTTTTGTCCGTTTTGTCTTTCTTTTTGTCATTTTCTCATATCCATTACCTGCACATGCAAAAACACAAAAACAATCATATATTTGGCATTTATGATACGTTTTTGGTCTTTTGAGTCCGTTTTTTATAAAGAAAAGGTATGTGATTTAACACGTACCAGTCTTCTTCTTTTAACTTTAACCTTAAATTATTTTATTTGTGTTATGTAATACTTGATGCAAACTATATGAATAGATTTTGTTTTTAATGTATTTTCATTGGTATAATTTACATTAAGTGTTACATAACGCAAATGAAATAATTTAAGGTCAAAGTTGAAAAGAAAAGGCTTTAAAAGTCAACACTTGACATGCATTTAGGGACGAATAGAGTACTATTACGACGAAAGTTAAATTATCTTTCTATAGAGGGGCACTTCTATATACTTTCGACCATTTTTTTTTCTTTTTTGTGAGTGTTAAAATTTACGTCTGGAAAAATCACACGTGATTCATAACATATAAATCACATGTGCTTTTTCTAGACGCAAATTTTAACACTAAAGCAAAACTCGAAAAACAATTCTTCGAAAGTATATCAAAGTGTCCGTCTACCGAAAGAAAAAGAAAATCTCGTCGAGATGATGTATTTTTATCGCTAAACGATTTACCGTTAGCACCATATTTTATTTTCAAAAAAAATGTGAAGAGTGATTTTTTATTAATTATTTTTTAATTTTGATGAAAAAATAGATGACTAAAATTAGTTCACTGGATGTATAGAGAATATGGGGTCTGATCTCTAACTTTATGTATATACATGGGCTATGTTTGGCGAGGGCTTATGAGGGGTTTATGGGGACTTGGGCTTTTAAAATAAGTCGGCTAATAAAATAAGTCTCGTTTGTCACACTGGCTTATGGAGACTTATGGCTTATAAAATAAGCCGTAAGCCTCCATAAGCCCAAGCCCATAAAATGGGGCTCATAGGGGCTTATGGCTAGTTAAATTACTTAAATAGCCTTAAAAATATAATGAATTATTACGTAAAAGTTGTAAATATATGTGAATTTAATTTGATGTATTTTTATGTGATTTTACATTAATAAGTTTCAGCTCCAACTAATTCGCCAAACAACATTATAAAAATATAAGTTTCAACTTTCGGCTTATAAAAAAACCCTAGCCCCAGCCCCAGCTCATTGCGCCAAACATACCCATTTAGGGGAAATCATCCCTGCTGTAAACAGCAGTGAATGATATATGCTGCAGCCTGCAGGGCATAAATGAAGGGTCATTAATGTAAAGTGATAATACTTAAAGGTATTAAATGTAAATGTAAAAGATATTTAAGGGCCCGTTTTGTTTGTTAAGGGATTTGGATATGTATTTTGATTTGAATTATGATTTAGTGTAAGTTTAAAAAAAAGTATGAGAGAAAAAATACATAAATGATATAATATTATAATTTAAAAAATATATAAAAGAAAATTAATTAACTTTTTTTATTAAAAAATACTCCGTAAGTTTTAAAGTAAAATAAGTGGTATAGATTAAATTGGGGCCATATTTCTTAAAAAGACAAAATGATATAGTTATTTTTTTTTTTTTTTTTTTTTTTTTTTTTCCTCTCCAAATCCTACCTATGTTGGGTGGAATCAAATATGGAAAATATTTGGTAATCTATCCAAATTTTGGGCCCACACTTTTACACCAAACAAAGTTTTTGAGCTAGGAGTCTAGACCAACAGTGTAAATACTAAATACCATCAAACAAACACTTCCTTACTTCTTTGCAGCAGCAGGTATGTTAACCCCATACATATATTATAGATCAAGATTTCATTTCATGTGCTTTATTTGTGGTTAGCATTGATAAATTCAGTATTTTAAAGTTAACCATGAGTCAAAAAATTGTGAACAGTAACCAAATTATTTAAAAAAAAAAAAGAAAAACGATTTCTAAACTGATACCTAAAATTTAATAGATCAATATGGATCATGATTCATCTGTTTAAGTTAGTTGCATCATGAATCAAATCACGACTCATTTAGCCGGATCACTAATGGATCGTTTCAAAATCTGATCCGAGTATCCGACAAAGGTACTTTCTTGCCTTGTCAAAGAAAGAGTAATAGACTTTTTTCCTTAAGCGATACTTTGTGTGCCTCAAAAAGTCATTTTGTTTGCGTAAATTTGTTTTAAACAAGTTAAACTTGTGGAGTGCAAGTAGCGATACTAGCACCAAACGTCCCTGCATTGCTAGAACTTCATTTTGCAATTCCCATGGCTGGAGCCATTATCTGTCCCCTTAACACACGTCTCGATCCAAATATGATCTCAACCCTTCTCAAACACTCAGAAACCAAGATCCTCTTCGTTGACTACCGACTACTTCAGAAGGCCAAGGAAGCTGTCAATCTTCTCCAAAAGACACACTCGGAATCAAGACCACCTCTTCTTGTCGTAATATCTGAGGTTGACTCTCAGTCTCCATTGACGCTTGCTGATGAATACGAATATGAGCACCTTGTTGAGGTGTTATGAGAGGGAAGGTTTGGCACGTGAGGTGCATGTGCACAGTTATAAACTGGTCACATGAGGTGCACGTGACATCATCCAACCAATTCCCAAACTAACTTTGGCGCCTATTGGTAGTTTAAATACTCAGATTAGTTGTATAATACTTTAGCCTTGATTTGTATCTCATTTCCTTCTTATTGTAATCCTCTCAATCATACAATTAATAAAACTACCAACTTTTGATTCTATTCTTCTTTCTTGAATCAATAGCTAGTTTTAGTTATTCTTCCAATTTGTAACAAATTCAAGAATAACCCATATTATCAGAATTACACCATTACAAATGGTATCAAAGCCCTTCCTTGGAGCTCCGATTATTTTTTAAAAAGTTGTTACAATTCGGTGAGTTAGTTTAAATTCCGGCGAAACTGTTGTTTTTCCGGCAAAGAATTTCAAGAAAACAGAGTACTACACTGGTACCCTGTTAATCAGTCTATGCTACCGTCAGAAACAAGACCAAAGCTGTCAGGTATCCATCGCAACCACGAGATCAGCGCATGAGTGCTTAAATCCTCTGATTTCGGATCAATGGTTAGTTTTGTTTGACCTGAAGTTTGGCCAAGAACGGGTGAAGTTGTTAGTAAATACTCAATTGACGATGAAGGAGTAGTAACTAACAACAAGATTCAATCAAAATCAAGAAAATAGCATACGACAATGGCTCCATCAACAAGAATCACAACTGGTTCTTCAAGTATAGATGATGGTGTAAGGCAATTGATAACTGATACAGTCACAACGGCAGTCCAAGAAGCAGTTGCAGCAGCCATGACAGCAATGCAACAAAGCTTGGAAGGTGTTTCTTTGAGACAAGAACTGTTGGCCCGTCAATGCAAAATCCAAATGACAATGGTGGGGTTGTTAACCAAGCACAACGAGTGAATGGTTATGGAAGACTCACCAAATTGGAGTTTCCCAGGTTTAATGGCGAGGATGTTAAGGGTTGGTTGTACAGATGTAATCAGTTCTTTGAATTGGATAATGTGGCCCCAAGTCAAAAAGTAAAGATTGCTTCTATTCACTTGTATGATAAGGCATTGGATTGGCATAGGAATTTTGAGAAAAGAAATGGTGTGGAGGTGACTTGGGAAAGATATGAGGAGGAGATCTTGAAGAGGTTTGGAGCAGTGGTGGAAGATCATATGGCTGATTTGAAAAATCTCAGACAAGATGGCAAAATGAAGGTATACCAAGATCAATTTGATGCATTACTTAGTAAGGTTGACATTACTAAGTCACAAGCTATTAGTATGTTTTTGGCTGGTATGCAATCTGATTTGGCTATGATGGTTAGAATGTTTAAGCCTAGAACATTGTCTGACACATATTGTTTAGCAAATCTTCAAGAAGCAACAAATGAGGCAAGGGTTAAGTCTAAACCAGTAACTACAGGTTATAGATACAATAATCATGTTAATGTTGCAAATACTGGTAATAACATTGCAAGTAGTAGCAATAATAAACCTTTGTTGGCTTTACCACCACCACAAAACAATACTGTGAGGCCAATTGTCAATAACACAAATCCAGGAAGGAGACAGTTGAGTAGGAAAGAATTTGATGAAAAAATGGCCAAGAATCAATGTTTCTATTGTGATCAGAGATATGTTCCTGGCCATAAGTGTAATGGACAAATGTTTGTGTTGGAAGTTTTGACTGGGCCAGAGGATGATGATTCTGATTCATGTGAAGAGGAGTGTGTGGCACAAGACTTAGAACCATTTCATCAGGACCAAACACCCCAAATTTCTTTGAATGCTCTGTCTGGTATACCCACTTATCACACAATGAGGGTGAGAGGTCAAGTGAACAAACTGCTTATCCACATTTTGGTAGATTCAGGAAGCACTCATAATTTTTTGGACTTACAAAAGGCAAAGAGCTTAGGCTGTCAATTGAAAAGTACTTATCCATTACAAGTATCTGTAGCTGGTGGATCTCAGCTGTTGAGCCAGTATGAGTGTAAGTCATTTAAGTGGAAAATGCAAGGGGAGACATTTGAAGCAGACTTTATGATCCTCCCTTTAGGTGGTTGTGAAATGGTGTTTGGGAATTCAGTTTTTATCCACTCTTGGAGACATGAAATGCAACTTTAAGGATTTGAGAATGGAGTTCAAGCATTCAGGAAAAAAGATCATTTTGAGGGGAACAAAACAGGCTGAATTGCAATGGTTACAGGGGAGACAATTGCAAAAACAAACTGAGGGTTCAATGAAAGAAATGTACACTATTTGGCCATCAGTCTCACTAAATTTGATGCAAGGGAACAATAATGAAGGGTATGTACAACCTAAGATCAATGACTTATTGAAAGAGTTTGATGATGTGTTTGCTATTCCCACTTGCTTAACACCTCAGAGAAGTTTGGACCACAAGATTCTATTGAAGGAAGGGGTCTCTTCTGTGAATATTAGACCATACAGGTATCCACCTGCACAGAAAGATACAATTGAAATAATGGTGAAGGAACTATTGGACACAGGGGTCATTAGACAAAGCAATAGTCCTTTTTCATCCCCTATTGTTTTGGTTAAGAAGAAAGATGGGTCATGGAGAATGTGTATTGATTATTGACAATTGAATCAGCAAACCATTAAGGATATGTTTCCCATACCGGTGATAGATGAGCTAATTGATGAGTTACATGGGGCTAAGGTGTTCTCAAAATTGGATCTCAGGTCTGGTTATCACCAAATAAGGATGAGTGAGGATGACATCTACAAGACTGCATTCAAGACATATGATGGTCACTATGAATTCCTGGTAATGCCCTTTGGTTTAACTAATGCTCCATCTACTTTTCAAGCCCTCATGAACAACATTTTCAGACCATTCTTGAGGAAGTTTACCCTGGTCTTTTTTGATGATATTCTTGTATATAGTTCATCATTAGAAGATCACTTGATGCATCTGAGGTTAGTACTTGAAGTAATGAGGGAACAGACACTGTTTGCAAAAATGAGTAAGTGTGTATTTGGGACAACAAAAGTGGAGTACTTAGGCCACATAATTTCTGAGAAAGGGGTAGCTACAGATCCACACAAGGTCAAAGCAATGTTAGATTGGCCAATTCCAAGCAATGTCAAGCAATTGAGGGGGTTTTTGGGTCTTACTGGCTACTATAGGAAATTTGTGAGGGGGTATGCTGCTATAGCTCAACCATTGACTGTACTAACTAAGAAGAATGCATTCCATTGGACTGAGCAAGCCGCTTTAGCCTTCAAGAAGTTACAACAAGCTATGGTAGAATCACCAGTCTTGGCTTTGCCTAACTTTGAAGAGGAATTTATCATTGAAACAGATGCATCAGGATATGGCATTGGAGCAGTCTTACAACAAAAGGGTCATCCAATTGCTTTTCTCAGTAAGACTTTGGCTCCCAAACATCAATCTCTTTCCACTTATGAAAAAGAATTGCTAGCTGTGGTCCTAGCTCTTCAAAAATGGAAGGGTTATCTGTTGGATAGACATTTCAAGATCAAGACTGACCATTTCAGCCTCAAATATGTATTGGACCAGAGAATAACAACTCCATTTCAGTCCAAATGGCTTCCAAAATTGTTGGGCTTTGATTATGAAATTGAATACAAAAAGGGAAAGGAAAATGTGGTGGCAGATGCCTTATCCAGAGTACAACAACAAGGACAGTTGTTTCAAGTTCTGTTGTCTACCAGTACTAATGAGTTGGTGGAAGAGGTCAAAGCAACTTGGGAGACTGATTCAAAATTGAAGGCTATCATTGAAGATTTCCAACAAGGGAGGGGATCAAATTCTAAGTACACATGGTCTGCTAATGAATTAAGGAGAAAGGGTAAGCTAGTGGTGGGCAACAATGATACTGTGAGATTGAAGTTGATTGCTCATTTCCATAGCTCTGCTATAGGAGGTCACTCAGGGGTGCATGCTACTATGAAAAGGCTCAGTTCTTATTTTTATTGGAAGGGTCTTAGAAAAATGGTGAAACAACAAATACTTCTATGTGATGTCTGTCAAAGGAACAAATCAGACCTAGCTGCTTATCCAGGCTTATTGCAGCCCTTAACCATTCCAACTAAGGTGTGGCAGACATATCCATGGATTTCATAGAAGCTCTACCTGGATCTCAAGGGAAAACAGTCATAATGGTGGTGGTTGATAGGCTAACCAAGTATGCACACTTTATTCCCCTAAGTCATCCTTTCAATGCTGCACAGGTAGCCCAAGCCTTTCTTGACAATGTTTATAAGCTTCATGGCTTGCCCTCTTCTATTGTCAGTGATAGAGATAAGGTATTCCTGAGCTTATTTTGGCAATCACTGTTCAAAGTTCTTAAGGTTCAACTGTGTATGTCAACATCTTATCATCCTCAAAGTGATGGGCAAACTGAGGCTGTGAATAAGTGTTTGGAGACCTACTTAAGGTGTATGACTGGTGAGAGACCTAAGGAATGGTCAAAATGGTTGCCACTTGCTGAATATTGGTACAATACCAATTTTCATAACTCAATCAACACCACTCCATTTGAGGCTTTATATGGACAACCACCTTCCCTGTATCTTCCTTATGTACCAAAGGATAGTTCTGTGGAGTCAGTTGACAGAACTCTACAAGCTTGGGAGCAGATTATTGCAATGCTTAAGTTTCACTTGAAGAAAGCCCAGGATAGGATGAAAGTGTTTGCTGATCAGAAGAGGAGTGATAGGGAGTTTACAGTAGGTGATTGGGTGTATTTGAAACTCCAACCTTACAGACAAACCACTGTGAGGATGACTAAGCAACACAAGTTGTCTGCAAAGTTTTATGGCCCCTTTAAGATACTAGCTAAGATTGGTACAGTGGCATATAGGCGTGGCATATAGGCTGGAATTGCCAAGCTCAGCCCAAGTGCATCCAGTTTTCCATGTTTCACAGCTTAAGAAATGCCATTCCCAACCAGTGGTGATGGGTGACTTTCCAGTGTGTGACTCAGAAGGTGTGTTAGTTGCTACTCCCTACAAGATTTTGGATAGGAAGTTAGCCAAGCAAGGTAATAGAGCTGTGGTATATGGATTGGTACAATGGAGCAATGGCAACACTGATGATGCAACATGGGAGCTTCTCACTGATTTACAAAAGAGGTTTCCTGATTTTGACATTGACCCTTGAGGTCAAGGGTCTTTTGAAAGAGGGGTCAAATGTTATGAGAGGGAAGGTTTGGCACGTGAGGTGCATGTGCATAGTTATAAACTGGTCACATGAGGTGCACGTGACATCATCCAACCAATTCCCAAACTAACTTTGGCGCCTATTGGTAGTTTAAATACTCAGATTAGTTGTATAATACTTTAGCCTTGATTTGTATCTCATTTCCTTCTTATTGTAATCCTCTCAATCATACAACTAATAAAACTACCAACTTTTGATTCTATTCTTCTTTCTTGAATCAATAGCTAGTTTTAGTTATTCTTCCAATTTGTAACAAATTCAAGAATAACCCATATTATCATAATTACACCATTACATGAGGCTGGAGCTACTGATTTCTCTATAATTCGACCGTACGATGAATGTGATCCTATCAGTCTAAATTAGAGGTGGCCATTTCCCGGATCCGAAAAAAACCGGAACCGGATCCAAACCGGATCCGGATCCAAGTCAAAGTCAAGGAACCGGATCCGGTTCCGAACCGGATCGGATATTTCCGAATCCGACCCCCAAAAAACCCGGACCGGTAGCACCGGTTCCAATCCGGATCGGATCCCAATATCCGGTCAAACCGGATCCCAATATCCGGTCAATGTGGCACTTGGTTCTTGACTGCTTGCAGCTTGCTTGTGATTAAATAAAAAGAAGGAAGACAGATAGTGGCATTTTTACAAATGAGAATATGAGATAATGGGCTTTAAGCCCAAATGTGGCCCTTGACTTGGTTATTAAAAAAGAAAAAGAACACAGCAGTTAGAAACTAGGAAATGAAATATATAGCGTCCACTGTTCCACAGTGGGCATGTCAAATTTCTTTGTTTCGGGTTGTTGGTATAATCCTAACTTCAATCGGTTCATTAGTAGAACCTTGAGCGGTGGGATTATCGGTATTTGTTGTTGAGTTTTGAGAAGTTCGGTTTCTAGACATCATGAGTGTTTTTTATCAAGTTTGTGAGTGTTTTTTGAGTGTTTTTAGTGTGTTTGATTCTTGTGATTCAACCAAAATTAACATTGGTATTTATAGGGAAGATTAGGAGGTTAAAATGGTGATAAATTTGACAAAAAAAGGGGCAAAAAGACAGCCCAACGTCCACCTGCTGCTACTCTGCTGCTACTGCCTTCAATTTGCTGGAAAAGTAGATAATAACGTTAGATCCGGTTTCTAAGACGATCGCGACGGTGAGGAATATCCGGTTCCGAACCGGTTTTGGTGCCAGAAATATAGAACCGGACAGGAATACCGGACCGGACCGGATCTTGTAGGAACTGGCGTTGACCGGATTCGAATTCGGATAATTGTCCGGTTCCGGTTCAGGAACCGGTTCGCTTGTCCATCTCTAGTCTAAATTATACATCCGGAACAACATCAAAGCCAAAAGGGGTTCTTTAGAGTCACAGAGGGGCTTATCTTAATTCGCTTGGCTCTGTGTTCATGCATGGTATGCAAGAGATGCCAACATACCTCTGGTCAGTGCCTTTATTTCACTGTAATGGTTGGTGCCTGTCGTGGGGTATCACTATATTTGGTGGCACTCATGTTTGCCTACGACGCAGTGATCCTAAAGATATCTTTGACAATATAGTCCGTCATAAGATCACACATATGGGTGGAGCGCCAACTATCTTAAACATGATTGCAAATTCTTTGGTAGCCAATCAGAAACCACTTCCACATAGTCGAGATCATGACTGCAAGTTCACCACCACCTCCATCAATGTTATCAAAGATAGAGGAACTGGGGTTTCATGTCTCTCACGCTTATGGTCTCACTGAAACGTATGGTCTATCAACGTGGTGTTTATGGAAGCCTGAATGGGATCTTTTGCCTATTAAAGAACAAGGAAAACTCAAAGCACGACAAGGAGTGAATCATTTTGGAGTCGAGGATGTAGATGTAAAAGATCCAGTCACAATGGTGAGCGTAAAATGTGACGGAAAATCAACAGGTGAGATTATGTTTAGAAGTAATAGAGTCAGTACTTGAAGGATCCGAAAGCAACAGAAAATGCTTTCATTGGAGGATGGTTTAGAAGTGGTGACATTGGAATCAAACATCCAGACGGGTATATAAAAGTGAAGGATCGGTTGAAAGACATTGTGATATCTGGTGGCGAGAATATATCCACTATTGAGGTCGAATCTGTGATTTATAGACATCAAGCTGTTTTAGAGGTTGCCGTTGTTGCACGTCCGGATGATCATTGGGGTCAAACTCCATGTGCGTTTGTGAAGTTAAAGGAAGGTTATCATGCTGATGCTCAAGAAATTATTCAGCATTGTCGAGATCATATGCCACATTATATGTCACCCTGAACTGTTATTTTCCAAGATTTGCCACGCAACTCGACTGGTAAGGTAGAGAAGTTTGTGTTGAGGGAGAAGGCAGAGAGTTTAGGAAGTTTGTCTCATGAGCATGTTTTCATCACGTATATTTCTTCATCGGAACATGAGGTTTATGTTTATGATACCAACTCATTAAATATATTATGCAATAAAAAACATACCTGACATGTTGTTAGTGATTGTTGATCGAATTGTGGGGTAAAGAAAGGGGGGAGGGATCAAACTTCAAACCCGACAATCTCATTTACTCACGTTTAGATTACCATCTTTTTATGTTTAACATTGCTGCCTAAAATGCTACAATAATAACTGGTAAACATATTGAACCATTCTGTAACAGTGACTTGTTTAGACCGTTGGAAATTCACCACAATCACTAATAACGACTCTCTTTCTTGGGCGATCAACTCTATCAGTTTCCTGTGACTCGATCAACCTAACTATGTCCATCCCCTCGATAACTTGTCCAAACACAACATGCCTCTCATCCAACCAAGGTGTCTGCTCACACATAAAAACATGATTTAGTTAGCTGTCATAAAAGTGACAATTTCAAGTTAGCCATATCATCTAGAACACAATATAGTACAGAACGATGTCCCTTTTCTACAATCCAAAGCCAAAAAACGAAAGTTTTAAGAGTAAAACAAACATATACCTTTGTGGTGCATATGAAGAATTGACTTCCATTAGTATTTGGCCCTGCATTCGCCATGCTAACAATTCCAGGTCCAGTATGCATTACTGCAAGGTTTTCACATAAATTGGGATGCATCAATACATAATTACTATATTGTATGAGTACTAGATAAGCTACTGCAGTGGTTTATATGACCCATATAAATACATAATCTTACAAAAGGTTGACTAACATACAATTAAAGTTCTCATCTTTGAATGTCCGGCCATATATGCTCTTACCACCAGTTCCCTGAAAAGTGTGAAAACAAGGCACGATTATTACTTAACATATCGTAATCAAAGGTAGTTGGATATTTTGTAAACCAGTCAGATGATCTACACCTTTACACAGAAAATGGAGCAACAGAGTTATAATACAATATGGTATACTTATTCCAAGCCGTATTGGGATGATAAAATGAACATAGCGTCACAAGTCACAACTTTGAAAGAGCAATAAGATTGAGAGATAATGGCTAAAATGATTCTAGAAAAGAGCGGGAGGGTAGAAAAGAAAGGACTGAAGTCACCTACATTTCCCTGGTCAAAATCTCCACCTTGAATCATGAAATCCTTAATGACACGATGAAATGCGGAACCCTTGTATCCAAATCCTTTCTCTCCTGATAGAAATTAGACAGCTTAAAGAAAACTCGCAGACTATAAGACATATATTGAAACAGAGCTACATACAAATATAACACTCAACCTGTACATAGGGCACGGAAATTTTCAGCTGTTTGGGGTACATCATCACCAAACAGTCCAATCACGATTCTGCCTGCAAGTTTCCCAACTGGGTTCCCGATGCTTATATCAAAGAATACTTTGTTGGTCACTTTTGACTGCAAAGGAACATCCTGCATATGAAACAGATAGTATAATTATGCAGAGCATATAAAAGTATCCCCCTTGACATGAGTGACCACAGAAAACTAGTTTGACATTTGAAGTCCTCTATATATCACTTACCCTTGGATTCTAACATCTTAACAAACATACAATAAAGCTCATGTCTTCCCTTATGATCCACTCATATAAAAAGAAACCAATTCTTAACTCAGATTCTAATACCATTCTTCTTCACGTCAAATGGTTTGTTCGATTTTCGACTTTTATCTGTTTTTGGAAATATAACACATATGTTCACAAGAGGGCATCTGTTTTTGCTAACATATATCTGCAAAATACATACTATATATCTGCAAAACGAACTGACCTGAGCACTCGCCCTAATACAGTTAGCCAAATTTCATTGATTTTTGGAAGTGTAATAAGCATGTTCACAAAAGGTGTATCGCTAAGGGTTGGCGTCGGGCATTGCTTATTTCACTTTTAATAAGATGTTCCATCCAAACTGTTTGTTTATAAATATTATATATCCACTTTTCTAAAGAAATCAGACATCAGAAAAGCCACTTATTAGATATGAACACGCTTTGTTATTTTAGTTTTCTACAACTAAATGCAACCTCAGCTCTTTCGAATGGTCCACTCACATAAAAAGAGACAGATTCTTAACACCATTCAATAGTTTATCAGATTTTCAAATTTCATTCATTTTTGAAAGTATATATAAGGGATGTTTGTTTAAGCTTATTAAAGGGCTTATGTGCTTATTTGTTTTCGGCTTATATTTCATAAGCTCAATTTTTTAGGCTTATATTAAAAATTTTGGGCCTCTATAAGTTTGCTAGGACATAATAAACTTATATAAGCTGATAAGTCCCAAAATAAGCCAAAACAGGAGAGCTTAAGAAACATAAGCCGAAAACAGATAAGCTTATACGCCCATTAATAAGCTTAAACAAGCACCCATATAATACATACAATATGTTCACAAAAGCTACAACCAAAAGGGGCATCTGATATTGCTTATTTCACTTCTAAGAAGAAGATCTTGTTTTCCATCCAAACTGTTTGTTAGCTAATACTTAAAGGAAGTGCGACGCAAAAAAGTTTTTTCCAATATTTTTTTTGCATCTAAACTATACACTTAGAAAAACTTCCTACACAAGTTTTTTTATCCACCAACGTCCCTTGCCTTTTGGAATTTTCATTTTAAGAACTTATTATTTTTTAGAATCCTTTGTACGCTTCTCACGAATATTTGTATTTTTATTTTAACATTACCCTTACTCACAAAGCTAAGATAAAGCTATATATCATTACTATAAAATGATGCGAAAGAAGTACGGACCTGTGAGGTGGCTTTAACGCAGTTAGCGTAAGTAGTAGACTTTCTATCTAAACCTCGGCTCGAAGACAAAGCTTTTAACCGCAACGAGCCTGAGATAAAGCTTGATGAAACATATGTGCATTTTGAGAGCTTGTTAGGAATCAAACACGATGTTGTGTTTTTCGGCTGATGAGCTGGCCACGAACCAACATTTGGCTGTAAAGTATAACTAATCCAATTCAATTACGATTAAACAAAAAAAAAAAAAAAAAAAGTAAAAAATAAAATTTACCAGAAATGATGAGTTACCTGAAATGTGATTGATGACGTCATATTAAATTTGATTCAAGTTTACCGATGTTGATCGGAAAATTGATTAGGTTTTATGTGGGGTTTTGACTTTTGAGTTTGTTACGAACTACAACTACTCCTTTTTTAAGCTTGCCAGACTTTGGCCCATTTCATAATCCGTTCCTACAGTTGGGCTCATTTTGATAAGTGAGGGCCCGTTTGGTTGACATGTATGGGTAGGGCTGAGCAAACCACCCGAACGGACCGGACCGACCGACGGATCGAGACCGGACCAGACCGACCACATTCGGTCCAGTCCTCGGTCTTGGCTTTTGGGCTAATTCGGTCTCGGTTTTGGTCGGCCCGGTCCGGACCACAAACCGACTATTTTGCCTTGTTGGACCGGACCGATCGAGACCGGATCGGACCGGACCGACCACATTCGGTCCGGTCCTCGATCTCGGCTTTTGGGCTAATTCGGTCTCGGTCTCGGTCTCGGCTTTTGGGCTAATTCGGTCTTAATCTTGGTCGATCTGGTCCGATCCGGGACCGATGCTCAGCCCTATGTATAGGTATGAAGGTATGGGTGTGAAAGTATTACTTATCGTTCGATATCAATATATGGGTTTGACTAAACCCACAAGGTGAGGGTTTGAGTATACCAAGGTGCAATGATGGGTATACGGAAACCATTCCCTTACGTAGGGACTACTGATTTGGTAGTACTAGTATCACAAAAAAAAATATATATATATATATATAAAAAATTGTCAAACCAGTACAAAAAAAACTTGAGTGGTGCATGACTTGGTCACCAATGGCACCCATTTCCCATTTTGGTCATGCTCGACTGCCCAACTCCACCCCTTTTGTGACATGTGTCCCTTGCAAGTACAAGAGTTATGTAACATTGTTTATTGTTTTAATATGAAATTACAAAAACACCCTTATTATCTCTCCTTTTATTAATTACCCCCACCTAACTCCACCTAACTACCTCACCCTTTCAACAGTCCACCACCACCACCGCTGCTCGACTACCGCTACTCGACTGGTCAATCGGTCAACCACCACTGCTCAACTGCTCGACAACGACTGTTGCACCCCGATATAGATCTATAAGGTTACCACCTCCACCTAACACCATCCATCACCTCCTAACGACAGTTGCTCAACTGCTCAACCACCGATGCTCAAAGACAGTGCTCAACTGAAACATCTCCAAACCCACACCAGTTTCGCTATACAAGGAAAAAGAAAAGTACAAAGGTAACCCGAAGAGTAAATTACACGGATGGTCCTTATGGTTGGGGTTGACTTTCACATATGGTTCCTTAACTTTTTTTTTTGCACTCCCGGTCCCTAACTCAGAAACTACTAACACAGATGGTCCCTTGACCAAACGTCCGTCAAGTTTGACCGTTAAAGCCCCTCATGTGACTTGCACATGAGGGTATTATGGTCATTTTAATGTCCCACAGGGACCATATATGAAAACCACCATCACACCCCATTTTGCAGATTTAACAAACCACCATCACCACCACACCACCATCAAATCACCACCACACCACCATTTTCTAATATGAACCGATTATAATCTCATTTTAATCGGATTTAAGGAGAACATAATAATAGTCACTTGTTTATGGAAAAAAGGAATTGCATTTAGCATCTAAATGAAACAGAGGAAGTTTCACCACAAACCCATGTCATTGTAGCAAACATAAGAACAAGCTACGAAACAACACACAAATCAAGTAGGTACAAGGTTGCAACCTTCATCTAGATCTTGTATCCACAGAAACAAACATCTGCAATCAACACAACAAAAATCCCCAAAGCAATGTTGAAGAGACTTCACTAGTTTTCTTGGAGTCGTGAAAAGGTTTACGTTATCGACATTAACATATGGTCTTGATCTCTGAAACAAAACACAACATAGCATTAGATAGACTAGTGCAATTTTGACCCATTTAATTATGTATGGGTGGATTTAGGTATGTCTGATCCAACCTGACCCATTTTGATCCTCCAAACCCAACCTGACCCATTTTGATCCTCCAAACCAACCTGACCCATTTTGATCCTCCCAATTTGCCACTTCTACATATTAACACAGATCTAAAAGAAAGCAACTATGTTTAACTAACTTGAGGACTAGGGTGGATTTAGGTATCTCTGATCTAGGCGACTGTTCAACAACAACAGCAACCCAGTTGGTAACAAATAATCAATCCAAGATCGAAACAGGTCCGACCCGACCGCTGCAAGACCCATTTCAAACAAACATCAACCTGATGATTTATGCTACACGAAAGATGTTATCAAAAATATTTTAAATCCAAGTTTACCACACGATTCATTTACAATAAAATGTTTGATCTAGTTTTAGGTCCACGAAAGCATTTCAAGTCGATTTGTACACGGTTTTAAATGAAGGAAAATAATAAAAATAGATGTGTTGGTGTTCGACATACCACAGGAGAAAGAAAAGAGATGAGAGACGGAGATGATGGTGGCTGCTGTGGTGGTGTTTATCGAACCAAAGAACACGAGCAAAACAACCAAACAACCTTTAAAACCTTCGATCTATATCGGCAGTAGCAACCGGCGGCGAAAACAGGTGGCCGGAAAGTTGGCCGGAACTTGATGTGGCCCGAAAGTTGGCGAAAACAGATGTTAGTGTGTGTGATGAGTTTTGAGTTATGTGTTTGTATAGATCTGGGTTTTGGAGTGTGTTTCCCAATATTTTAGATCTAAATCGGTTTTGGTGGATTTGTGTGGTTAAATTTTTGATCGAGTGGATTTTTGATGTTGGTGATGGAAATCATCTTTGGTGGCTGAATATTGAAGAACAAAAGGTTGAAAATGATCGGATTTATGTTAGTGAAAGAAAAGAGAGGGAGATAGATGCTACAGTAAATGGACGAAAATACCCTCACAATTATACAACTTAACGCCTTGACCAAACGGACGTTTGGTCAAGGGACCATCTGTGTTAGTAGTTTCTGCATTAGGGACCGGGAGTGCAAAAAAAAAAGTCAAGAGACCATATGTGAAAGTCAACGCCAACCACAAGGACCATTCGTGTAATTTACTCTAACCCGAACTATTAGAAGAATACCTTTGGACATTTAGAAGTTACACATGATCCTCGTAACTTTTTTACAAAGAAAGAATGCAACATTAAACAAAGCACATCCAAACTCGTAGATTCACTGCAACTAAAATATCAATACAACTAATCTAAATATAATAACAAATAAAAAAGAAGCCAAATAGCACATCTACATATTTTCTTGATTTCAGTGAAGAATACAGGGAGCATCAAATGGTAAATCTCAATGTTTATATTACAGAGCAACGAAACTAAAAAACAGAGCAACAAAATAAGACGAACTTCACCATCAACAAATGCCACAGGAGGCGTAAATTGTGATCTGATATTAGCTTGCTTACTTGCTTTCTCAGAAGAGTGATCATCTGAGGACCACCATCAACAAATCACTCCCACTCGCAACCCTCACCACCACCCAAAACACCACTTTCCGCCACCCCACCTCCCTTCCCTTCACCACCAAAAGAATCACACCCCCACTTATCCACTGCTCCTCAATCAAACCCCATCAACCGACCCAACTATCAACGACAACGAAGAACCATACCCCATTTCAAAGTCACCATCATTCACAGATCCACCTAATGATGAAGACGAGTGGGGTAACTGAGAATCTCCGGCGATGATGACAACATTCCCTGATCCACAGATCTGAGATCACCTCTTTACCCACACAAACATATACACAAATGGTCGTGATGGTGGTTGGCCAGTGGTGGCCGGATCTAGAGTGTGGCAGGATCTAATAATAACGTACTTGAAGAAAATTAATGGAGCTGCGATGAGGGGAGATGATTTCTTTGTGATTGGAAAGATGAAGATTTGAAGATCGGTTTGATTTTGCCTTGTGAGTTGAATTTTCTGGTGATATTTTTGGGAAGTGATAGAAAAGAGAGAGAGAGAGAAAGGGTGATTGTATTGATAAGTTATTTGTGGTGGTGAGGTGGGTGAAAAAGAAGGGTATTTTCGATATTTAATAAAAGTAGTTTAAATAAGTAATATAATCAGTTGTACTTTAAATATTAAAAAAAACACACGTGTCATAAAAGTGGTGGAGTCGATTAGTTGAGCATGACCAAAATAGAAAATGGGTGCCATTGGTGATCAAGTCATGAACCACTCAAGTTTTTTTGTAATGGTTTGAATTTTTTCTTTTCTTAAAAAAAAAAAAAAAAAAAAAAAAAGTTGACTACTGATTGAATAACTTGAGAGAGACCCACGATTTGAATGAGTTTTTTTTTTTTTAGTAACTTATAATGATAAAGAGGGACCTACCGGCAATGGCGGAACTTCAATGTTTATTCTGGGAGGGCCAAATATATATAAATTCACTTTGGGAGGGCGAAAGTAGTAAAATGCTATATAAAATCTAAAAATCTAGACGAAAATAGCATTTTTTGTGCATGGTATTTGAAAGTGTCGGAGGGCCACCACCCTTCTTGGTCCTCACAAAGCTCCGCCTCTACCCACTGGATACCCACTTTTATTGATACAAACAACAATCTTGTAATTGATATATCCATTGTCATTTCATATTATACCAATACCCATACCTATTGTAATTCATGGCAACAAACCAAACGGGCCATGATTGTTTTGTATGGATTTGTGATGGAGTTGGTGTGTATTTATATAAACAAGGCTTTTTTATACTCGCGCTCCGCACCGGGGCGCTGGGTTTAGATTTAGTTAAGGGACAGTTAAATAATCGAAAGTAATGGTGGGATTTTTTTTTACAGAGTACAATTTTTGAAGGATTATTTTTGCAACATACGTAAACCGGAGGTACATTTGTGTAATTATTTGTTACACAAAAGTCCATAGATTTAGCACATGGATTGTTTTTGTAGTCACATGTTAAAGTCATTGACCTTTTTTGTAATTTTACAAGGATTTTTTTAGCAAAGTAAATAAAACACAGGGACTGTTTATGCCAAAAACCAAACATCATAGACCATTTTTGATAATGTTTAGGGACCTTCATTCTAATTTTTTAGGGAATGTTTTCGCAAAGCAAATAAAATACATGAACTATTTTTGCCAACCACCAAACCATAAGGACTGCTTTTGTCTGAAGTATTTTTACGACGTATGTAAACCTCGGGGACTATTATTGCCATTTTTCTTGGCAAATTACTGTTTGGTGAACCGTAATTGCCTACTCTCAATTGTTAGTATTTATACTCCGTAACGAGAGTGCATGGCCCGTGCAATGCACGGGCTTTGTTTCACATATTCTTCCATAGTGTGTCTTTATTTCTTGGAATGATCTAGCCCCTTTAACAATGTTTACTAAGATCTTTAGATAATATCGCTCGCCTGATGAGAGGTTACAATAATAATGCGCCCAATGCATTCTCTTTGTTTCCGAGGCTTTCAAACTTTCTCTTTCTCATGCCACACATATTTTGTTGGTATTTGCAATAATATATTATGTGTATACCTTTTCGTAAAGGGAAAAAGAAATCTAAACTCTTTTAAGATGTAAGATATACTCATTAATTAACTCATTATCGTTAAACATTTTAAAGAGAATGACATGTGAAACGAAACTCTACGTATCACCCGCGACCCTTGCCTTTTATCTCTAACGACTGAAGCAGTAGATCTTCAAGCACTGTTGTTTGATTATTAAAAAGTTTGTAACCAATTACTTTCATTCTACATGTAATTTTATTTCTTTCATTTCGTCCCCTCTTAGTTTGGAAATTGATTTCTCCTTTCTTTTTAGGGGGTTTGTTTTAGCTTATATAGTGAGCTTATTAGCTTATATGACTTATATAAGCCCAAACCTAGTGTTTGGCTAAGCTTATATGAGTAGGCTTATGAGCTTATATTTAGGCGTTTTGATAAGCCACAAAAGTGTGGCTTTTTTTGTGAGGGTTTGGGCTTATATAAGAAATTTACAAATTTACCCTAGATCTAAAGTCATGTTTTTTTTTCCTTTCTTTATAGACCTCATTTTAGTGTTTGCCTCCATTATCCTCGTTACTGTTACTTACGCCTCCATCATCAAGTATTCATCTTTTTATCACAAATTTGTTCATTATCTTTTCTTTAAAATGATTAGTATTTGTTCCTTTCCTTTTCTAATAAACAATATTGTTCTTTTTCTTTTCTTTTCTAATACAATCGATCAACTGTTATTTTCCTTAGTGAAATATTATAGGCACATAAGTAAATCGAATTATATATTCAATGTTGTATTTTCTCATTAGGCTAGTTCTTGGTGATCTTTATTGCTCAAATATGTGATTTCAAAGGGTAAAACCCATTGCTCAATATAGACGATTTACATAAATGGGTGTTTGGCAGCTATCAAACTGTTGATTACCTTGTATGGGCTTTCAAGTGATATATTTTTTAAGTTTGTGTCCAAAAATAAATGCTTACTTTAACTATACTGGTTTTTAGGTGGGCAACTTTATACATTATTTGTCAACATTTTTGGCTGGATTGGTGGTTGGTTTCGTATCAGCTTGGAAGCTAGCTCTACTCTGCATTGCGGTTATTACAGGGATCGCGTTTTCTGGGGGCTTATATGCGTATACGCTCACTGGTCTCACTTCGAAGAGCCATGAGTCATATGCCAATGCTGGTATCATCGCCGAAGAGGTCTGTTTTTTTAACGGCACACACTTTGAATATTGGTTGTGTAATATATTTTTTACCATAAGTTTCATGTTACTTTACTTACCTTTGGTATAAAATGATTATTAACTTTGTGGGTACCATGCTACTAAAGTAAATGAAATTGTTTGTTATCATATAATACGTAGCATGCGCTTTAATGATAAATCATAACCCTTTGCCTCTTTACCCCTTAACTTTTGGCCTATGTTTCCATAGTGTGGTAGTCACTCGACAACTAATTTGATCATACATGAAAATACTTTTGGTTTTCAAATTTTTATTTACTTTTTTACCACACTGTTAAAAATTATTCTAAAGTTTATGTTTTTCTAACCCATGTTTTACTTCCTTACAGTAAGTAGATAAGCAGAAGCAATTTGAATGATCCAAACACTTCAAACTGCTTATAATGGAATGATTTTAGATTGAAAACGGGATTAAGTTGTTTTAGTAATATGGTATAGTCGACTGAAATGCATGGTTGTTTTTGCAGAAAATATAATAAAAGTTCGATGCATAAAGTCTTAGTTAAGGCTAAGATGGGGGAGAGTGTAGGGACATCTGTTATTGGTGAAGCGAAGACGGGTAAAATGGTATTTGAACCAATTTGGAAGAAGGTGTTTTCAGGTTCGATTGTTCTGCTGATGCTAGAAACACATCATTTCAGAGTCTTTCTTTTGTTAATGCCCAAAAAAGGGACACACGGCTTATGAGAGTATACACAAAGTTCCATCATATATCCCAACTTATGAACATGTTGCTGGACAACAAATCGTCCATTTCGAGGTCAGCTGTACATTCTCAAATATTTTTTGTAAGATTCTGCGGTTGTGCAAGAAATGCTATTTATATGTTTTACTAAAGCTATTATATGGGATTTAGCTTCCTGCAAGAACTTCGTTTTATGGAACAGATGAAGTTAGTGGACAGCTTGAAAGAACTGGGAAAAGGGTGTGTTTTTTCATATAATTTATTAACTTTTTATAAATCTAGTATTGTATATACATTGACTGGGTATTGAAGAATGCAATTAATGCAGGTTTTTACTTGGAATACTGATGCGTGGGCTTATGGGACTGGAACCACTTCTTAGTATCAATCACATCCTTGGGTACTCGTCGTTCTTGCTAATGGAGAGGCATTGGGGATTCTTGCTGATACAACAAAACGCTGTGAGGTGCTTAAGATTCCTCACTTATATCTTCTTTATATTTTTCTTCTGACGACTTGATAGTGAATCCATCATATATGCATTTTCTATTTGAAATACATTTAACATATTGATCTGCGTAAAGATTCGATAACCAAGCTTACCGCCCCGTCACCTTTTCCTGTGATTACATTCGGTCCATTTGCTTCTTCAATTGATATTTTGGCGTCATTGTCACATGCAGTTGGTAACTTTCTGTACTATCTAATTATATAATCGATCTAGTTCTCTTATTTCTATGTTTGATATGGGCTCGCATCTGGTACTTTTGTTAACAGGAACTGTTTTCATCCCACCAAAGTGGTCACTGGGATATCAACAAGTTACTTTTAACTGCAGATTGCGAAGACATTTAGGGATAAAGGCATACCTTGTGATGTCATATGGATGGATATTGATTACATGGATGCTTTCGTTGTTTCACGTTTGACCAGGTATGTGCTCTTGCACTTTCAGAAAGTGGATTTTAACTTCATGTCAAGCCAACCATCTATTAATCCACTTGTCATTCAACCATAACTAATTGTGTTAAATAAAAATGTATCAATCTCTTTCCATTACTAACAATATCCATAAATTCTTCATTATACTATCTTGTGTAATAAACAATTCACATCACATTTCAGTACTAATCCTTGACATTCATTTATTCGGTCATTGGTCAATATGGATGAATATTTAATGGGCCATTTTTTGTAAAAATCATAATATGAAACCTCACCAGTCAACTACTTGTTCATTGTAGGTAGGACATTCTCAAAGTCGATAAATTGAAAAGGGTGCCTCACAAAGTTGTCGGCCTTGACAGAACTTTTTCTCAGAGTTGCTGACCATGCATGGAGCTGAATCATGTAAGTGCTATCTTTAGTGATACATAACTCTTCTTTGTTTGGTTGTTTAGTAAAGCCCATCCTTGAATAAATAAATCCTTCCTGTAAAGTATCAACCAATTAGTGGGCTATACTATTTCTAGCTGTGAGTTCATAATAGTTCTTTGCCATAACCTTGTGTCAGGGCTATAGGCAAAATATTATGTGGTTATTTTACCTTCACATCCGAGACAACAAAGCTTGTACTTATGTATTGCCCATTAACAGAACTTACATCGATTTTTCTGCAGGCTATTGCAATTACGGGACCGTCATTGCCTACGAATGTTCAATGCATAACAATGTGATCTGCCATATATAATTTGAAGAAAAGGAGGTTAGAGTTTTGGAAGAGGGTACGAAAACGAACCATGAACACAATAAATATGAACGACAGAAGCAAAAAAATAATACCTTTTGAGGAGGTTCATTACTCCACAATTTTACATTCGACTGTCCATCTACACTGTAGTCTTTTAATCATCTTCACTTGCTACCTAAACTTGGTTAATGATCTAGAGTTTGATTTCGAACTTGTTTCTTGGTTGCCTTTGACATAGTGTGACTACAAGTATAGATGGAAAGTATTGTGACAACATGTATTGAAGGAAATTGTGGGTGGCTCATATCACCCAAAAGGCTTATTTATATAGCTCCAGCCTCATGAATCCTAACTGGTAACATTTAATACCCAGAAGATGGAAGGAAGAGGCGATGGATTCTTGGGTTGCTTTGGAAGATGGACTGCCAGGTTTTTTTTAAGTGTATTAAAGTTATTCCTTCATTAATAGCTTAATCAATGGGCCATAAAGATGGCCTGCATGAAAGAATTGCTTAAGTCATTCAATTGAAAGCTATTAAAAGCTTTTAAATTAAGCTCTCTATTACCGAGCTTGTGTAGCTTATCTTGTATAATAGGGTTGCTTGGCTTATACCATGAATGCAAATGCTCAATAAATGCTCAACTTGCAACTCATTCTTTATATATAGTTATATTTGTGACCTTCAATCTTCTTCACTTTATGAAAATTCAAAACTCTATTTTTTTAGAAGCTATCTTTAGTTAGCTTCTAGTTACTAGTTTATCAGAGCTTGAATTTATAGAATAAGCTTGAATTTATAGAATAAGCTATCAGCTACTTATTCAAACAAGGTTTGTAGATGATGAGAGTTTATTTTATAAGCTCTCATCAGCTACTTATTTAAACAAAGTTTGTAGCTGATGGGAGCTTATTTTATATTGTAAGTTTAAGCGCTAGTAAACTCATATAAGCTCCATGCCAAAGAATTTGATCTATTTCATATAGTTTGTCAAATACTATGTCTAATGATTTGCATTTCGCAAACACGATAATCGGATAATATACCCAAAACGCAGCATTGAACATGCTCTCAAAGGTCAAAATGCAACATTGAACATCCAAACAGTCGATAATAACGATTGATATGTTGCCATCGCCGCATTTAAAATTGGTATCACACGCTTTCTTTAGACTTAATTAGACGACCAACGTTAGTTAATTTGATTAAAACCGAACAAATCAAAGTATCAACAAATGCTAGTGTAAAATAAGTATATTTGATCTACTTAAGATTTTCAGTCTCTAGCTAGTGAATATAGTTTAAATGCCATGTACATCTTAGCTTTCTATGATCTATTATCATAACATTTACACTTGACCGAACCATCTTCTTATGTATCTCTACCAGTTTTCGTACGAATTCCTGAAATGGATTTAACGTCAAACGTAGTAAATCATACCAACTTCTAGCAACGAAGTATGAGGAACATTTAAAACGACATCCGCTCCCCTGCAGTTCCTACTCAAGAACGAGTAAACAACATCAATAGCAAACTTTGAAAATATTGACGAAGATTTTTTCGCCTTTGCATACGAATGACCGAGGATATAAGCAATCCCAGATTCTCGAGCTTTAAGTATTTGTAGTGATTCATCCTTAAGATTCGAATGAGTATCTAAACACCCCCCCCAAGACCCCCCCCCCCCCCCCCACACGACCTCCTCAATCTCCTTTATCGATCTAACCATCTTCTCTTCATGATCCGGAAGAGTAAATGTGTGTTCCGGAAAATTCTCAACAAGATTCTCGCTCTCGGTATCTGTATCTCCAAATTCGTTTTTTTCTTTACCTTCAGTTTCAACATACTCCACTAGCGCTGATGCTAACCCGTTCTCGAAATTATAATTCTCGTGTGGAACATCTTTATAACCGTATCTAACGATGCATCTAAACATATGATACTCCCGAGGCCCGGCCCGACCCGACCTATGATCATCCGCTCCTCTGGTTGGACATACGGAACTTGAACAGATTTTACACAAACGAATACAAGAACTTGATGGAAAGCTGGCAAGTTGGTGACGAAATGGCCAAATATTGCTGGTATTCCCGTCGCTAAATTGGTGTAAACGAGCCCGATTCCTGGGACACGAACCATCCCTAGGCTTGGGCCTAATGACAGTATTCTGTTCATTGAGACTTTGTTTTCCAGGTCAAACTCGTGTTTCTTTAATTTACCATAATTCCATATGAACATTATGGACATGATGGTTAAAGATAAGAGTAGCGGGATCCATCCGCCTTCAGGAACTTTGAAGATGCCGGCTGAGAGGTAAAGGAGTTCGACTGACCCAAATAGTACAAGAAATAACGCAGCAGTTACAAGGTGTTTCTTCCAGACGATTATCATCACCAATGTCATTAGACAAGTTGTTACAAACATTACTGTAGTCACTGCTAGCCCTACACCAAGAAATAATAAAAACCATTAGTGCCAAGCGGATATATGCTTGACTTATGCGGTCAAACAGGCAAATTGTCAACTAAAAGATTTTAAAGCTGTTTTGAGGATAACTTTACAACTGCGTTATTGTTGATACAAAATATTTAAGGCTAACGTTTTTGACGAAAATTTTGCAAAAATTCCTACGCGAGGATACAATTTGGAAATACAAGTTTGACCTAATAAGTCAAAGAGGTGCATATGATTAGTCATTATATGCCCCAATTTGACTTTTAAGGATAAATAGGCTAACTTTCAACTTCAAAATAACGCCAGATTATATAATTTTATGGAAGAATTTAACATGTACTAATATTTCATAAAAAGCCAAGTCAAAGTTTACGTTTTCGATGATATTCGTTCTAACAACCAATGAAAATATACTAGTTTACAAATCTACATTTGACCTCAAAGCCAAAGAGTAAGGTACGGTTGACTAAATCTAAAAGGATGAATACCGTAGGCATGCCCGATCATGTTTGTGTCTCTCAATCCAATTGTCACGGCTAAACACAAGCTGAGCAACATCCAATTTACCTCCGGAATATACACCTGCCCATATATTTTTCTTGAAGTATGAACGATTTTCACATGAGGGAAACAGTTCAATGCACAACACTGACTTATAATCGAAAAGGTGGCAGAAATTGCAGCTTGACTTCCTACGACAGCAGCAGAAGTCGCAACTATGAACACGGGCCAGAATACAGCTTCTGCACACACAAATTAAAAAAAGACGATGAAATTATGAACATGCTTTTCAGTCATTTGAGTTGTTGGAGGGGCAACTTCTTGCCTGGTATTGCTTTATAAAAGCTTCTTTGGATATCCTCGTGATGCCTTGACAAAAACGCAGCCTCACCCAAATAAGCAAGAACCAAGCAAGGATACACAAGAAACGTAAACGCTATCTGAAATATAAATATACACACTTTCAACATTCATTCGTGTGTGCATTTTCACTTTACAATGGTCTTGGTTAATTAGCCAAAAACTTTTACCATTATCAGCCTTTAAGTTTTCAGATTTTTTTTTTTGGGTGCAAAAGGTAAATTTATATTATTTCTCAACCAAACTGTACATCATAAACAACATCTGATAAGGGCATTCCCAAGATCAGATACAAAAGAGAAAATACAATTCCAACTAATCAGAACATGTATCTAATAAACAACAACCATATATACAATCCTCTGTTTGATGAAAAAACAGAGTTGCTAAAACCTGCTACTCCAGACACAGGCTTTTTAGCATTACCTTTATGCACCATAAACCATCTAGCTACATTTCCCTTCATCTCCCCTCCATGACCACTCAACCAGCATCCACAGTGATCAAAGAATGGAGAAGAAAGGCATCACTAGGCACCCATAACCCATCCATGGGGGGGCTCTTCCAAGCAACCTACATTTCCCTCTCGAAGAAAGGCTTCAATTGCTTGGAAACACTCACCCTCCATGATGACCAACCATTACCTCCTTTAGCAGTGTATTGGGTGGACCAAGCAGGTTCATCTTTCACTCCTCGCTATTCCACCCATCATACACTGCCCACCCAGACCATATACCCTACACAATGAATTGCTCTATATTATGGTACATTCTAATGAATTAGACCTCTCATGGATCCATCAAAGCCTAGACAGTTCCCACCCATGGCCAAACTGACAAGGAGAATGAGGAGAACATGAGTACAGTCACACCATTAGAACTCCAAGTACAAGAGCAATTCAATGTTATGGTCTGCAATAAGAGCCATTTTGATTTCAAGATAAGAGAAATCAAAATTGAGAAGACTGCTACATGATTTATCATAATACCAAACACCCCTGAGACTGAGCAGAAGCTTAAAATCATCACAGATTGCAAGAAAAACTCTAATCCAAACACCCCTTATATGATATAAACCTCAATTCAGCAATAAACTGCATGCTAGATTATTACCCTGCTCCAAACTAGCTCACTTAAACTAATCTTGAATCATGGTTTTTGCTCTTTTGCATGAAATTCCCCACTTGCTTTCCATCATTCTCACAGCCTTACTTTCTCTAACAATAAGCCCAATAAGCCTGTTTTTCACAGTTTCCACAATGCTTTTGAACACATCTTCACTGCTTCTATTAACTTCTTTAAAAATTCTTCCATTCCTCTCATTCCAGATGTTATAAACACATTCCTCTCATTTCAGATTTTGCTTCTGCCTCTGATTATTTTAATGTTTAGGGGTCAATTAATCAGTTTTACAGAGGCTGCAACAAATTTGATTATCAGACAATAAAATAAATAACTTGTTTACCCTATTTTTTAACCATCTCTATATTATTCACCAAATGTCGTTTTTGTGTCATTTTATCTATTAATTTCTTATACATGCAAAATTTGCTAAGAACCTAAAATCTATTATGATTACGCAATACCTTATAATCGCTTTCAAATGCACATCCAAACACTTGTTTTCTTACCTTTACGGACAATGTGGAAAAATGGCCTATATCAGCAAACATGGTCTCCGCGCCTGTGATTGATAGGACAACTCCTCCTAAAGATAGCCAACCTTCACGGCGTGTCTCTTTAAGCAACTTCACCATATATATAGGTGAAAGAGCTTGAAATATATGTGGGTTCCATTTTATTATGTTATATATTCCAATGCCAGCAATCGATAGCAACCAAGCTGTGACAATTGGAGCAAACAAGAAAGCAACTCTGTGTGTCCCGTGATGTTGAATTGAGAAAATCCCAACTAAAAGAGCACATGAGATTGCAACCACATAATCTACAGAAAAAGAAGTAACAAAAGTTAACATAAAACTGAAAAAAAATAAATAAATAAATAAATAATAATAATAAATAAACTTCGTGAAATTAGAATTTATTATCCAAGTATGTTGCTTACTCTCATGAAGACCCGTAACTTTGACGGTGACTCCCGAAACTGCTGAAAGAACTGAAAACAAAGTTTTTGACATGTTTAGATAGAATTGTATGTTGACAAGCAGAATCTTCATATGAGTGGGTTGGGTAAAGGGTCATTTTTGTGTCCATTTTTTCCGTAAAAAAATGATTACGTCAATTATAATTTCAAAATCGGAAATAATCTGAATATATAAACAAAATTTTGGACGGCTTTCAACCCGTTTGACCCGCTCCCCCTTTAGTTTAAAGTTTTTAGTTGACCCGTTTGGTATACAACACGGCCTGAATTGACCCATTCATAAGTAAATTGATCTAAATTGACACTATTGATATAAGACAATTACCGGATATAGCAGGAGTGAATACGCCATCACCAATTGTCATACAAGTTCCAAGAAGAACAAAAATCAGCAATCCTTTTCGGAACACGGTGTGTTTCTCAAAGAAAGATTTCAAAGCAAAACTTTGCCATGTTTCTGCAGTTTTTTCAACACCATATGCTGATAGTTTCTTATCGGTATCTTGTTGATTAGGAAGCACACTAAGTTTTGCATGGCGGCATAGTAAGGAATACAATGCAAAGGTACCACCTTAAACAAAACAAAAAATGTCAAATGTTATAAACGTTTTTCTGTATGTATAAAATATGAAAGGGCAACATGTGAAAGGGTTATTATATACCTTCACCATTGTCATCAGCTGACATGACAATTAATACATATTTGAGGAGGGCAATTAGAGTGAAAGTCCAGAAGATGAAGGAAAGGACACCGTATATTTCTTCATCATCTTCATGAAGACCAAGTTTTCCCGAGAATGTGGTCTTGTAAACGTATAAAGGAGAGGTACTTAAATCCCCATAAACGACTCCAAGACTCTGATATGCCAAACTTAGCACAGCAGAACATGACGCCTTATTTAATTTCTGTTTCAATTATAATCATGTCTGATCAGTTAATTCACTAAGAACTATCCTTAACAAAATGTAGTAAATAAATAGGAACAGTAGATATTCAAAGAATCTCTTTTCATGATTCGCCATGTAATTGAACCAGAAGTTAAAAAATCTTGAAAACATAAACTTGATAAGACACAACTCTATGATAATATCCACTAAAAAACTACTACTTACAACTCTTCCTTTTACACCAGACATTTACTTTTACTCACCAGAAACACAAATCAAGAATGGATTTAAAAAACTACATTACTTAATATACTTCGGGCAAATTACAGTCAACATGTAGGAAATCCATATGCACAACGTGTAATAGTCAAATTTAGTCCAACCGTGATGGTTCATACTAGAAAAATATCTAAAATAAGCCTAATGCAAACAAAAATTCATTCTTTACAAGCCATTTTGAATCTTGATAATGTTAGGGAGTTTAGGTATATGATCACAGTAATCTGAGAGTCGTGTAAACACTTTCAGATTGAAGTATTTCGATGGTTCTATCGAAATCTTAAATCGGATAAAACTCAGAGTTAGAACTTGAATATGTTGTATTTGTTATGCCGACCAAATTCTCTATATTACAACATCAATGTTGTGACATAAATATGACCAATTATCACTGCTTTACAGTTATTAAAATAACTGATGTACAGCCATAAGCCACAACTGCTATAGCAGTTATATTAACTGCTATGTAAAACTGCTAGCAGTTACTAGCAGCAGATTTTGCACTAACAGCAGGATCACAACACTAACAGCAGGATCCCAACACTAACAGCAGGATCACATATGCTATCAGCAGGTTAGTACAATCAGCAGCAATACCTTAGATATAGCAGCAGTACCATAGAATAGTATCCGTACCATCCTATAACTAGCCGTACCTTTGCTATAACCAGCCGTACCTTTTATCATAATCACAATAACGTCAAGCAAGTGTGCACTCCACACAACCCCGACTTGTTTGAACATTTACTATGATTAACATTGGTCATCTAAGTCAATCCATTACACTTAAATAACATTAGTGACTCAAAATCACTAACAATCCTCCCCCATTTAAGTGTAATCTTATTAACTTAAAGTAAACTCATAACAAACACCAAACTGTTGCATAAATGAAATGTCGAGTCGATTGAATTTCACATTAGTACATTAGCATTCCAAATATTCGAATATCAGAGTGTCACTAAAGGATTGAACTCTTTCTATTCATAGTGAATACATGAAGATAATATACACAACAGTTTACACATTTACATGTTCTTCCTGACACATATTTTACTAGCTTGTGTCCTATCCTTCAATAAGCATATCAAAGCCAAGTCCCAAGCTTCTTGAAGCAGCTAAACTTCATGCTTATATAGATGGTTTTTTACTCTTGCACCTGCACATGCAATTTTTCAAAAAACCATTAAGAAATATAATTTCAACCTCCTTTATCTTGCAGTTCTGAACACATACCATGGGATGAAGTAATTATGTGTTCCAATCCAATCATAACAAGCTTTCCACATTGAATTCAGCATTTAGCATTGCGTTAAATGGGAATTGGGTATCTTGTTACAAGGATTTAATTAAATGGACTTTAGACCCATCCCCTTAGCCGCCTTACACACGAGATCTCTTGCTAACCCTTTGGTTAAATGGTCGGCTAAGTTCAGCTGAGTTTTTACAAACTCCACAGATATCACACCATTCATGATAAGCTCACGAATCATGCTATGTCTAACACCTAAGTGTCTAGACTTACCATTGTACACTTGACTATAAGCCTTAGCCAAGGTAGCAGCACTATCACATCTGATAGAAATTGTAGATATCGGTTTAGGCCACAAAGGAATTTCATAAACCAAATTCCTTAGCCATTCAGCTTCATTACCAGCTGCAGCCAATGCAACAAATTCAGACTCCATTGTTGAGCTTGTAATACAAGTCTGTTTCTTTGAAGCCCAAGAAATAGCACCTCCTCCAAGAAGGAATACCAACCACTCGTAGATGAGTGATCTTCCATGTTGTTTATCCAACTGGCATCTGAATAACCTTCTAAAACAGAAGGATAACCACTATAAGTCAAACCATAATTCATGGTTCCTTTCAAATACTGAAATACTCTACCCAGAGCTTGCCAATGTAGGGCACTAGGGTTGCTAGTATACCTACTAAGCTTTCCCAAAGCAAAGGCTATATCTGGTCTAGTGCTAATCATGGCATACATAAGACATCCAATAGCTCTAGAGTATTCTAGCTGAGACACTGGCGTTCCTTTATTATTTCGAAACTTCACAGTAGGATCCACTAGGGTATAAACAGGAGTACAATTAGCAAAGTTAAACTTTGTCAGTATCTTCTCAATATAGTGAGATTGAGAAATAGATATACTGTTGTTTCCTCTTTTGATTCTAATACCAAGAATCACCTCAGCCTCCCCCAGATCTTTCATATCAAAATTAGATGACAAGAATTCCTTTGTCTTATCAACTTGATCTTGGTCAGTACCAAAGATCAACATGTCATCCACATACAAGCAAATTATTACTCCTTTACCAGAAGCATTGAATTTACTATATACACACTTGTCAGCTTGGTTTAAAGAAAAACCATTAGACAATACTACATCATCAAACTTTTGATGCCATTGTTTTGGTGCTTGTTTCAGACCATACAATGATTTCTTCAATTTACACACTTTGCCTTCATGTCCAGGCATCACAAACCCTTCAGGTTGTTTCATGTAAATTTCCTCATCCAACTCACCATTTAAGAATGCAGTTTTCACATCCATTTGGTGAATAACTAGATCATGTATAGCTGCAAGAGCTATTAATAATCTAATAGTGGAAATCCTAGCAACAGGAGCATAAGTGTCAAAGAAGTCAATACCCTCCTTTTGTCTAAAGCCTTGGATAACCAACCTGGCTTTATATTTATCTATGCTTCCATCCACTTTCATCTTCCTTTTAAGGATCCATTTACATCCCAATGCTTTGCATCCAGGAGGTAAATCAGTTAATTCCCAAGTATCATTATGCATGATGGAATCAATCTCACTTTGAACAGCTTCTTTCCAAAAGGAAACATCTCTAGAAGCCATTGCTTCACTTAAGGACATTGGATCCTCCTCAATAATGAAACAATATTCATGTTGAGATAAAGTCTTATCTCTTGTTCCTTCAACTAAATAAAGTTGAAATTCACCACCAAAAGACTTAGCTTTTCTTGTCCTATTGCTTTTCCTAGGAACAAATGAACCAGGTACATCAGCAGTACCTTCAACATCATCTTCAACCATCTTACTAAAAGATGATTGTATCATACCTCGTGGTCTAGGTATAGATGTAAACCGTTCTTCATCAAATATAGCATCTCTTGACTCTATTATAGAGTTTACAGACACATATTCATTAGGTTCTATGACATAAAACCTATAACTCTTGGAATGCTCAGCATACCCAATGAAGATACAATCAAGACCTTTTTCACCCAGATTTTTCATTTTGGGTTCAGTTAGTCTCACAACTGCTCTACAGCCCCAAACCCTCATGTAAGTCAAATTTGGCACCTTCTTGGTCCAAATTTCATAAGGAGTTTGTTTGTTAATTTTGTTTGGAGTTCTATTCAAGATGTAACAGGCTGTTAACATAGCCTCACCCCAAAACCCGTCACTGAGTCCAGAATAGGATAACAAGGAATTCACCATTTCCTTCAAGATCCTATTCTTCCTTTCAGCCACCCCATTTTGTTGTGGTGTGTAAGGAGCCGTGGTTTGATGTACTATACCAGTTGATTGAAAATAAACTGGATCATAATATTCACCACCTCTATCAGTACGCAACACTTTTATTAAACCTTGTCTATGAAGTTCTACTTCTTGTTTATAAATTTTAAATTTATCAAGAGCTTCATTTTTAGCATGCAATAGATAGACATAACAATATCTAGAGGCATCATCAATAAAAGTGATTACATACTTATTATGTCCTAGTGATGGATTAGCATGAAAGTCATACAAATCACTATCAATGAGATCTAATACATTACTTTCCCGATTAACACCTTTAAATGGTTGTCTAGTTATTTTGGTTAACATACAAGTTTTACAACTTTCATGTGTCATGTCAAAAGCAGGTATCAAACTCATTTTAGACATATCTTTCATTCTCTTGTAATGAACATGTCCTAGTCTAGCATGCCATAATTCAGATTTGTTTAAACTATTGCTATTACTAGAAGACATCATACAAGCAGTAGCATTGAACAAAGGATAATCCAAATTCAATCTAATCATACTATTACAAACATAACCAAATCCAAAAAACGACCCATGTCTTGACAAGATATACTTGTCACTTTCCAACACTTGTTTGTAGCCACACTTATTCAACACAATTTCAGAAACAAGATTCTTTCGAATCCCAGGTACATACAAAACATTATCTAAACATAAAGTTTTTCCAGAAGTGAAAGTCAATAAAACACGCCCTATTCCTTTGATTGGTTCAGTTGCAGCGTTTCCCATCTTTACAAATGATCCATCTTCAATCGATTTACGTTCTTGAAACCAACGAAGATCCTTGCAAACATGAATTGTTGCACCCGAATCAACCCACCAAGCAACTTCATCATCCTGAATATAAAATGCATCAGAAATGACAGAAACATAATGTATTACATTATACAAATTCTGCATAAGATCAGAATTATAACCTTGTTGCTTTTCAGGATCCTTAGACCCATTTGAACTAGCGCCATCCTTGCCCTTACGAGAGCGACAATCCTTCTTCATATGACCAGGCTTGTTACATTTCCAACAAGTCAAAGTAGCCTTCTTGTTGGCATACTTATCATCATCACCTTTGAACTTTCTTTTGTTCTTATTGTTGTTGAAATTCTTGGCTCCATCTCTTTCAACCATGTTGACAGAAGATGACCCAATTTGGTTCTTTCCTTTAGGATTATTATCAAGTTCCTGATTTCTTAATCCTTCCTCAATTCGGAGATGACTCCCGAGTTGAACCAAATTTAACTCTTCCTTTTTATGTTTCAAACCATGTTTGAACTCTTTCCAGGAAGGGGGCAGTTTATCAATTATAACTGCAACCGAGATGGCCTCATCCATCATCAAATTGTGTTGGGTATACTGTCCCAGAATCCTTAACATTTCATGAAATTGTTCCATGACAGGCCCTGGTATCAACCATCTTGTAATTCATAAAATTACTAACAAGAAACTTCTTAGAAGAAGCATCTTCTGCCATGTATTTAGATTCTAGAGACTCCCACAGTGCCTTTGCGGATTCAGTGTTTTGATAAACATCAAATAGGGAATCAGACATACCATTTAGAATATGACCACGGCATATGTAGTCATCGTTTTCCCACTTCATCCTTTTCCTAGTTGTCTCCAAAGTTTCATCCTCGGACCACACAGGGACTGGGTGTACTCAGAACGTACACAACTTTCAGAGTGGTAAGAAGAAAGTGCATCTTCTTTTGCCAGCGACGAAAGTCTTGCCCTTCAAACTTGTCCAACTTATCAAACTTGCTCGTCATATCTTTCACTGATTGACTGGTTGTCATGATCACAAAAATACTTCAATCTTTGTTAGGGAGTTTAGGTATATGATCACAGTAATCTGAGAGTCGTGTAAACACTTTCAGATTGAAGTATTTCGATGGTTCTATCGAAATCTTAAATCGGATAAAAACTCAGAGTTAGAACTGAATATGTTGTATTTGTTATGCCTAAACAAATTCTCTATATTACAACATCAATGTTGTGACATAAATATGACCAATTATAACTGCTTTACAGTTATTAAAATAACTGATGTACAGCCATAAGCCACAACTGCTATAGCAGTTATATTAACTGCTATGTAAAACTGCTAGCAGTTACTAGCAGCAGATTTTGCACTAACAGCAGGATCCCAACACTAACAGCAGGATCACATATGCTATCAGCAGGTTAGTACAATCAGCAGCAATACCTTAGATATAGCAGCAGTACCATAGAATAGTATCCGTACCATCCTATAACTAGCCGTACCTTTGCTATAACCAGCCGTACCTTTTATCATAATCACAATAACGTCAAGCAAGTGTGCACTCCACACAACCCCGACTTGTTTGAACATTTACTATGATTAACATTGGTTATCTAAGTCAATCCATTACACTTAAATAACATTAGTGACTCAAAATCACTAACAGATAACTCATTTAAGAAAAATGAGTAACAGCCAAAGACATGTTTGAAGGCAAAAAAACAGCCTAGTTTTGAAGGAATATCCTCTGTGCATATGTGTAACAGCCAAACCTAATCAACACTGATAGAGATTCACAGCAGCATACATCCAAGATTTTCATCATCGAATCTTGACAACTCATTTAAGAAAAATAGCACAAAAAAATCTCATCCATGAAGAAATACATCTCAAAGTAAAAAAAAAAAAAAAAAAAATCAACACAAAATCATACTCCGTATAAATTAGTGATAAGAATAACATATTGCGTTTAGGAATCCTTCGAGCATTGCGTAATATCCAAATCTTATCAACACCTATTGTGATTCACAGTAAAAACACCTACAGATAAGGTTGATACAAGCAAAAATATCAACTTAAACAACCCACAAAACAACTCTCACGGTCTCACCTATGAAGTAAAACATCTCAAAACCAGGAAAAAAAAAATAAATAAATAAAAAAAAAAAAAGATGGAGAAATTTATATATTTGTTGGAAAACTACAATTAAGACTAAAAACATCCACCAATAAGCCTAAGGGTGGAGGGAGTGATCATCTCCAACCCTCCAACCCTCCAAAACTAACCAATCAAATCCCTCCACCTCATTTCAACCCTCCAACCCTCAATCCAACCTTTTTACTGGCAACCATCATTCTCCCAACCCTCCCAAAAATTTTCACAAACACACTTAAATCATTTGTTTCTTCCCCAACCCGAAGCGAGCTCCAAGCTCGCAAATGGAGCCCCCCAATCTAAGCCCGCAGTGGAGGGAGTCATACCCGCTGAAGCCCTCGAACCCGCATGCAACCCGTGAGCCAAGCCCGAAGCTTGCTCCTTCCACCCTAATACAAAAATATACGAACTATAACAACTCACAAATACATATTGCTACTTCATAGCTATCTAAAATTCATTTTTTGTAGAAAAATAATGAGCAACACCTTTTTCACATTATATAACAATCAATAAAACAAACCATTACAAAATAACACTAAAACACACAAGATTTTATCTTAAACTACCCACATAATTTTCTTGTAAAAAAAACAACATGAACATCTTATATACATTGTCTTAATTCAAATATAACACATACCCTTTATAATTATAAGCCAAATACACACAAATAAATCTTGAAAACAACACATTACACAAAACATATTAAGCTTTTCTTTTTTCTTTTTTTTTCCCCTAAGAAACAAAGATATTAGAAGAATACTAGACCTGGTTATGAATGCCATATTCTTGTGATTCAAAAGAAGAAGAGGGTCTTTGATGAAACATTGTTTTTAAGAAAAAAAATTAATAAAATAAAATAAAATATATATATAAATATATATAAAAATATATATATATATATATATATATATATATAAATATATTAATATATATTTAGGAGAATAATGAAAATATAAGGAAATAAATATTAGTAGGAAGAAAAGAGTTGAAGTGAGTAAAAGAAGTGAGTTAAAACACAAGTTAAGAGGAATGTAGGATATGGGTAGTACTAAAGAGTCAACACAGTCTTAACAAGCATGTGAGGGTCCCCACCCTTTGTTTATTCGTGTAAGACCATTAGGTATCACGACTAACTTCAATTCGGGCTTTAACGGATGTCATGTCACTACAAATAAAACACAACTAACAACCCTCTTTTATCATAACATATCACAATTTACTCATTTGGCCTCACCACTATTTATTCTTAATTTTTTTATTCAATACACAAATAAACTAAATTCATTTCATATAATTAAAAAATACATTACAACAAATTTAAACACAAACTAAACACAATCTTACGATACAAAAAAAAAAAAAAAAAAAAACGATACGGGAATTAAATAATGATACAACGAATATTAAGAAACTAATTATGTTGTTGTTGTTTGCTGAAATTCCTCCCATTTGATTTACTTGCCAAACATGATCGATGAATTTCGTTGAAGCGCTGCGTGTGCTCGTTTATCACGTAGTTCCTTCGCCTTCTTTCGTTGCACTTCGCATCGCCTCAATCCACGACCGTTTGTAAATTTATTCGAGGACAAATATACATTTCACTAACTTTAGATATCGCAAATTGTTGATCTTTCAAAACCATGTTATGCAATATGATGCACGGTACATGATTCCTCCGTAGCTTGGATATAGCAAATGAACGCGCCGGCTGGGCAATAATATGCCAACGTCCTTGAGGACACCAAAAGCTCTTTCGATATCTTTTCGAGCACTTTCTTTTTTGGCTTTAAATGCGGCATTTTTTTTGGTATGCGCAACCGTGAATGATTTAACAAACGATGACCACCTCTAGGTAAATTCCGTCAGCTAGATAATACCTTTTTTAAAGTAAACGCCCGTTTTACTTCAAACGGAACCTCAGGGCGATGTCATCAAGCAGGTCGTCGAATAACGTAGAATTATTCAAAACGGTAAGAATCGTTATCGCACATCCCGCCCACCCCCAAAAAAATGCATGTCAAATCCACAAAATCGTAAGTGAAGCGACGGCTTCAGCATTATAGTTGGATATTTTTTATCACCTCTGTGAAATTGGCGTTGCCATTCTTTCGGACAATTTTTCCATTCCCAGTGCATACAATCGATTCTTTCCAACATTCCCGGTAACTTATGAACCATGTTATGTGCGTGGTACAAGTTACGAATGTCATTCTCGTCTGGTTTTCTTAAAAAACTCACGCGCATACAACCGATTAATGCACATAGTAAAATTATCTAAACAATCGCGTGCACAATGTTCTGCCCATTTGTAAATACTCACCAAAATGCATCAGCTGTTACGCCGTACGCCAATTGGCGTAGGACGCTTGTGCATTTCATAATGACACTGAAACTCATTACACCACAAGCATCGGGTCGGACTCTAAAGAAATCAAAATGCTTAGGAAGATTATCATGAGTTTTCGATATACGTTTCAATACCTTGAACTATTTCTAAAAATAGTTTACGGCTCATACGATAGCGACGCCTAAAATATTCGTCCGTATATTTTGGTTGTGTTACCAAATAATCTCGCATTAGACGTGCTTCAGCAATTTCACGTTCCCGGGAATGTATGTCCGTGGTGCTACTTCCGGCTTCTTGTTGCTGTAAACAATTGCTCGTTCTCATATTCTTGAATCATATCGATCTCTGCAAGCTCTTCAAGATCATCCTCACAGAATGAGATGTGTCACTACCATGTTTTTTGGTTATTGTTTTAGAGACTTTACTTCAAATAATGTATGAATGTATGTATGTTTTTTTGGATACTTCATTTTGTAAAATGTTGTAATGTTTGTTTATAAGCTAAATATTCAAACGGACGAAAAAATTTTAAACGTTACACAACGTTTAAATTGCAACGGCTTCTGACATAAAGTACACGAGAGAGTTCGTTGTGCAGATGATAGAAACCAAAGGACGGCGAGCCAACAGCGAGCTTCACCGGTATCACGGGAAGGGACGGCGAGCCCTCCACCTGTACACGGGGACTACAACACGCTTTCCCCATCGCCTGCTCTAATAATGATAAAAGAGACGGTGTGGGGACGACACTTTTGGGTTTCTTTTTTCCCCCAATGGGGCCACATTAGCTCGGGGTGCCCCGCCTTTTTCTCGCCCTTCGTTTTTTTTTATTGGCCCCCTTAAAGGGGTGTTTTTTTGGTTTTTGTTTTTGTTTTTTCTAAGGAGGAGGTATTTTTTGTGTGTGTTTGGATCTACTTTGCCCTATAAAAATTTTATAAAACCCCGGGGGGTTTTTTTTTTTTATAGGGTTTTTTTATTGGTTGTGTGTAAGGTAACAACCCCAATAACATTATTGGGTTGAAATTGATACTCTTAAAATAAAAAGAAAAATGGATATTCATTTCCGGGTTTTAAAAAATCTTTCAACCATGTTGACAGAAGATGACCCAATTTGGTTCTTTCCTTTAGGATTATTATCAAGTTCCTGATTTCTTAATCCTTCCTCAATTCGGAGATGACTCCCGAGTTGAACCAAATTTAACTCTTCCTTTTTATGTTTCAAACCATGTTTGAACTCTTTCCAGGAAGGGGGCAGTTTATCAATTATAACTGCAACCGAGATGGCCTCATCCATCATCAAATTGTGTTGGGTATACTGTCCCAGAATCCTTAACATTTCATGAAATTGTTCCATGACAGGCCTGGTATCAACCATCTTGTAATTCATAAAATTACTAACAAGAAACTTCTTAGAAGAAGCATCTTCTGCCATGTATTTAGATTCTAGAGACTCCCACAGTGCCTTTGCGGATTCAGTGTTTTGATAAACATCAAATAGGGAATCAGACATACCATTTAGAATATGACCACGGCATATGTAGTCATCGTTTTCCCACTTCATCCTTTTCCTAGTTGTCTCCAAAGTTTCATCCTCGGACCACACGGGACTGGGTGTACTCAGAACGTACACAACTTTCAGAGTGGTAAGAAGAAAGTGCATCTTCTTTTGCCAGCGACGAAAGTCTTGCCCTTCAAACTTGTCCAACTTATCAAACTTGCTCGTCACATCTTTCACTGATTGACTGGTTGTCATGATCATAAAAATATTTCAATCTTTGTTAGGGAGTTTAGGTATATGATCACAGTAATCTGAGAGTCGTGTAAACACTTTCAGATTGAAGTATTTCGATGGTTCTATCGAAATCTTAAATCGGATAAAACTCAGAGTTAGAACTTGAATATGTTGTATTTGTTATGCCTGAACCAAATTCTCTATATTACAACATCAATGTTGTGACATAAATATGACCAATTATAACTGCTTTACAGTTATTAAAATAACTGATGTACAGCCATAAGCCACAACTGCTATAGCAGTTATATTAACTGCTATGTAAAACTGCTAGCAGTTACTAGCAGCAGATTTTGCACTAACAGCAGGATCCCAACACTAACAGCAGGATCACATATGCTATCAGCAGGTTAGTACAATCAGCAGCAATTCCTTAGATATAGCAGCAGTACCATAGAATAGTATCCGTACCATCCTATAACTAGCCGTACCTTTGCTATAACCAGCCGTACCTTTTATCATAATCACAATAACGTCAAGCAAGTGTGCACTCCACACAACCCCGACTTGTTTGAACATTTACTATGATTAACATTGGTTATCTAAGTCAATCCATTACACTTAAATAACATTAGTGACTCAAAATCACTAACAGATAACTCATTTAAGAAAAATGAGTAACAGCCAAAGACATGTTTGAAGGCAAAAAAACAGCCTAGTTTTGAAGGAATATCCTCTGTGCATATGTGTAACAGCCAAACCTAATCAACACTGATAGAGATTCACAGCAGCATACATCCAAGATTTTCATCATCGAATCTTGACAACTCATTTAAGAAAAATAGCACAAAAAAATCTCATCCATGAAGAAATACATCTCAAAGTAAAAAAAAAAAAAAAAAAATCAACACAAAATCATACTCCCTATAAATTAGTGATAAGAATAACATATGCGTTTAGGAATCCTTCGAGCATTGCGTAATATCCAAATCTTATCAACACCTATTGTGATTCACAGTAAAAACACCTACAGATAAGGTTGATACAAGCAAAAATATCAACTTAAACAACCCACAAAACAACTCTCACGGTCTCACCTATGAAGTAAAACATCTCAAAACCAGGGAAAAAAAAATAAATAAATAAAAAAAAAAAAAGATGGAGGAAATTTATATATTTGTTGGAAAACTACAATTAAGACTAAAAACATCCACCAATAAGCCTAAGGGTGGAGGGAGTGATCATCTCCAACCCTCCAACCCTCCCAAAACTAACCAATCAAATCCCTCCACCTCATTTCAACCCTCCAACCCTCAATCCAACCTTTTTTACTGGCAACCATCATTCTCCCAACCCTCCCAAAATATTTTCACAAACACACTTAAATCATTTGTTTCTTCCCCAACCCGAAGCGAGCTCCAAGCTCGCAAATGGAGCCCCCAATCTAAGCCCGCAGTGGAGGGAGTCATACCCGCTGAAGCCCTCGAACCCGCATGCAACCCGTGAGCCAAGCCCGAAGCTTGCTCCTTCCACCCTAATACAAAAATATACGAACTATAACAACTCACAAATACATATTGCTACTTCATAGCTATCTAAATTCATATTTTTGTAGAAAAATAATGAGCAACACCTTCTTCACATTATATAACAATCAATAAAACATAACCATTACAAAATAACACTAAAACACACAAGATTTTATCTTAAACTACCCACATATTTTCTTGTAAAAAAAACAACATGAACATCTTATATACATTGTCTTATATTCAAATATAACACATACCCTTTATAATTATAAGCCAAATACACACAAATAAATCTTGAAAACAACACATTACACAAAACATATTAAGCTTTCTTTTTTCTTTTTTTTTTTCCCTAAGAAACAAAGATATTGAAGAATACTAGACCTGGTTATGAATGCCATATTCTTGTGATTCAAAAGAAGAAGAGGGTCTTTGATGAAACATTGTTTTTAAGAAAAAAAAATTAATAAAATAAAATATATATATATATATATATATATATATATATATATATATAATATATATATATATATATATATATATATATATTAGGGAGAATAATGAGAATATAAGGAAATAAATATTAGTAGGAAGAAAAGAGGTTGAAGTGAGTAAAAGAGTGAGTTAAAGACAAGTTAAGAGGAATGTAGGATATGGGTAGTACTAAAGAGTCAACACAGTCTTAACAAGCATGTGAGGGTCACACCCTTTGTTTATTTTGGTGTGTGTAAGACCATTAGGTATCACGACTAACTTCATTCGGGCTTTACGGATGTCATGTCACTACAACAAAACACAATTAACAACCCTCTTTTATCATAACATGTCACAATTTACTCATTTGGGCCCCACCACTATCTATTTTTAATTTTTTTATTCAAATACACAAATAAACTAAATTCATTTCATATAATTAAAAATACATTACAACAAATTTAAACACAAACTAAACACAATCTTACGATACGAAAAAAAAAAAAAAAAAACGATACGGGAATTAAAATAATGATACAACGAATATTAAGAAACTAATTATGTTGTTGTTGTTGCTGAAATTTCTCCCATTGATTTACTTGTCAAACATGAACGATGAGATTTCGTTGAAGCGCTGCGTGTGCGCGTTTATCACGTAGTTCCTTCGCCTTCTTTCGTTGCACTTCGCATCGCTCAATCCACGACCGTTGTAAATTTATCCGAGGACAAATATACATTTCACTAACTTTAGATATCGCAAATTGTTGATCTTTCAAAACCATGTTATGCAATATGATGCACGTGTACATGATTCTCCGTAGCTTGGATATAGCAAATGAACGCGCCGGCTGGGCAATAATATGCCAACGTCCTTGGAGGACATCAAAAGCTCTTTCGATATCTTTTCGAGCACTTTCTTGTTTGGCTTTAAATGCGGCATTTTTTTGGGTATGCGCAACCGTGAATGATTTAACAAACGATGACCACTCTGGGTAAATTCCGTCAGCTAGATAATACCCTTTTTTAAATGTACGCCTGTTTACTTCAAACGGAACCTCAGGGGTGATGTCATCAAGCAGGTCGTGGAATAACGGAGAATTATTCAAAACGGTAAGATCGTTATTCGCACCCGCCACCCCAAAAAATGCATGCCAAATCCACAAATCGTATGAAGCGACGGCTTCAAGCATTATAGTTGGATATTTTTTATCACCTCTGTGAAATTGGCGTTGCCATTCTTTCGGACAATTTTTCCATTCCCAGTGCATACAATCGATTCTTTCCAACATTCCCGGTAACTTATGAACCATGTTATGTGCGTGGTACAAGTTACGAATGTCATTCTCGTTTGGTTTTCTTAAAAACTCACGCGCATACAACCGGATTATGCACATAGTAAAATTATCTAAACAATCGCGTGCACAATGTTCTCCCATTTGTAAATATTCATCAAATGCATCAGCTGTTACGCCGTACGCCAATTGGCGTAGGGCGCTTGTGCATTTCATAATGACACTGAAACTCATTACACCACAAGCATCGGGTCGGACTCTAAAGAAATCAAAATGCTTAGGAAGATTATCTTGAGTTTCGATATACGTTTCAATACCTTGAACTATTTCTAAAAATAGTTTACGGCTCATACGATAGCGACGCCTAAAATATTCGTCCGTATATTTTGGGTTGTTACCAAAATAATCTCGCATTAGACGTGCTTCAGCAATTTCACGTTCCCGGGGAATGTATGTCCGTGTGCTACTTCCGGCTTCTTGTTGCTGTAACAATTGCTCGTTCTCGTATTCTTGAATCATATCGATCTCTGCAAGCTCTTCAAGATCATCCTCGTCGGAATGAGATGTGTCACTACTCATGTTTTTTGGTTATTGTTTTAGAGACTTTACTTCAAATATATGTATGTATGTATGTATGTTTTTTTGGATACACATTTTGTAAATGTTGTAATGTTTATTTATAAGCTAAATATTCAAACGGACGAAAACAATTTTAAACGTTACACAACGTTTAAATTGCAACGGCTTCTGACATAAAGTACACGAGAGAGGTTCGTTGTGCAGATGATGAACCAAAGGACGGCGAGCAACAGCGAGCTTCACCGGTATCACGGCAAGGGACGGCGAGCCCTCCACATGTACACGGCGAGCTACAACACGCTCCACACCGCCTGCTCTAATAATGATAAAGAGACGGTGTAGTGGCGAACGACACGTTATAGGTTATCTTTTTCCTAATGGTGCCACTATTATGCATTGGGGTGCACGCCATTTGCTCGCCGTTCGTTTTATTGTTGGCCCGTTAACGGGTGTTGTTGGTTTTTGTTTTTGTTTTTTCTAATGAGTGAGGTATTTTTTGTGATGTGTTATGAGATCTACTTGCGCCTATAACATTTATAGCCGGGAGGTTGTTTTTGTTATAGTGTTGTTATTGGTTGTGTGCTAAGGTAACAACCTAATAACAGTTATTGGGTTGATATTGCACCTAGCTCTCTAAAATAAACAGATAAAATGGATATCTCTATCCAGGTTATTCGAAGAAAGTTTGAGTTTTTTGTTATACGCTACTTAACAAGTATATATGTGGCCGTCTTCAGATTCTTAACGGTTATCTCAAGATATTCATATAGTGACATTCGAACTCGATTTCTTTTTTCTGAAATTGTCAAGTCGTTAGCCGCTAAAGTATCTTGAAAATGGTTTGTGTTAAACAAGCATACATTCGTTTTAGTCACCAAATTAATACCTAATCTTTTTTAGAGTGTGAGGTACGGTTGAGCCATGGGTGGCGCCATGGCCACCAGCCTAATTTTTGCGACGGCGCACCACACTGTGGGTGGCGCCATGGCTGCTCGCACCGTAGTGGCTAGCCCACGCGGTGGTATTTTTTAATTTTTTTATTTTCTTTTCTTTTTTTTTTTCTTTTCTTTTCTTTTTTTTTTTTTTTTTTTTTTGCATGTTTGTGGTTTGTGGTTTGTGTTTGTGTGTGTGTGTGTGTTTTGTTTTTTCTTTTTGTTGTTTTTGTTTTTTCTTTGTGTCGAAGGTACCAGAGGAAGAAGAAGACTATCATCCCTTTTATATATATATATATATATATATATATATATATATATATATATATATATATAGTGTAACTTTATTTTCAGAACCCTGTTAAGTGCGGGAACTGCGAGAACTCCTTTCTAGCCATTGGATTAGTTGATCAATGGTTAAAAATGATTGTGGCACTCTTGTAATTAAATGAAAAAAGTGGAAAATCTGATAAGTAGTAAAAGGTTATTATAGTCTTTTCAAAAATAATTTTAATGGAATGATTTTAAACTCTCCATTATCACCGTAAATTTAGGATCTGCACATTCTCTATCTAAAAAAAACCCTCAAATTCAATATCTCTCTCTAAAACCTATTCAATCTCTCTAAAAAAAACTGCCGCTCCAAAATTCTCGCTCTAAAAAAACCCTCACCGCCACCAACCGCCACCAAGATCCGTCTAGATCCGTCACCGCCTGTGATGGTTCGTCTTCTCCCTCACCCAAAAACTGTCGCCTCTCACCACTATTATAGGTATGTTTGATTTTTTAATTTTTCTTCTTACAAAAAGTTGAAAAAGGATCAATCAAAAGATTTATGATTTTCATTTTCACACTTCGATAATCAAGATCTAAATAAAAAATATATGTGATGGTCGATGTTGGAACTAGGTTATCCAGTATTAGTAACTATTTTGATTGTTGTGGTGTTATACTCGAAAGGCTTTTTAATTTGTCCTTTTGGTTCGATTCCCATTTTGTGGTTCGAAGCCGAGACCTCAAGGGTCTCGGCGTGGTAAGTTTTTCGTTATTGTCGTTGTTGTGTCGTGATATGGGATATGGATTGGAGTCGTGACTCCTCTTCTCTTGGTCCATATTGTTTTTGCTGTTAACAGGTTCGAGACGAGACCTTTGGTCTCGGCATGATCAGATTAATGTGTTGTTAGTGATTGTGGTCTCGTTGTGATATTGGATTTCTTGAGTTTGATTTCTTGGACCGATTATACATTGGGTCAGTTTGGTTGATTTGCTAACAAGGGTTCAAAGCCGAGACCCCTTGGTCTCGGCATGGTAATGTTAAAGTATCCTTGGTAAATGTAGTCTCGGCGTGGTAAGTTTATATTTGTTATTGTTATTGTGTCGAGAGATTTGGATCCGGATTGGAGTTGATTGTTACTGTTGAGGCGTAGGTTATGTATGCTTAAAACATATATGTTCAAAACATACGAGTTCAGAACATATATGTTTTAATTAGTAGGATCAATGTTTGAGAACATGATTTTTTAAACATGTATGATCAAAACCTGTATGTGTATGTTTTAAACAGGTCTGTTTAACAAAATGATTGTGAGGCTTTCTTAAAAACATGTATGTTTTACAGGTCTGTTTAACAAAATGATTGTGAGGCTTTCTTAAAAACATGTATGTTCAAAACATGCATGTATGCTTAAAACATATATGTGACTATGTGAAGCTTTCTTAAAAACATATGTTCAAAACATACATGTATGCTTAAAACATATATGTGACTATGTGAGGCTTTTTTAAAACATGTATGTTCAAAATATACATATATGCTTAAAAACATATATGTTCAAAATATACGTGTTCAAAACATATATGTTTTAATAAGTGGGATCTAACTAATGAAAACCATATATGTTTGAGAACATGATTGCCTATAAACATGTATGTTTTAAAAATATAATTAAAAAGTTCATTTCCTATTTAGTTGAGGTTTAATTGTTTTCAGGTATGTTTGTTCCAGATTAACGAAGATGGTGATAGTAATGAAGATCTAGAAGTGGATGCACACATAGATACATGATGATAATATGCGGCGTTTGAAGAAATACGATTATTGAAGGCGCGCATATATGTTCGACTTCTAAAAATATTGATAACAATGAGTTGCACATATGTCCGTTTGCGTTAAATATTATTAGTGCATACATGTATAGATCGATTAGATTCAAGTATTTTTTCTTTTTAGAAATTTGTATTTTAATTGTATTTCAATCGATATCGACTTTTGTGTTTAACATATATGTTTTTGGTTTGTTATAAATTTACATTATCAAAAAAATACGTATGCACTTTACTATTTGAAAAACATGCATGTTGTAAAAATTATTGCACAAACTAAAATAAAAAAATTAATTCGTAAAAACACATATGCACTAATAATTTTAAAAACAAAGCATGCTGAAATGAAAAAAAAAAAAAAAAAAAAAAAAAAAAAAAAAAAAAAAAAAAATTCGAAAATTAAATGTCTAAAAAAACGGAATTTTATTAAAAAAATAAAAATAAAATTAAAAAGTGTCATTTACTATTTTACCCTTTATATTAAATAATAATCTTTAATATTTAAAAAAAGCTCATTGGTCTAGAAGGGTTCTCGCAGTTCCCGCACTTAACAGGGTTCTGAAAATAAAGCCCCTATATATATATATATATATATATATATATATATATATATATATATATATATATATATATATATATATATATATATATATATATATATATATATATATATATATATATTTCACTTTAAATCACGTGGTTATTACTTTTTATGTAGCTAGTCCTTAAAATTTTGGTCTTTACAAGTTTAGTCCTTAGCACTAGGTTTTTATTTTTATGCATTTTTTTTAATGTAATTTTTTTTTTTTTTTTTTTTTTTTTTTTTTTTTTTTTTTAATGAAGTTTATTTTAGTTAATATTGTGTATGTTTTATTTTATATAAATAAATAAAAAAATGGACGACGGCATCACATTTTCTGATGCCAACGGTAACGTCCAGAATATGGTGTCATAGAGACTTTTACTGACGTGACAACACTTTTTGTCAATGACACGAGAGCCACGGCACCACTGTACCCAGTGCTCTTAGGAATAATAAAATTAGGGGTGAGCACAAAAACCGAAAAAACCGAATCGAAACCAAAAAAACCGAAAAAGTCGAACCGAAAAAACCGCCCCATTTGACAAACCGATGGTGGTGGTTTTGAATTTTATAAAAACCGAATGTTTGGGGCGGTTTTTGGTTTCATAAGAAAAACCGAACCGAGAAAACCGCCCCGCCCCACCATTAAATATATTTTTATATACTTTTATCTATATAAGAGATTTGCTATTTAATTTTAAATATTTGAATATACAACTTTATCTATTAAAAAAAAGCAAAAGTGTTGTTTATTATCTATACTTTCAAATTTGTTATATTTATATATATTATATATTTGTTTTCGAGCAATAGTTTTCTTTGAATGTTTTTGCGAGCGAAAAGTGCAAAGCCGCAAAGAAATGCATTTTATATTTTATATTCATGTTTGGTTGTTTCGTATGTTTTTTCGAAGCTTTGGATTGCTGGATATTATGCTATTATTGATATTTGTTTAAATATTTTTTGTTTGAAAACTAGGAATCGTAAACTTTGTATAAGATCAAAACTTGCTTGTTTTCATGTAAGAAAAAACTGAATAAAAACCGAAACCGAACCGATTCAATGTCAAAAACCGAAAAACCGAAACAAAAAAAACCGACACCAAACGGTTTGTAGTTTTTGAAAACCGAAATATACGGTTCGGTTTTTGGTTTTACCATAAAACCGCCCCACCCCGCCCCATGCTCACCCCTAAATAAAATCTCTTCCACTAATGTATAGCATGTCAATAAGAAAAAAATAAAAGAATTTAAGACAATTTTTGCACTCTCGATTAATACGCCAACAATTTTCTTGGATGAACACTTGACCTAATTGCCTTTCTATATTCTATTGACAGTTTACTAGAAAATGATGATTTAAGATCATTTGAGGACCAAACTTTTTTTACATACCAAGGGACTAATCTCCACCATTCATCTTCCCTCCATCTTTATTTGATCTAATGGATGAGATTAATCCCAACAATTTAAAAAACCTACTTTCATCATTTTTTTTCAAATATTAATATCTTTCAAACCGTTAATCGTTAAGCGAAAAAAAATATACCATTACGACGAGCATTTAATTATCTTTCAATAGATAGGCACTTTGATATATTTTCGACAAATTTTTTTTTTTTCGTTTTTTCACGTTTTTTTTCGTGGCCGAAAAAATCATATATGATATTACATATCATATATGATATCTAATATCATATCATATATGATATTACATATCATATATGATATCTAATATCATATATGATATGATATTAGATATCATATATGATATGTAATATCATATATGATATATCATATATGATTTTTTCGGCCACGAAAAAAAACGTGAAAAAAACGATTTTTTTTTTTTGTCGAAAGTATATTAAAGTGCCCGTCTATAGAAAGATAATTAAATGCTCGTCGCGATGGTGTAATTATTTTCGCTTAACTATTAACGGTTTAAGAGATAATTAAATTATAAAAAATGGGTGAAATATTAAAATGCTTTTAATCTCAATCATTGATTTATTTTTAGATGGATGGTGGGGATGAGTCCCTTGGTATGTGAGGAATCTTTGGTTTGTAGAATAACTCGACTCGAAAATGATATATCGTCCCAAAATTTATGCTTATTAGTTACTAGTTCTTTTACTTGTAAGATAATGATATTTGACAAATGTAAGGGTGTAGATAATGAGAAAAGGTCAATAAATGGATACAAACACCACCTTAATTAGCTACCATATAACAATGTTTTCATTGTCTTGTAAAGTGGAATGAGCATTCTCTTTTTTTTTTAAACAGTTGATTAGACCGTTTGTTGAATTTAGTGATATTTTAGAAACTGTTTTATACTTCTTTCGTTTTAGAATTATTGTTTCCTAACAAAAAACTCATAGTTTAAGAAAAATATAATTAATTAATTATTGTTTTCTTTTTTACTTTTGTCAGAATGACAGTTTTAAATTTAACTACTTAATTAATGTCTTTTTTAACTTTTGTAATAATAATTTCAAGAAAGGACAATATGATAAAACCGATCAAACTTCTCTATTTATATTTAGTAGTGAACAATTAAATTTGAACATCTAAAAAAGAAACGTGAACTATTATTTTGGAACGGAAGGAGTATGGTTTTTGGACAAGACAAAATTGAGGAACCAAATTGAGTGTTGGTTTTGTAGTTTATGATTTTGAACATGTTGATGCATCATTTGTATTGTGTTACTATTTAAGCTCTTTGCCTTTTCAAAATAAATAAATAAATTTTCTAAAGTTAAATCATGTTAGAGTGTTAAACTTTTTGTTCGACTTTCAAGATATTGGTAACTATATTTCCGACCATTCTTTTAATTTATGGCTAAGTTTGGTTTGGAGATGATTTAACAAAGGATCGCCATGGTATATTTCTTTGCACTAAATATAGACACCACTGTGATTTCGTTTGTAGCTTTTTATTTATTTAGATAGGTTTGGACCTAATTGAGCAACGGATGATCTTTGTATCGTTCCTTTGGTTTCTCATATGGTGCCTAATTGAGCAACAAGTTAACTCATTTCTCTTACAAATCATATGGTTCTTAAACTAATATAATATTTCAGCACGTTTGTTGTTGATACATAATCTGGCGCGGGCTGAATTCGACGACTCTCCCTGGGCCGTTTGTCGTCTTCTCGAGCCCTGAGTAGACTTGTTCAACAAAGAGAACCCGTTAGGAGTGGACCCGAGGCCGTAGCCCCGGGATCCACCTCCGACGGTCAAGTTAGTATCGATGCGATATAGCCTACAAGAGTTAGGTTTAGAATAACCTGTTCTGTTATGTTATTATCCCTCTCTAGAAGGGGATCCCAGCCATATATTTATAGGGCATGGATTAGGGTTTAGGCATAGAGTAGGCCGCTGTCTGCCGGGCCTGGCCCATTCCTGGCCCAGTCCAGGCTATACGTCCACAAGCCCCCCAAGTCTAGTGTGACATAGTGCATGGCTATGTTATGCTAGACTTAAGTTCTTGTTCATGGCCTCATAGGCCCATGTGTGCGCAACTCAGGTGTGCACATGGGACGGACCATACCGCGCAGCCCAAATGCGACAGTGCGCACTGGGTCCATAGCGCAGTCCTGTTTAGCCCATTAGACTATATCCGAATCCGCGACCTTGTAGGCGCGTCCGTGGTGACCATGTTCCATCCTGAGTAACACCCGTTCTTACATGACGGGGAGGGATGCGCATATGCTAGGTTTCCCGCTACAGTGTGACAGTAAAGACCCCGTAAGAAGAACACGTAGTTCTATAGTTGGGGTAACACTGAAAATGCGATTGTGAGAGTCTCACAATGGTGAAGGTGGATCCCGTATGCCGCATCCTGGGTAAGGGCGTACCTTTTGTACCAGTAGCGATGCAGCATGGTGCGACAGAAGACGTGCTTCTGTGGCAGAGGTGCGCGCTGTGCGCGACAAGGAGGTGCGAACATTACATCCGTCTTTACAACCGACAGAGGACGTCTCCCCTGCGGCAAGATGGTGCGAATATCCAAATCCGTCTTTGTACCGGGCTTGCAATACCTCTTTCGTACGATCTGCTTCCAAATATACCTGCGTGACGCGTACGGAAACAGTGGTATTATATACCCTGGTAGCCCCCCAAGTTTGATGGTGCTACTCATGTAGGAGCATTAAACTTAGTTATTCAAATCCTGAAAAACACTTAATGCAAATATTAAAAGTATATGCCGCGAATCGCAACATATAAAACCTAATGAAGTAAAAGATTAGCGTGAAGCAATATATAGCACATAGCATGTGAAATTAACACATAAGAGAAGTAGCAGTGCGAATTACACCTATCGTGAGGTTATATATATATATATAAAAACAATAACCCAGATAGACACACCGTGACCGCGACTAATAGTTGCAATCGCACGCACAGACGCAGATGGATGTATCGTGACCGCATAGACTCGAACGTTTGTGGATGATCGCAGATGAACATAACATGACCACGGCTTTTGTCCAGTGCGCTCATGGCGATTGACTAGCATCGTGGTGCCTGTACTGTTCCCGCTTTTGTCCAGTGCGCTCATGGCGATTGACTAGCTAATCTGCGAAGATGTCCGAACGCACAGCCTAACGCGGGTAGATTTATCGTGACTGCGTTCGAACGTGCAAACAAGCGCGAACAAGCATACCCACCGTAAAAACATTATGTGCGCGAATGAATTCGCGGCTAAAAGATAAAGTAGGTCCGATCGTGCGGACTTAGTGCGCCTATAGATAAAATCGTGTTTACCAAGTTAAAAGATTTACATAAAATCTTCTGAATATTTAAAAGATAACATATCTTATCGATTTAAAAGACATGCACAAAAAATATTGGGATATCTTTTTAAATTTTAGAAAACATTGGTAGTATCTTATTACCAATTTAAAAAGATCAAAATACCGGCTTTTGAACTCGATGGTTGCTTTCCGGTGATGTGAGAGCACGAAACTTGTCGGGTCTCACGGATGGCGCCAACTTGTTGATACATAATCTGGCTCGGGCTGGATTCGACGACTCTCCCTGGGCCGTTCGTCGTCTTCTCGAGCCCTGAGTAGACCTGTTCAACAAAGAGAACCCGTTAGGAGTGGACCCGAGGCCGTAGCCCTGGGATCCACCTCCGACGGTCAAGTTAGTATCGATGCGATATAGCCTACAAGAGTTAGGTTTAGAATAACCTGTTCTGTTATGTTATTATCCCTCTCTAGAAGGGGATCCCAGCCATATATTTATAGGGCATAGATTAGGGTTTAGGCGTAGAGTGGGCCGCTGTCTGCCGGGCCTGGCCCAGTCCAAGCTATACGTCCACATTTGTGTTGCCGTATATTTAAAAGAACTTTGAGCCATTCTTTTATTTGTTTAGGCTTACAACTTTTTTATTTTGTCATTTTATAATGTACATAAACTAATTTTGTATTAACGAAAAAGATTGATGTGTATTATGCGTCAAAATTCATTATAAAACAGTGACAACTTTTTATGTTGAAAATAGATTTATCGTAATTCTAACTATCAATCTCAACTACTTATAAAGAGTTTATGCTCAAATTTTGAAACTTAAAAAGGCTTAAAAGTGAGTAAAGTGTTTTTCCTAATTTACCCCTTAATACCGCTTTAATAATCCTTGATCAACTTTTACATGCCACACGGTTAATTATGAGTTAGTCAACTTTTTATGAATGTCACTTACCATCGGTCTATGGACACGAGATGAGATCAATATAGATCTCATATTTGCCATAGAACCAATGGATCAATCATAGCCACCCATTTTTATTTTCTATCTTTTTTTTTAAAACAACATATCTTGCAAACGGTAAATCTTCAAGCTACAAAAAAAATACCATCGCGACGAGAATTAAATGATCTTTCTATAGATATGCATTGTTATATACTTTCGACGACTTTTTTTTTTCGACGAATTTTTTTTTTTAATTTCCGCCCAGAAAGAATCATATATGATTCGTAAAAATCATATATAATTCCGTACGAATCATATATGATTCGATTTTTACGAATCATATATGATTTGTTAAAATCGAATCATATATGATTCTTACGAATCATATATGATTTTTCTGGACGGAAATTTTGGAAAAAAAAAAGTTCATCGAAAAAAAAGTTCGTCGAAAATATATAACAATGCATGTCTATAGAAAGATAATTTAATTCTCGTCGCGATGGTATTTTTTTTGTAGCTTGACGATTTACGGTTTGCGAGATATTTAAGTTTTAAAAAAAGGGTGAAAATTAATTTTTTTATTTTGATAAGAAAAATGAGTGGCTAAGATTGCTTGATGAGTTCTATGGTAAAAATTGGATCTATAAAGAACTTTTGGTATCGGTCTATGGACACACGGTTGGTTTCTCAACATTTGAAACATACGGTTGTTTTTATTATGAATTAAAAAAAATAAAAATAATAATCAAATAAAAGATAATACTTTTTATATTTAATAGTTTTCAAAAAATCATCTTAATTTCTACTATATAAACACCATAATCTTCTTTTTTATTTTGTCGTAGTTCATAGTTAAGTTGATAGAAATGGATAATCAAAAAAATGTTGATATTGAGGTTAGTATATTGTCATCTTTTATTTATTTATCGTCATAAGTTTGTTGTTTCACGCCTTTAGTTCATGTTCGTTTATATAACACTTACTTGAACATTGCCTTTGTACATAACGTATAGATGCGACGTTACTAGAAATTTTTTTGAAATGATAATAAGAACGCATAATTCTTTTAAGAAGAGGCGATATGGTAAAGAATTACATGTGCATTGAGATCTATATGTTGACAATTATGGAATCAAACACAAGATGTGATAGTGGCCTACTTAAATCATACCTACTAAGTTCATCATGTGAACATTGTGAAGTTAATGAAACATGAAATTTGGGACCTATAGAATCATTTGTACTTTGATAAAACATTATTATTAATTCGTATTCATTTGTGGTTAAAAATCATTAAAACGATTTTAAAAAGTGATCAATGTTTATAACAATAGTTTTAAGGTCAAGTATTTAAGTTATAGATAATACATTAGTTAAGACGTTTATGACCAAGTGCATTATTTCATTTTAAGTTTCATGTTTATGAGATTTAAAATCACAACATTCATCATAAATATTAATTGAACAAAAAAAAAAAAAAATGAAATTTTAATGTTTGGGATCTTTATATTTAAAATCATCATAGCAAAAGTGGACTGAGTCAAATATCGGTCGAGGAACAAAAAAAATAAAATTAAAAAACAATCGGTCTAATTTACGACCGATTCTGTAAACACATATAAATTCAAAAAATCTAACCGTTTGCTAAAAAAAAATAAAAATAAAATAAAATAAAAATAAAAAAATGAAAAAATAATAAAAAAAAAAGAGTAAACTCCAAAATACATCCCTGTGGTTTGCCAAATTTCGCACCATACATCCAAATTTTTTTTGCTAACATATACATCCCTCGGTTAGTAAAAGTCAAACACAATACATCCACGAGGACGAACGGTGCAAATTTTGTGTCGTTAACTTGGACACGTGGCAGTTAAATAAGTTAAGTAAGGGTATTTTTGTCATTTTATTACCCTCTTCTTCTTCTTCTTTAAATCCAGATCCAGACACAAACACAAACACAAATCCAAATCCACAAATCCAAAAACACAAACACAAATCCACAAACACAAACACAAACACCACTCTTTGTTGTTAACTGTTGAAGTGGGTTTTTTTACTTAATTCATTTTGTTAACAGTTGCAAGAAACACAAATCCTAAACACATTCGAAAACACAAATCCTAAACCCAGAAACACAAATCCTAAACCCAGAAAAACACCTAAATCATCCCATTCAACTTTCAATCTCATCTCTGCCCCACTCCAACTCACATCATCAATATAACTATTTACAACAAAACCCAAAACAAAAATCTATTATCCGATTCGAACAAAAAAAGATAACACAAGACCTCAGTGTGATACATCATAGATCTTGAAACAAAATAACAACAAAAGTACCTACCCGAGAACTTAAAGCTCTTGAAGACGTGAAGCTGCGTTTATTTGTTAAGGAGAAATAATTAAGGATGGCGTTTGTTTCTTTGATTGGAGAGATTAAGGATGGCGGTTTTTGGTGATGATTTTGAGTTTGTGTTTTTGTGGGACGGTTCTTAGATCCATATGGGGTTTGTTCCTCCCCTTCTTGGTGCGAAACACAAATCCAAAACACAAATCCGATCCACAGATCCATCATCACCCAAGACCAAACAAACCGAATCCTACATCTAGTCACAACCATCATCACCCAAGACCAAACAAACAGATCCATCATCACCCAAGACCAAACAAACCGAATCCTACATCTAGACACAATTAAATTCATCATCACAGCCTCTTAAATAACAATAATAAGAATAATAATAATACGGAGTAACAAGAAGAGTAGCAGCAGAAGCACTTGATTATCTGATTAATTTCGGATGCGAATATCGAACCAAAGGGTTGTTGATTATTGATAAAAATCATTGGCCACAAAGAATGAAGTTTGACAATATAATAATGTCAAAAGACAGACTTTGATTTGGAACAGAGGAGGGCAAGTGAGTGGATTTGGATTTGTGGATTTGGTTTTGTGTTTGTGTTTGTTGTTGTGTTCTGTATTTGTAGAAGAAGAAGGTGAGTAGGTGTGGTTGTTAAAGGACTAAATTACCCTCTCTTAAAAAAGATAACTGTCACGTGTCTAAGTTAACGACACAATGTTTGCACCGTTCGTCCTCGTGGATGTATTGTGTTTGACTTTTACTAACGGAGGGATGTATAAGTTAGAAAAAAAAGATTTGGATGTATGGTGCGAAATTGGGCAAACCACAGGGATGTATTTTGCAGTTTACTCAAAAAAAAATGTTAAACTTTACTACTTTACAACCTTATAAATACCACCTCAAACACACTTCTAAACACACGATTTCAAACACAATTCAAACAACTTCTGATCCATATTCACCATGTCAAAAAAAATACTCCCACATCAAAAGACCAACGATCCCGACTACCCCAAAATGCCCCGAATTTGAATTTCTCGCCGGAAAACAACTTCGAATTAACCGGCATAACACCACCACAAAATCGGGGTATTCGCTTTCGTGCACCCGCTTTTGAATATACATCACGACTACCACAACCGAATCAAAATCAAAACCCGTTTTACGTTAATCGTCCATATGTCAATCCATCTCGTCCTAGTATGGATTATCACAAAGGCGAAGGACAAAGGCAAAAAGCCCAAACCGGCCAAAAAGAACGAACCATGGACAAAGGCGGAAGAGATCGCGCTTTGTAGAGCTTGGATTTATATTTCGGAAAATTTCGAGAGAGGAAACGCTATAAACAGGCACCGCTTTTGGGAGGAGGTGATAACGTACTTTGAAAAGGAAACTGGTTCACAAAGAACGTACGTCTCTATGACAAACGGTAATTTTTCCACTAATATTTTAATAATAAATGTTAATTTATTATTACTTAACTGTTAAAATAAGCACTCATGAGCTTGCATAACTATTCGGGATGCAAACCCGCACGCTGTAGCATACAGTAACTCGCAAAACTATTTAACCTTATCAGAAAAAGTGAATTTTTCCACTTTCTGACATTTACAGACTTCAACGTAATAAAAGCGAGAGGTTATCTCACTTTTCCTGAAAAGCGATACCACACGCGTACCGACACCACATTAGTAAAGGTTTAATTTTATAATTTATTTTCGGAGTCAATAAATTTTACTTTTATACCAGTTTTATAAAAAGGTCTCCAGAATTATATTTTTTGAGTTTATACCAAACCGGGGGACCGCGATTACACCTCAGCTCAACGGGACACGGGGTACACAAACTACACCATAATATAATAAAACAAGATATATATATTTTTATCCCCTTCTCCCTTTCCCTGGTATACCTGCCCACATACACCCACCTCTATTTTTAACGTTTTCTTCTTGGATCTTTCTCCAACACACCCAGACCATCATCCATCACCATCACTGGTCCATGAATCTATACACTTTTCCATTCTCCCGAAGCCTTTTGTCGCTCTCACATACCCCTTCCCTAGGGTCAACGATGTGGAAGAGATTAGATGACGAGGATTGAGAACGAGATTGGCTTCAATCGGATGCTCCTCAACTTCCATGCTCGAAAGTATGTCGAAGGCTTTCCCTATTATCCTCTTTTTATTGTTATTCGAATTCCAGTGGATCCACACACTCAAATCTCACTCACAATAGTCTTCACAAGATCTAGTCTTCAAAGGGTATTGACTTACATCGGCTGTGTGGATTAACTGGGATTCGGATTTGGACTTGCTTGAATCGGATTCGGGGTTTTGATTTCTTGGTTCTTTTTGTTGGTCCGTATCTATTTGTAAGAGTTTTGATCTCTTTTTCACTCTATAAACTTTCGTTAAATTAATTGTTATTCGAAGTTGTGATTGAATTCATTTTTACAAAGTTGTGATGGGATTGTTTTTCTAATTGGTCAATTTGTAAATCTGAGAATGATTATATTTTGTTGTTGTTATTTATCTTATGTGGCTCATAATACTTAAACAAAAACCTGAGTATCAGCTATGAATTAGAAGTGTCATTTTGGTTTGCCTTTTGTTCGGTTTTGCTCAATTTGATTTGTTGGTGATATGGTTAGTAGCTTATTAAGATTTTGGCTTATTGGTTTAGAGTAGAACCTGTCTAAATTTTATGAGTCGCGTGTGAATTTTGGGTCGAATCACAGTGGTTAGCCTTTGGTCTTTGGTACTCACACGTTTGGCCACAATTATATGACGATGAAATGGGTTGCGTTGTGAGGTATTTTTGTTGTAGTCGAAACCCCCAGTAAAACATTTAAGGGTTGCGTTGAAACTTAAATTTGGTTTAAGTTAGTTTGCGTTGTGTTGTTTTCGGTTCAAGAGAAACCACACCCACAAAGGGTGTACTATGGTTGGCTTTGTTTTGGTTCGACCACCCTCATCCACGAAGGGTGTGCCAGAAGCATATTCTGGTTTTACTTGTTTCGATTCATTTTACTTGACAGCTTACTTTCTGGTAATAAGTCAATTGGTTCGTTCTCCACTAGACAGCAACCCATATAGGGTGTGTATGTCTTGGATCGGGTTTCGTTGGGTTTAACAGGACAACCACAAGTCTTTCTCACTTAGCAGCTTAGGAAAAAGATTACAATTTTGTTGCGTTGTGTGAGTTGTTTGAGTTACTCTTGGTTCAAGGATAACCCACATAAGATTGCCTTGGTTCAAATCCCACAAGGACACCACTAAGGGGTGTGTTGTTGTACAGGTTTAAACTTAAAACACCAAAGGGTGTTGAGTTAGCATCCTGAGTCGCCACAATATCAAAGGTTTTAAATCAAGACCTGGATGAAATTATTGGTGTGTGTAGTGTGGCCGCGGTGTCGAACCCAGCCAACAACCATAACGCGAGTCCACGAGGTCACATCATTGAGTTGTGCCGAGCTCGTCACTCGAGCTCGACATAAGCCTTGTGCTATAACTCGTCCCGTGTCAAAACGCTATTTATTATGTCACATATTCATCCACAAGTACTAAGTTGGGCTTGTATGTGTGTGTTGAGGCAAAACCCGAAAGGTCCAGTTAAGAGTATATTACTCTTTGCTGGTCGAAGCCTAACAGGCCCAATCGGGTGTGTTGGTTGTTGGTGTAACAGTCTGGGCCTCAACTCACATTGGTTTCATAATGGGCCACAGTCCAACAAGGGGTTAAAGGGGTGCGTATGTTTTAAGATAGTAGAATGTACATGACTAAATGAAAACTTAATATTGTGACCGTTGTGTATGTGTGTACCGACGTAACCTCGTACTCGACTTATTCCGTAACTCATTCCCGACTCTTTTCTATTCACTTTGCCACGAGTTTCATAATAAATCACAACAAGTTTATAAAAACATACGTTATAACACGAGATATTATATACACATACCACTATAAACTCTTTTATACATTTACAACCTATAAACACTAGTCGAAACTAAACTTGTAAATCTTAAATATGCTTATTTATTTATATCGCCTATTTAACTTATATACACTCGAGATGATTATACAAAAACCTACGTAAGTTTTATAAAAGTTATAAACGGCTATTACTTAAACATATTTTTGTAACACATAGTTACCACGAGAAACCAACACACATGCACGGGTCATGCCCGACTTCTGTCAAAATAAATATACTTATCATGTTTTTATCAAGATTGACAAACGAAACGTTTTATATACAACTTCTATAAACTGGTTTCTCAAATTACAAATCTTTTAAATATATTCTTAGCAAATATTTCAAAAATAACTATTTATATACTTTTATAGCTACTATTTTTATATACCTTTAACAATAATGTTCCCATATTCCGGCAACGTCTAGTATTATTCGTAATTACTTTTCGTACATCGTCTTTCGGTTATTGTCGAACCGGAATCTTATTCGTCCTTGATATTTTTATTATTATACACTTATGCACTTCCAAGAGCCAATACCTACAAATACTTAGAAAATTGTTTCAAACTTAAACGTTGCCACACAAGCAACAATAACATAAACACTTTAAAACTTTTGAATTAAATTTCGTTGAGTTTTAAATTAAAATTGTGAACTAAGACATGTCTTACTAATCTAGGTCGCGTGTTGGTGCCCTACTCTCTCTGATTTACTTCATTTACTGCTTACTCTACTGAGGTGAGTTTATAGCCCCACTTTACTTATACTTGTTTTACAACTATGGGGTGAGAAACATGCAAAATGTTTTCTGGACCATAATAATGTTTTATTTTCTCAAAACTATTGCGTAGTTAGCCTAAGCCCCTGAACCCACTGTTATGCCCATTTTCATGAACCGTTAATTCCCGCTGGGAAGCGCTATTGATATAAATAGATCTATTGGGGTGACTCCCCCATTCGGTTGGCCAGGCGGGTCAATGCGAGCGTATACTAAGTTGGACTACGAGTGTATTGGGTTAAACACTCGCTATGGGCCCCTGATTATTATTTATGTGCTACATTGTAGCGCACTGAACTATCGAGCTTTGGTTGCATGAACTTAGTGCTAGCGTGATAGACTATTTTGTATGGCATTATATGTGTTGTAATGTTCGTATACAAAACTATTGGTCCAAACTTATTACTTTACTACTTCATTCTAAACCTATGAATTCACCAGCTTGTGCTGACTTTTAGCATGTTTTTCTCAGGTGTTTAATCTGCTTTATTGTTGCAAGGTATTGGCATGGCAAGGGTCATAGACTATTTCCCGAAGTGTTTTTACGCATAACTATGACTTGTTTGTATGGGAGAACTAAACTTATGGGCCTTATTTTCTGAACCTGAAACTTTATTGTAAACTCTATTTAACTTGGATGGATGTATTTAAACGGAGTATGTATTCCGTTCTTTATTACCTTGAGTTGTGATTACCAATTTTAGTAGCACCCCATGACCCGATTGCTTCCGCGATTATCAAATTTGGGGGTGTTACAGATTGGCATCAGAGCCTAGGTTATAGAGAACTAGGTACATATAAACCCTAAACTATAACCGCTTTTTACAAAAAACAAGTCCTTGTGACCGCCACTTGCCTGCCTGCCTTGCTTGCCAATTTCTTGCTGTTTACTTGATTACCTACCGCGTTACGTTTTCGTTGATTTTACTCTATAATACATACTATAAGTATTTTCTATATACTTACACACATATACCATTTTGTCACAGACTATGCCTTACTACGACATCCCTCAGACCACGCCGGGCTCAGATGATCCCTACATGCAGGTGCTTCAGGCTTATCAAGCACCAGATCCTGACACCATTGAGCCCACACCTACTCCAGCACTACCTACACCCACTCTCATTGCTGATCACATTCCTGTCCAGCCTACACCTACCTCTATTACCGATCCTGCTATACAGCCCACCTCACATGTCCAGACTCTTCTTAGCCGTCGCACAACCCGCATACGCGTCTTAGGGCGCCGACTGCGGTATTCAGACCTACCATCCCCACCTCATAAGAGGACCCGAGCCATTTACATGGGTACCTCCACCACCCCACTATCTCTTTCACCTGTTTCATCTCCTAACCAGTCACCACTTCGCCAGAGGCTCAGGAGGGACGATGATTCATATTCAGCTGGGGATGAGGAAGAGTCGGAGGAGGACTCAGATGAGGAGTCGGAGGAGGACCCAGGGGAGGAGCCAGCAGCAGATCTTGCATCTGAGGAGACTTTACCAGCTGAGCACGCCCCCAGGTGTACACTTACAGATAGGGATGCAGGTTTACCAGCAGGTCTAGATCAGGGGGTGACTATGCAGCGACATGGTAAGATGATTCTGGAGGAGGTGCCGAGCACTTTCGAGATAGGGCAGAGTTCGAGGGCTGCTCAGATGTTGGGCGGAGATATGGATGCACCTCTTGGTTTAGGAAAAAGAGCTGCCATGCTACATGCTAGAGAGGAGGGTTTGGATGTTGTTCCTACTACTTGTGAGATTAATGGCGAGATATGGAGAGACATCGAGTGTTTGCACAGCACCCCACCTCGTGCTGATAGTCCAGTGTATGAGCCATCCTCACCATCTTTCGTACCACCATTTCCATTGATACCAGCTTCTCCTCCACCCGTTGACTCACCAGTGGCCGAGGAGGAAGAGGATGATGTTATGATGATCTTGACTCAGTTAGGGGCACAGGCGACCATGCTATATGTTCACTCAGACCAGCTAGAGAGACTTGGAAGACGTGATGAGCGGTTTTGCAGAGAGCTTGCTGGTGTGCATCGCAGGATGGATGACATCGGGAGGGATCAGGCGAGAGATTGGGATACAGAGTGGACCACTTGGCATAGGATGCATGATATGAAGTCAGTGATTGCTAGGGTGATGAGGTCAGAGCAGGAGGATCGTAGTGAGGTCTTGGCATCGAGGAGGCGCATTGCGCAGTTGGAGTCTATTGTAGGACGGTTGGAGTCTACTGTAGGACGGTTAGCAGCAGAGTTGGAGCAGCTACGCCTTGGGCGTGAGTGATTTTAGTTTTTAGTAGTTTATGATGTATTTTTCCACTAAATTGAGTAGCCATCAGTTAGTGGCAGTTGTATTCTTCCTTTATGTATTCGAAACTTGTACTTTTCTCTTATGTATTCTAAGCTTGTCCTATTTGTTAAAAAGAAGGATGGATCTTTTAAGATGTGTATCGATTACCGAGAGTTGAATAAACTTACGATAAAGAATCGATATCCATTACCGAGAATCGACGATTTGTTTGACCAACTGCAAGGATCAAGCGTCTACTCGAAAATCGATTTAAGATCAGGATATCATCAACTGCGTGTTAAGGAAGAAGATATTCCTAAAACAACATTCCAAACGAGGTACGGTCATTACGAATTTCAAGTGATGCCATTTGGGTTAACCAATGCACCAGCAGTATTCATGGATCTCATGAATCGCGTGTGTAAACCCTATCTGGACAAATTCGTAATCGTGTTCATCGATGATATTCTTATCTATTCTCGAAATGAAGAAGAGCATGCGAAGCATTTAAGGACTATTTTGGAAATACTCAAGAGAGAACAACTGTACGCGAAATTTTCTAAGTGTGATTTCTGGATTCACACTGTACAGTTTCTTGGACACGTGATAGACCGAGAGGGTATTCACGTGGATCCTTCCAAAATAGAAGCGGTTAAGAGTTGGCCGACCCCAACGAACCCCACTGAGATACGTCAATTCTTAGGACTTGCCGGTTATTATCGAAGATTCATTGAGGGATTTTCGAAGATTACCAAGTCTTTAACGGAATTGACACAAAAGAACAAAAAGTATGTATGGGGAGAAGATCAAGAGAGAGCTTTCCAGCTGTTAAAGCAAAAGCTTTGTGAAGCACCAATCTTAGCATTACCGGAAGGAAGTGATGATTTCGTTGTTTACTGCGATGCATCACATCAAGGTCTAGGTGCAGTGTTAATGCAAAGAAATAGAGTTATTGCTTACGCCTCCCGATAACTTAAAATTCACGAGAAGAATTATACGACTCATGATTTAGAATTAGGAGCCGTTGTGTTTGCTCTTAAAATCTGGAGACACTATTTGTACGGTACAAAGTGTGTTGTCTTTACAGATCACAAGAGTCTACAGCACATTCTCGACCAGAAGGAATTAAATATGAGGCAACGAAGATGGTTGGAGTTGTTAAGTGATTATGACTGTGAGATTCGTTACCACCCTGGAAAAGCAAATGTTGTAGCAGATGCTTTAAGCAGAAAGGAATGAATTAAGCCGCTTAGAGTCAGGGCTTTAGTCATGACTATTAACTCAGATCTTCCATCCCAAATTCTCAATGCGCAGACTGAGGCAGTAAAAGAAGAAAATATTCAGGCTGAGAACTTAAAGGGCATGGACAAAGAGTTTGAACTTCGCCCTAATGGAACCCGTTGTATAAAGAATCGAAGTTGGTTACCACTCTTTGGTGATTTAAGAAATGTGATTATGCACGAATCACATAAATCCAAGTATTCTATCCACCCAGGATCTGAAAAGATGTACCAGGATCTCAAAAAGCTTTACTGGTGGCCAAACATGAAAGCTGACATTGCAGAGTATGTCAGTAAATGTTTGACGTGTGCACGAGTTAAGGCGGAGCATCAAAAACCATTTGGTTTATTGACGCAACCTGAGATTCCTGAATGGAAATGGGAGAGGATAACTATGGATTTTATCACCAAATTACCTAGGACGTCAAGCGGATACGACACCATTTGGGTCATAGTTGATCGTTGATGCGTGCATGCGAGTGCTCTAATTTGTACCCATGGTATGTCGTTGTGATTTTAGCAGTATTCAAGTTTTAAATTTATATTTAGCCGACTTATCAATAACACACACACTTTAACGAGCAGTGTACCCGGTCAGTATGTATATAATGGTAAGTAGAGTGTCGATCACTAAGAGTGGAACGTATTATCTAGTTATTCTAATCAGTATTTTAATATCTTAAGTTAGCTATACAACCTATTCTAACGCAAGGGGGTTCAGCCTGAGAGACTGGCACGATTTGGTTGCAATTAAATAATAAACTAATCTAATAGGCACGAATCAGCGAATAGCACACACGTACACAGATAAATACTCAAGACAATAAGAAGGCCTGTCCTGATAGATAAGTAGCTTGTCACTTGTTTTATTGCTAGTTTTATATGAAGTGTATAGTTCGATGCAACGCACCGAGATTAAGTCCTTTCTCGTTGGTTCTAATCTTATCGGCGAGTAAACCCTTAATGATTACTTATGACTATCCTATTTATCTTTCTTCCTACTTTTCTACAGACGATAGAATGCATAGGCGATCTAATAAATAGGCGAGGGCAGAGGCATGGCGACCCGATCAACGCTCAGCTAGACACAGAGGTTATCAATGCACTAATAAAAGTCACCAAAGACATCAACATATAAACTTTAATTAATGGGAAAGCAGTTTTAAGGGAGTGCAACCTTTCCGTTGTCACATTACACAAGCCACCAATCCTGATGAATTAAAGTTTACTAACACAATAAAACAAAACTACTTAATGAATTAAATACATGCAGGACCTTCTTACAGCTCTTGTATCTTCGTTCAAGGTGTGTCTTGTGCTGCTACTTCGACTGAATTCGTCCTAGGGTTTCTGTACTTCGGTCTTCTAAAACTGTCGAACTTCGAATTTCGTCTGGTCTTGGGGTATTTATAGTTTCTGTCTGAGGGTAAGATGCGGCGCATCTAATAAGTAGATGCGGCGCATTGACTTAACTTCGCGTGGGGTCCAAGATTAATATATTCAGGAATATTCGTACACCGCTCAGAAGATGCGGCGTATCTCCATTCTTAGATGCGGCGCATGTCCTCTTCTATCTTGGATCGTATCTTGTGAAATCTTGATAGTGATGCGCCGTATGTAATAAGCAAGATGCGGCGCATCTGGAGCAGAATGTCTTGATCTTGTACATTTCAGTAGACTCTTATCTTCTTGCTTGTTTTGCTCCATAATTAGTCCAAAATTGCCAAGTTTCACATAATACTTGTTTTTACTGAGAATTATACAAAGTAAACATTAACGTATCAATTCTCACAGATAATATAATAAAACAAGTCAAATAAATAGGATAAATGATAGTAATAAAATGTACTTATTTGAGTTCATCAAATATCCCCCCACTTGAACTTTACTTGTCCCCAAGTAAACCTTAGAATTAATCTTATGAAAATGTATCCTAAAAGATATTAGGATTTATTTTTATAGTTAAGCATGTATTCATTTTTGTCATAATCACACAACCAAACACTTAACGAATTAGAAGTAAAATAAAATAATTTCGATAAAAGCAAATCTAATCGTTTAACTGTCCAGTCGTGACGAATATTCTATCATAAGCTTGGCAAATATACACATCTCCCCCACTAAAGCCAAGGAATAACAAGTCTAAAGCGGTAAAAAGGGTTTGTAGGCTTAAGGGTTAATCATTCTCCTTAATCTCTATCGATCTCAAATTCCAGAAAAGGCGACAAAATCACAAATACATGATCGAATCCACGAACACGATACTTGCAATTGCTCAAATCCTTAACTCGAATAGGCTAAAGATAGGACCAAGTAATCTTCACCAATAATATTATATCAAAAAGGGCGACAAAATCATAAATACATAGCCGAATCCACGACTACGATACTTAAGATTGCTCAAATCCCTAATCTCAATAAATCAAAGGTTTGGATAAAGAATAATATAGGGTATGGATAATATTTGGGATATAAATTGGTGTAAAAATGAAAAATAAATAAAACAGATAAATTAAAATCCTAAGTGTGGTTAATCACCATCCCAACCATCCCATGAATAAGACTCATATCATTGAATAACTCACCCTTTAACACTTGAAACACACGCTTTAGGTAGACACGAATTATACTCAACAAGATCTCAATCAAAGAATATCCTTTAGTTGGCGTTCCCATAACGTTCAACTCCCATTCAATCCATAGATATAATATACAACAACTAGTGGTGATATCGACCACTTAATACAAAACTTTACATAAGTTGGTAAAAACAATCTTCCAACTTTTCTTTTTTCTTTTTCTTTTCTTATTTTTTCGATTTTTTTTTTTTTTTTTTTTTTTTTTTTTTTTTTTTTTTTTTTTTTACTTGAAACATAAACATAGATGTGTAAAATTTCACCACATCACTATAATGATAACTCTGGATAATTTTTCCATACTTTTCATAACTTCAGAAATAACAGTAATAGTGAAAGTAGTAAACACACGAAAAATAAACTCAAAGATATACAATATTTACTTTCACTCCAATTGCATTGTGCAATTTCCCGACCTAACCAAAGATAATGAATTACGCACGCGAACACATGTAATGTAAGGAAACACACTTTGCCTAAAGCAATTAACCAACCACGGATTTTAATCTACAGGGTAGGCTAAGGTGTAAGGGTGTAACGAAACATTTTAAACATTGGTGTAAGAAACGAAAGGAATGGCTCTGAGTGTTTTTCTAGGGGTATCTTACTCTAAAAATGAGAGTAACAAAAGGTTTATACGGGGGTTAACTAACCAGTGTAGTTAGCTAATGACACAAAACATATAATAGGCTATTTGGGTGTAATCATAGAATTTTACCAATTTAGACAAGTCATTCCAATTATATAATATAATACTTATTATGGTGGTCTCGAATAGTATACAAGCCAAGTTCTAAAGTTTACAAGTCACCGGCACACACATAGATTTGTGAATTTTGAAAAATCACAATTTTTGAAAATAACGTCATGTGTGCAGCTATGCAACTTAGACTTTAAACAAAAACATGCTAAAAAATTTTAAAATTTTGATATATTAAGCACATTTTAAGCATATGTTGAAAAAGTTTAGGACAAGTAAGTGTTAAGTGTTCTAATTCTCCAATCCCCCCACTTAAGTTAAACAACGTCCTCGTTGTTTGTATAAAAGATTAAAAACTGAAAAATAAAAGAATTAGAACAGAAAAACTCCCCTGAGATTTGCTTGGTATGATCCTCCGTTAGTATAAGAGCAAAAATCAACTTTCTTGTGGATGAGAACGTTTAAGCTTCATAATTGATGTATCCACAGGAAATGCAGGAATCTATAATACCACCAAGACTTTAAACACACCTAAGTTAAGAAGGTTCAAACTTGCATAATACATTAGTAGTTAGGAAAAATAAAACATAAAAATAAAAATTGAAAATCATCAGGTCAGTCGATGCGCCGTATCTTATGGAAGAAGATACGCCGTATCGAGCCTGGAATAATTACGGATCAGAATAGAAGATGCGTTGCATCCTTAACCAGGGATGCGCCGCATTAAAATAAACTGACAGAAAGTTTTAAAGTCAAAAATAAAAATGCGGAAAAATAAAGTAAGATATGACCAGTGCAGGAGATGCGTCGCATCTTGGGATTGAGATGCGCCGTATCCTCTGCGGGCCTGACTGACTCGACACAGAACAGAATAGTAAAAATTTTCTCCGGGTTGTCTCCCGGTCTGCACTTGTCTTTATTCCAGAGTCTTCAAGTTAGACTCACGTTCAGCTCTTCATTTAGTTCTTGTCACGGTCCATCCTTCTTCTTTCATCCGAAAGATGTTCCCGTATAGCTCCGCAACATTTTCTTCCGTTCGACTTAATCTAGTATAACTCTTGGTCTTCGTCACAACATATTCCTCATCTGGTCCCAAAGAGTATTTAATGACTTTAAATTTTTCAGAAATAATCATGGGTGGCTTATTATAAGGGATCCCAAGTAGTTGACACTTTCTTTTGATGAATTCTTCTTCGTCCTTATCAACAAACTTAAAATAAGGATCCTTAATCAAATAGTCATCTAGTTCATCAATTTGTGACTCATTGTTATTATCATCTTGAATTGCCTCCCACTCTCTTTCCAATTCCCATTGTAAACGTCGACTAATCTTAGTGTAATCATCAAATTGTTCATGCACCCATTCCCAGAAAGTAGTATTCGATGTTCCCTTTAGCTCTTTCAAGTATTCGATTCTACCCTTTTCTTGCAAAGCCTCCGCTTTTTGTGGGCAGTCTTCAATATTTTCATACCACTCATAGTCTTCAAAGGTTACATCGTTTCCAACCTATTTCATTCCAATTATACTTCCCCCATTGCAGGTTCCGTCACTCTTATAATCACATTTTGGCCATTTACTACTTCCATCCTTGAAAACGAAAGGTGTACAAGTGTGATTAATGTGCTCAAATTCCCATGGTTTATCCCAAACCCATGGTATTTGGTCATTCCATTCGTAGTACCAGGTGTTTTTGAAATCATCATAAGTTTTGAATCCTGGTAGATCTCCAGTTAGCACATCATCGTCGACTTGAAGAAGGTAATTAAATTCTTTGAATTGTTTGCACAAAGGTGTCTCATAATTGAACAGATCAATGTCTATGCTGAATAATTCTTCAATGCCCTCATTGATTGTTGAATCATTAAGTGACGACCCATAGTCGCTCTCTACTTCTTCATCTTCCCTTCTCATCCAATATACCCATAACGCATCTTTAGTAGCTTGATCCATGCTCTTATGGTTATTGAACTTACTAGCCAACCAATCTGAAAAATCAACATTGTTAGGATCGTGGTCAACGTCAAAGCAAGCTTTCCCAATCATTTTCCTCCTTATCTCCATGAACTCGTTAAATTGTTCCCTAAAACTCCGTGTCAACCATGAGGTCGCAATGCGTTTGATTTCATTTACAGGAGCAAATTTAGGATTACCGTATTTAAGTTCAAGCCATTCTTCGAGGGAGATGTCCATCAACCTTACCAACCTGCCATGAAATAGTAACTCCGCCACAGCATAAATTCTTTCATCGTCCAGATAGTTCTCATCTAATCCCCAGTACTGTTCGGAATAAGGCATGTAAGATATTTGTATAGGTTGGGCATTGCCTCCACCACAGCTTTTATTGCTTGAGTTCATGTATTCAATTTGGAATTTCCCATCATTCCCTTCGATAGTAGTCCAAGAAAATCCTTTAGATTCAATGATGGGCCATAAGAGTAGCAATTCGTCTTCAGTGTAGCTCATTAGTAAATTATAAGAGAATATCCCATCTTCAATATTGCATAAGCGTTTAAATTCCTTATAAGTAGCTTCAAGAGGGGTTTCCCAAGAAAATAAATCGGCATCAATCATGAGCACATTGAAGTTGACATCATCAAAAACTTTCACATCGAATGAATCCGAAAGCAAGAGTTCCTTAGCAAGATATCCGTTCACTGACATGTCTTCCATAGCAAAGCCTGTCATCATAGGTAAAATCTTTAGTAGGATTTGTTCGCTAGAAGAGAAATTGATGAATATAGAAACGGATATAAGAATAAAAATAACTGATATCTGCAGATGATGCGCCGTATCCAAAAAGTTGGATACGCCGTATCTTATAATCGTTAAAATCTAATCAGACTTTATTCGGAAAATAGATACGCCGCTTAGAAATTTAGAATGCGCCGTATCAGTTTTAATTATCAAAAATCGATATTTATTTAAAATTAAATGGTCGTTAACAAGTTAATGCGCTATTTCGTTACGTTTCAAAATACAAGATTTTTGATTCAGAAGATACGCCGTATCGACAGAGATCGATGCGTCGTATCTGTTTAATAATTTGAAAACTGTTTTTAATTAAAATAATAGATACGCCGTATCTGCTAAAGCAGATGCGTCGTATGGCGTTAACGTTTAGAATTTTTTTTTTTTATCAAAAACAGATACGCCGTATCTTGGGGAAAAGATGCGTCGTATCGAATTAATTAAACGCGTTGTATTTTATAAAAATTAAACCAATACGCCGTATCTAAGAAAATAGATGCGCCGTATCTTTTATATTAGCTCAGTACAATGATAGCAGTATACAGAAAATACGAAAAATAAAAACAAATAAAAACAAACGAAAATAAACAAAAATAAAAAACACACAAAAACAGAAAATATGAAAAATAATACAATGAATGCAATTTACCCTAATATACAACATAGTTAGCGGTTAGATTAAAAATTAAAAACCTAATTAAAATACTAATCAAATTAACAGATAATAACAATTCACTCCCCGGCAGCGGCGCCAAAAACTTGATGCGTGCGTGCGAGTGCTCTAATTTATACCCACGGTATGTCGTTGTGGTTTTAGCAGTATTCAAGTTTTAAATTTATATTTAGCCGACTTATCAATAACATACACACTTTAACGAGCAGTGTACCCGGTCAGTATGTATATAATGGTAAGTAGAGTGTCGATCACTAAGAGTGGAACGTATTATCTAGTTATTCTAATCAGTATTTTAATATCTTAAGTTAGCTATACAACCTATTCTAACGCAAGGGGGTTCAGCCTGAGAGACTGGCACGATTTGGTTGCAATTAAATAATAAACTAAACTAATAGGCACGAATCAGCGAATAGCACACACGTACATAGATAAATACTCGAGACAATAAGAAGGTCTGTCCTGATAGATAAGTAGCTTGTCACTTGTTTTATTGCTAGTTTTATATGAAGTGTATAGTTCGATGCAACGCACCGAGATTAAGTCCTTTCTCGTTGGTTCTAATCTTATCGGCGAGTAAACCTTTAATGATTACTTATGACTATCCTATTTATCTTTCTTCCTACTTTTCTACAGACGATAGAATGCATAGGCGATCTAATAAATAGGCGAGGGCAGAGGCATGGCGACCCGATCAACGCTCAGCTAGACACAGAGGTTATCAATGCACTAATAAAAGTCACCAAAGACATCAACATATAAACTTTAATTAATGGGAAAGCAGTTTTAAGGGAGTGCAACCTTTCCGTTGTCACATTACACAAGCCACCAATCCTGATGAATTAAAGTTTACTAACACAATAAAACAAAACTACTTAATGAATTAAATACATGCAGGACCTTCTTACAGCTCTTGTATCTTCGTTCAAGGTGTGTCTTGTGCTGCTACTTCGACTGAATTCGTCCTAAGGTTTCTGTACTTCGGTCTTCTAAAACTGTCGAACTTCGAATTTCGTCTGGTCTTGGGGTATTTATAGTTTCTGTCTGAGGGCTAGATGCGGCGCATCTAATAAGTAGATGCGGCGCATTGACTTAACTTCGCGTGGGGTCCAAGATTAATATATTCAGGAATATTCGTACACCGCTAGAAGATGCGGCGTATCTCCATTCTTAGATGTGGCGCATGTCCTCTTATATCTTGGATCGTATCTTGTGAAATCTTGATAGTGATGCGCCGTATGTAATAAGCAAGATGCGGCGCATCTGGAGCAGAATGTCTTGATCTTGTACATTTCAGTAGACTCTTATCTTCTTGCTTGTTTTGCTCCATAATTAGTCCAAAATCGCCAAGTTTCACATAATACTTGTTTTTACCTGAGAATTACAAAAGTAAACATTAACGTATCAATTCTCACAGATAATATAATAAAACAAGTCAAATAAATAGGATAAATGATAGTAATAAAATGTACTTATTTGAGTTCATCAATCGTCTTACTAAGTCAGCTCGCTTTTTGCCAATCAAGGAAACCGATGAAGTAGAAGATTTAGCCAAGCTATATCTGAAAGAGATAGTCTCTCAGCATGGAGTGCCGATTTCCATTATTTCTGATCGTGATTCTCGATTCACGTCACGATTTTGGGAAAAGCTCCAAACAGCTTTGGGATCTAACTTAGATATGAGTACGGCTTATCATCCGCAAACTGACGGACAGAGTGAGAGAACTATTCAAACACTGGAAGATATGCTTAGAGCATGTGTAATAGATTTTAGCAAAGGATGGGATAAACATCTACCTTTGGCAGAATTCTCGTACAACAATAGTTACCATGCAAGCATCAAAGCAGCACCGTTCGTAGCACTTTATGGACGAAAGTGCCGATCACCTGTCTGCTGGGCGGAATTCGGAGAATCTCAACTTACCGGACCAGAGATAATTCAGGAGACTACCGATAAGATCGTGCAAATCCGACAACATCTGCAAGCTGCCCGAGATAGGCAGAAGAGTTACGCAGATGTGAGGCGAAAGCCTATGGAGTTTGAAGTGGGAGATAAGGTAATGCTGAAAGTGTCACCATGGAAGGGAATGGTTAGATTCGGAAAACGCGGAAAGTTAAATCCCCGATATATTGGACCATTCGAGATTCTGTAGAGAATCGGTCTAGTAGCCTATCGACTCGAACTTCCTATAGAACTTAGTAAAGTTCATCCCGTCTTTCACGTCTCTAATCTAAAGAAATGTCTATCAGATGAAACACTTGTTATTCCCATGAAAGAGCTTCGTCTCAATGACAAGCTTAATTTTGTGGAAGAGCCTGTGGAGATCATGGATAGAGAAATCAAACAACTCAAGCGAAGTCGTGTTCCCATCGTTAAGGTGAGATGGAACTCCAAGAGAGGACCAGAATTTACCTGGGAACGAGAAGATCAAATCCGGGCAAAGTACCCACATCTTTTTCCAAACTCTCCGATCAACATAGACTGAATCTCGGGACGAGATTCCTTCAACGGGGGGATACTGTAACCACTGCGAAAAATCTCATCTGGTAACACACTATACTTAACCATTTTCTGCTTATAATTTTTTTTATTACTTACCTGAGCATAACCACTATCTCATGTGACGTAACTCACAACTATGATAAACGTGCCCGCACGCAACCTAACCTCAACCTATTTAATATTTATTCATATAAACATTTTTCTATGTCAAGTTTAACACTTTACAAATTACCATTTGCCACTTTATATTAATTCGTTAACATACGAATTAAGCTAAACTATTCCCACTAAAATAGTTTCTATGAGACTCCAAACCACTGTAATACCAAATATAACTAACGAAACCCTAGAAATACCAAAGTATAAGTTACCTAGGTAATGTACAAGTCACTAAAGCATAGAAACCCTAATTCCACTATAACTCCCGGTGAAACCCTAATTTCACAACAACTATTATTTTATTTACAGACTTCAGTTAATATTTTTATAAAAATATTATGTACAAGTCCTTTAAACTAAGGTACAAGTCATTTAAGCATAAAACTTAAATGAAAATAAAAATCTTATAAAAGCTTTAATAAAAGTTATTTAAATAACATATTTTGAAATATTGTCCCACAATAAATTCTAAAAATAATTTATTAATTTATTTAACATAAGTACAACTCCCTAAACTCAAGGTACAACTCTCTAATGCATAAAATCTTAAAAACTCATTTATATGTATTTAAAGTCTAACAAAAATTACATAAAAATTATGTAAAATTAGGAAATGATTAAAATTATATTTTTCTTATTTTCCTAACCCTAGTACAAGTCTTTCAAGCCTAAGGTACAACCACCTAAAGCACAAAACTCATTTTTCTCTAATTATATATAAATCGATATACTTAAATATCTGTCACAAGATTTTAAAAACCTTTCCTATGTAAACCCTAGAGTTAGAAACCCTAGTTTTACCCTAAACCCTAGAGTACAAGTGAACTAAGCCCTAGGTACTACTCCTTTAAGCTACCAACGAACCAAACTAAGTTAGTTTGCTTCATTTAGTTCGATCCTAACCATGAACCAACTAAACCCTAGAAAACCTTGAGCCCTATGTATCCACATGTATGAACCCTAATTGTACACAACATCCCTCTTCTAGAAATGAGATAGGTGTGTGAATTAGAGACTTCCACATTTCAATTTCCCCCTCCTCCACATGTGGCGCCATAACAGCCATACACCTCACCTCACTCACTCCCATAATCTCCCTAGAACTTCATAAAAACCCTAGATGATCACTATAAATAGAAGTGTACCCTAGAAACCCTAAACACCCATCACCACTACTCGAACACATCCACACAGTCACTCACAGCCCTATTTCTGATTCCACAAACCTAAGTTAAGATCATAACAGTCCCTAAGGAGCTTTGGAGAAGGTTAGAACCCATAGAGAAGTCAATTCGAACCATAACTCTCAAATATTGCCCTAATCGACTTAATATACAAAGGTATGTTTCTGGCCCTTTTCAAATGCTTTCTTATACCTATTATGTATCTAGTAACATACTAAAACATATCTAAAAACTTGTCATAGCCCAGAAACCACAGAAATGAATTTTTGTTCATTATATTTCTTACCGAGCGATTTTAATATATATACACATGAAATAATTTTTTAAAAGCCCTAGGAATCTTTAAAATAGATTAGACATACTCTAAATATGTTAGACATGCTAAGTATAATCCAAAAGCACTAGTTAAAATAGTCGAATACCAAAAATAAGGATTTTTCTTTTCTTTTTCTTCTGTCGCAACCACAGCAGACGCTGTGTTTGTGTGCTTAATTTCGAACAGCAAATGAACACCTAAAAATCTAGGTTTTGGCATAGTTAAAGGTCATTCAAAGGGCCAAACGTAGGAAAAAGAATCACCTAATTTGGTTGAGTATCGAGTGAGAACCAGCCTCTTTTTGTCGAGTCATTTCTGTGTCGAACCAACTGTGGTTCGCAAGTTTTAAAAATTATTTGCAACGTATATAGATCGAACCAAGGTCTAATCTTTTGCAAAAATAGTCTTAAGACACTAATAGATAAGTTGGCTAAAGAGTTGTAAAAGGTTTTGTCACGAATCATATGAAATAAATCGTTTTTGTGTAGTAAGGACATCGAATGAAACAACCTAGAAGTCTCAAGGGCTGAAATTGCCAAAGCTCTTATAAGTTTTGTAAAAAGGACTATGTTTGCAGTCGAATGAAACCCTAGGGGTAAAAAGGGTCATTTTTGAAACTTAAGAGTATAAAGTGTCATTTAACCAAAGTTCAAGGGTAAAAATTGTCATTTCCATATAGTTAGAGGTTAAAAGTTGCCAAACTAGAAACTAAAAGGTTTAAAGTAAAAATAAACCTATAAACCCTAATTCATAATTAATATAAATTATTATTATTATTATTATTATTATTATTATTATTTAATAATAACCATCACTTTATTAAAACTCATAGAATTTACAAGAAATTGGTGGGAAGCCGAGAAACCAACTGGCCCCACACCTTAGCAATAGCAAAACCTTATTATTATTATATATTATTATTATTATTATTATTATATTATTATTATTATTATTATTATTTATTATTATTATTATATTATATTATTAAATCTAATACAGTAACTAACAAACGGAGTATCTAAATAATGAACAGTCAGAACCAAAAACTTACAGATAAGAAATAAGATAAAAATCTTATTTTTGAAACTACATATTGGCTTAATTAAGTATTTAACCATCAACCAAGGTATTACGAAACGAACATTGAAAAACTTATATGATCAGAAACGATTACTGAGAACTTGACATACCAACCCAGGTTGCGAGCCGGAGACGTTTATCAACTTCACTTAACTTTGTGTTTCATTCAGACTACCCAGGTGAGTTCATAGTCCCACTTTTTACTACGTTTTTCCAAACTTGTGGGGAGATACATGCTACAAACCGAACACAAGTATTTTCTGTATGCTTTCCTGATTTATATTGCATAAGTTTGCTATTGCCCAAAAGACCCCTAATCTTGGACCTCTAATCACTTGCGGGTGAGCGCGAATATAATGGATAGATCTATTGGGTTTGACAGCCCCTTTGTGTTACCGTAACGTAACCAAATGCATTTTATTTGAGTTAAATAAAGAGACTGGCAATCTCCTACTCGGGGGCAAGGTTACCTACATTTAATTATAGGGTAATTTATATCACATAGCTTATAACTATGAAGATAACCTGTTAACGTTTTGCGTGCCATGAGACTTAGTGCAATATATATATACTTTACACTGCAGTACTACTGATTACTTTTTATCTAGCTTGTGTTCAAACCTATTACAACTGAAAACACTATGGATTCACTCAACCTTTGTGTTGACTTTTTAAGCATGTTTATCTCAGGTGACTAAAGGCATGACTTGGCACAGAGTGGCTGTGGACTTTCTTCTTATAACAAGAGTGTCCACTTTGTTATCATTCAAAGAATAATGTATTTTATTACGTATTTTCAAAACTTCCTGTTGGGACCTACATTATGTACTCTGATATAAATAAATGAACGATAACAATTTTATTTAAAAACGTCTCTTTTTGATTCGTTTTCTATACTCATGACTGTGAACCATGAAGTAATACCCCAACTTATATTCCGCTGCGTATATCAAAAAACGGGGGTGTTACAGATTGGTATCAGAGCTCATGGTTATAGAGAACCAAATGTTTTCAAACATTGGACTATAACCGATTTTCACAAAAATTTACCCTGAAAGTCCTCCGTGCCACAGCTCCACTGAAATATTATTTATGTGATTACTATTTAATTAACTAGTGAGATACTTATAATTATCGGGTGGTTACAGAGTTATGGTTTCCCCTACCCATACTATTACTCTTATGTCGGACTCGGACACTGAAAATGTCATGACAGTTCCGGACATCACGGTACCCAGGCAAACGACAGAATCGGATCCATCCGAGGATGTTTCCATAGTACCTGAGGCAGTATTCGGACACGATATGGAGTCGATTCCATCAGAAGAGCCATCTGAAGATATTGCGATGCCAGATGTTCTACCACTTCCAGATGATCCATACATACAAACCCGCGAAGGAGTTCGGAGAACGGCGCGAATGAGAACGCTTCCCGTATTTTCCTCACCTTTACCCCGTCCATATCCATATATGTTGCCTAATTTTGATCTCTTAGTCCCAACGTCTTTAGCTCAGCCACCACCGTCATCTACCGATTTCACTCCTCCATCTGTTCCATACGGACTCAATGATGAGGTCAGAGCTATTATTGCCCGATATCATGCCTTACCTCGATCGCCTACACAACCATCAACAAAATAACCGACAAGAGACTGCCAGAGCGTATGCCAACCCACCTGCTGAGAAAACTGGTTATGTCGGAACCAAGCCATTCTGCAACCGATGCTCGTTGCACTATCATGGTCCATGTGCAGTCAAATGCGCAAAGTGTCAAAAGATTGGACACCAAACCAAAGACTGTAGGGCAACTGGAGCAAATCTGCAGCCGGTAATCATAACCTGTCACGGGTGTGGTGAGAAAGGGCATTACAAGAATCAGTGCCCAAAGGCAAACGATAATCCGAACAATGGTGGCCGCGGAAGGGTTTATGTGCTAGGAGATGTTCAGGAAAACCCCGACATAGTCACCAGTACGTTCCCTCTAAATCAGCATTTAGCTAAAGTATTATTTGATACTGGAGCTGATAAAAGTTTCATATCTCTTACGTTTGCTACTTTACTTAAAATCCCTCCTACCGCTTTACATAACACGTACAAGATCGAACTAGCTAATGGGAAATTAGTAAGCACGAACTCTATAATCCGAAATTACACTCTAACCTTACTAAATCAATCTTTCGACATCGATCTTATGCCCATTGAACTCGGCAGTTTCGACGTAATCGTTGGCATGGATTGGTTATCGAAATATCATGCCAGAATTCTGTGCAACGAAAAAGTAGTTCATATTCCTTTCGAAAGCGAAACTTTGATTATCCGAGGTAATCAGAGCAAGACTCGGCTAAGCTTAATATCCTGTCTAAAAACCTTGAAATACATCAATAGAGGATGTCAAGTGTTTTTAGCTCATATTACCGAGAAGGAAACGGATGAAAAACGACTGGAAGATGTACCAGTGGTACGAGATTTTTAAGAAGTATTTCCTGAAGAGTTACCTGGACTACCACCTGTACGACAGGTAGAGTTTCAGATTGACTTGGTACCAGGAGCAGTACCAATAGCACGAGCACCTTATCATCTAGCACCAGCAGAGATGCAAGAATTATCCAACCAACTGCAAGAGTTATTGGATAAAGGCTTTATTCGACCCAGTACTTCACCTTGGGGAGCTCCTGTCCTATTTGTTAAAAAGAAGGACGGATCTTTTAGGATGTGTATCGATTACCGAGAGTTGAATAAACTTACGATAAAGAATCGATATCCATTACCGAGAATCGACGATTTGTTCGACCAACTGCAAGGATCAAGCGTCTACTCGAAAATCGATCTAAGGTCAGGATATCATCAACTGCGTGTTAAGGAAGAAGATATTCCTAAAACAGCATTCCGAACGAGGTACGGTCACTACGAATTTCAAGTGATGCCATTTGGGTTAACCAATGCACCAGCAGTATTCATGGATCTCATGAATCGCGTGTGTAAACCTTATCTGGACAAATTCGTGATCGTGTTCATCGATGATATTCTTATCTATTCTCGAAATGAAGAAGAGCATGCGGAGCATTTAAGGACTATTTTGGAAATACTCAAGAGAGAACAACTGTACGCGAAATTTTCTAATTGCGATGCATCACATCAAGGTCTAGGTGCGGTGTTAATGCAAAGAAACAGAGTTATTGCTTACGCCTCCCGACAACTTAAAATTCACGAGAAGAATTATACGACTCATGATTTAGAATTAGGAGCCGTTGTGTTTGCTCTTAAAATCTGGAGACACTATTTGTACGGTACAAAGTGTGTTGTCTTTACAGATCACAAGAGTCTACAGCACATTCTCGACCAGAAGGAGTTAAATATGAGACAACGAAGATGGTTAGAGTTGTTAAGTGATTATGACTGTGAGATTCGTTACCACCCTGGAAAAGCAAATGTTGTAGCAGATGCTTTAAGCAGAAAGGAATGAATTAAGCCGCTTAGAGTCAGGGCTTTAGTCATGACTATTAACTCAGATCTTCCATCCCAAATTCTCAATGCGCAGACTGAGGCAGTAAAAGAAGAAAATATTCAGGATGAAAACTTAAAGGGCATGGATAAAGTGTTTGAACTTCGCCCTAATGGAACCCGTTGTATAAAGAATTGAAGTTGGTTACCACTCTTTGGTGATTTAAGATATGTGATTATGCACGAATCACATAAATCCAAGTATTCTATCCACCCAGGATCTGAAAAGATGTACCAGGATCTCAAAAAGCTTTACTGGTGGCCAAACATGAAAGCTGACATTGCAGAGTATGTCAGTAAATGTTTGACGTGTGCATGAGTTAAGGCGGAGCATCAAAAACCATTTGGTTTATTGACGCAACCTGAGATTCCTGAATGGAAATGGGAGAGGATAACTATGGATTTTATCACCAAATTACCTAGGACGTCAAGCGGATACGACACCATTTGGGTCATAGTTGATCGTCTTACTAAGTCAGCTCGCTTTTTGCCAATCAAGGAAACCGATGAAGTAGAAGATTTAGTCAAGCTATATCTGAAAGAGATAGTCTCTCAGCATGGAGTGCCGATTTCCATTATTTCTGATCGTGATTCTCGATTCACGTCACGATTTTGGGAAAAGCTCCAAACAGCTTTGGGATCTAATTTAGATATGAGTACGGCTTATCATCCGCAAACTGACGGACAGAGTGAGAGAACTATTCAAACACTGGAAGATATGCTTAGAGCATGTGTAATAGATTTTGGCAAAGGATGGGATAAACATCTACCTTTGGCAGAATTCTCGTACAACAATAGTTACCATGCAAGCATCAAAGCAACACCGTTCGAATCACTTTATGGACGAAAGTTGCCGATCACCTGTCTGCTGGGCGGAAGTCGGAGAATCTCAACTTACCGGACCAGAGATAATTCAGGAGACTACCGATAAGATCGTGCAAATCCGACAACATCTGCAAGCTGCCCGAGATAGGCAGAAGAGTTACGCAGATGTGAGGCGAAAGCCTATGGAGTTTGAAGTGGGAGATAAGGTAATGCTGAAAGTGTCACCATGGAAGGGAATGGTTAGATTCGGAAAACGCGGAAAGTTAAATCCCCGATATATTGGACCATTCGAGATTCTGGAGAGAATCGGTCCAGTAGCCTATCGACTCGAACTTCCTATAGAACTTAGTAAAGTTCATCCCGTCTTTCACGTCTCTAATCTAAAGAAATGTCTATCAGATGAAACACTTGTTATTCCCATGAAAGAGCTTCGTCTCATTGACAAGCTTAATTTTGTGGAAGAGCCTGTGGAGATCATGGATAGAGAAATCAAACAACTCAAGCGAAGTCGCGTTCCCATCGTTAAGGTGAGATGGAACTCCAAGAGAGGACCTGAATTTACGTGGGAACGAGAAGATTTGAAAGATATAACCATCTTGATTGTGTGGATGATTCGGGTGGTCTTGGGTTATGGAAGATTAGATCCATTGTTAGAGAGATGAAGAACTAGAGAGAGGTAAGGGAAAACTTGGATAAGATTAGATTGTAGGTGAAAAATACACAAGAGTTCCACCCTTCCCATGTGTGGGAAGGGGTTTATATACTTACTACTATTTGTGCCCCTAGTGGGCTTGGAGTGAGCTGACAGTGGGGAAAGCCCCGACCCACTCCACAAATATAGATACGACTAATCTAATAAAACTGATAATACTAATAATACTAAGCTTATATAAATAAGCCTATGAGCTATGTGATATGCTAAATAGATACTCGGGGTGACCGAACCTTCATATGAATATTTATATTCCTAACAATCTCCCCCTAAGGGAGGTCACCCCGGAAATAATAACTTGAATTCTAGCATTTTATCTTTTGATCTTGACTTCATAGCTCGTAGTCTTCGATTCTTCAACGTCTTGTATCTTTGTGCCTTTAGCAGTGATCTTTTGATGACCGCTCTTCTATCTTGGATGATCTTTGAGTATTCTTCGAATTTATCATCCAACATTTGTCTTTAAGTCATCTTTCGGTAGTATGTCTCCACGTGATGTGTAAATCTTTGATCCGACATGCTCACACTATTTGGTGTCATGATCTTTAGCATCAGAGTTTGCAGAAGCCGTGTTAAAGGTCTTTTAGGTTGATCATGACTTTGTTGAGTTACAATAATGATGTAGTGTGAGCATGTGGTATAGGATTGACATCTTTTCTTGCAACCAACTACAACTGCAACCAGCTGACAGCATCAATCAGCTACAACCGCAAACAGCTGCAACAGCAATCAGCTACAATCGCCAGAAGTTCCTGCATACGACAGTTAGCAATAAAACGTCCGGTACTTACAGGTTCGGACTTCGAGATTGTTAACAGCATAGTGTGAAAACTCTCTCTAATCCTTACCAAGACCGTTCCTAATCGAAAACCCACAGAGGGCTTTTTAAGATCGAACCGTAGCACATCAACGATTAGGTGAGTCGCTGGAGATCACTCCACGACTGTAGACCGTTCGAAACCGCCGTGACCACTAAGCGTAATCCATAAAGAATTACCGAAGTGACCTGCTTTCAGGGCTGCTTGATGTTGACCCTGGCAGGAATTTCCATTCAATCATTGAGAATTACATTGGTAAATTCCCTCATAAATGTTCTGGCAGATTGCTAAGATCTGCGTAGGACTCTTAAGTTTACAACTGGTGTCCTTAATGTTGAACACCCAGTGTAGAAATAATTCGTGTCCCTATGAGATCTTATTATGCATCTCGTGGCTCTAGACTCGATAGTGCGTTTTGATTTAGTGAGCGGAGGCTGAAGAGAACTGCCACCTTTTCAATATCATCTAACTCGGAGTGAGAGAGACGATAGAAATGTATTGAACTCCGTGACAATTGAAACAAGAATCCTTTGAGGGACCTTGAGTGGCTAGGGAGGGTTGTGCAGCGTATCACTGGGTCCATGATACTTTGTCTTCAATGCCAGCAATCAACTAAGTGATTCTGACAGCATATGTATTGACCCGGTTTCTGCCTAAGTTGTAAGGAGGGCTATTTCTTTTCACCCTTTATCTTTACAATTCTTTTTCATTCTTCAACCCCTTCAGTGCTTACCGAGACTTCATAACTAGCACCTTGTTGGGTTTGTTCCAGTGTTAGCTCCATCTCAGTCGGCACTCTTCCCTCATTCACTTATCTCCTTTTTAATCATACCTAAGGACTTCTATACTAACTAGTGGATTGTCCCTGGGTAGATCCCTCCGGCTCTGGCGGGATCGTGGGAACTTGAGCCTAACCTAACCATCCTTATAACTCCATACATTAATTAAAATGGTCGGTCTTTGGTATTCATCCACGATAGCCAAACCAAATCTTTGAAAAATCTCTCAAAGTGTTCATAATTCTGAAACACATTTTTGCAAACACTTGAGAGTTTTTATATTTTTCAAATGCTCCCCCTCAACATGTGCTCGGTTGATTGTTTTATAAATTTGCACATGTTAGGTAGAGCTCGCACTTTTTGAATTGATCAACTTTCAGTGAGCATGACCGATTCGAGACACGCTTACATCACTAGTTAGACTAGCTTGAAATTATTACCCGGCCTGGTCAAGTCCACAGAAAGTTTCTCGAAACGGTACACTCTACTCAGACACATCCTTTTCGAGACACGCTTACATCACTGGTTAGACTAGCTTGAAATTATTACCCGGCCAGGATATGTCCTTTCGATCAATGACAGTATAGGTTTCGTCAATTCATTGGTTAAGTCTGAGTCACGATCTCATGCTATGCCAAATCCTTTTTGTCCATTCGCTCCCCCTCAATATGTGCATCGATATATCGAAAGAGTTTAGCACATATGGGAGAGCCTAACGTTTAAGTTCAAAACATCACATTTTCATCAGGTTTCATATTTAAATCACATTCTCTCCCCCGATCAAAAATTTCAAACCTTTTGAGATTTGTGATCCCAATTGATTTAAATAAGTTAGAAAATGTGGGAGAAAATGTGTCCGATTTAATATATTCTGATGATGAGAACATACTACGCTCCCCCTTAATCTAAGAGGGAGATTCACTGCTTATTTTGCACATTTGATTATTATGACACATATGAGTTTGACCTTTTTGCGCAGACGATATAATCACCCGCTTTTCTGAGTGAGTCAGTGGTCAACATCAATCATCCATCCACCAACAAATCTTCTCAAGTATTGTTGATGCGTGGTTTTGCAACCTTACAACAGGTTTTACCTCTCGAGGGATCTCAAGAGGCTTACAACCCCACCAGGCAGTGTACCTGACCGATGTAGTATAGTGTAGTGGTAAGTACGGGGGATTGATCGTTCTCCACAGGGAATAGTGTTCGTTAGGCATGAAAAACTACTCTAATAGGTCTAAGGGTGAGAGAAGATTCTTTTTTTTATGTTTTTATAATTTTATGAAAGCAAGTAAAATCTCGGGTTTGAAAGAGTGGGCGGAATTAGTTGCTAGTCAACTAACCCAAATAACTACGAATGCAAATAAAATAAAATAACTGAAAATGAAAAGGTGGTGAAATTTATGTGGAGAAAAATGTGTTTACTTAGATTTCCTTACTCCCTAACTATCTTTTACTGGTTGATTAGTGTGTATTAATTGCGTGGATGACGGGTGTATTCCTTAATACCAATCGTGGGGTGGCGTACGTACTTCCCCAACTCTACAAGCTCCTACTTCACTCCTATGTCGAGCCGGCTAGGAAGCTCCTAACATGGGATCACTAGAATTCGCTTGTGCATTAAATACAACCATAAAAACCTTTAGTACGCATTGGTTCATGTTTCTTAAGACGTTCAAGCAAGTTACCGAATAGGAAGTTAGCCAGTTTTCTTAAGCCTAACATAGATAAACAATCATCCAATACAACTAATAACACACTAATAACCAATAATCAATAGCTAGGTTTCATTAGATCTAAGCAAACACAAAGAAAACCTAGCCTAGCATGTTAAACAGAAGATAAGAACAAGATAGAATCAAACAACACATAGACATATTGAATGATTAATTGATAACTTATCTTCAATGTAACATGGAAGATCTCAAGGCAAAAAGCCTCGAAAAAGCTGCTAAAATCGTCTTAGGGTTTTCACACACAAAGTTCCACAATAAGTTCCACACTAATGACAAAAAATTGCAAAACTATATATAGACTTTCAGATCTGACGGCGTCACGTTATGGAGTGTGACGCCGTCACCTCGCCGCTTTTAGGGTTCCCGGATGGCCTTCTTGACGCCGTCCCTCTTTAGCTCTCCAAAATCCGTTCTGGCTTATCAAGGCTTGACGCCGTCGGAATTAGGCGTGACGCCGTCCCGCTTTAACTTATACCGTGACGACCTTGATCATTCCAAAGGGTGACGCCGTCAGAATTCCCATGCAAATTTCTCTGGCTTATCATGAGTAATTTTCATATCCACCACTTTTGCCAAGCCATGACGCCGTCAAGAACAAATCCTGACGCCGTCCAAGGTACTTTTCAGCCGGTTTTTGAGACTTTGTCGTTTTCTTCACTTTTATGCTCCAAAAACGTCCAAAATGCTTCCTTTTCCAGATTTCTTCTCAAAAGTACCTAAAATGACAAAAGGAACGATTTAGGGCAATATTTGATCAAATAAATACGATTTAGGGCTTAAATGACCCCTTAAAAGCGGTACACTTTTCGCTTCATCAAATACCCTTACACTTGAGATTTGCTTGTCCTCAAGAAAATGCGCTTTTATTCTAATCAAAATACAAGTTAGGGGTCATTTAATGCTAACATAAAAGTAATTACAACAAATATTCGTTCCACTTTAATCATAATAAGCACGGAGATTACAAACTAGCACCTCACAAGTAGTGTTTAGATACTCACATCTCTCAAGTGTCATCAAAATAAATCTCATAAATGAAAACGGATAATATCTCTCACTACCTGTCATAGCAAATAGATTACCATAGTTTTGGGAAAGGATCGAAAACCTCCTCCACTAGGCGTAAGCACCTAAGATGAACTATCAAAGAGGGCTTTTACATGGGTTATAACGTTAGGTGTAGGGATATGATAAACACGGTTTTGTTGGATAAGGGATTATTTTACTGGTGGCGAGTTAAAGATCTTGATTAATTACATGCACTATACAATGTTGCTAAGCCCAAGACTCGACTCAATCTTAAGCTAAAACAAAATAACCAAAAACATAAAATAAACATAAAATGAAACGGGATGGTAGTCCGTATGTTTTTTCTATTTTTCTTTTTCTCATTTTTTTTTTGTATTTTTCTTATTTTTTTTTTTTTTTTTTTTTTTTTTTTTTTTTTTTTTTGCATACACTTTTGCCCTACCATCCAAAATAATACATCATAGGGGCGTTGCATTCCCCTTACACTTGAACTTTTACATAACTTTACAATTAACTAATCTAATGACTCGGATTAAGATAATTGAAAAACTTGGAGTACTTTTAAAATATTTAGCACATATAGGGGTAATAAATGATGTTCTTCCCCATTACTCCATTACACTAGTACTTTACCCATGAGTCCCAATCGTCCCAAAACAATATGTACAAGGATATGACTCGACTTAGCAACCATGTAATCAACTAGATAATTAACTTGGGTTTAAACAAATGTTGTCACAATAATGCACTAAAAATGAGTGCCTACAAGGTAGGCTAAGGCGATTTGGGTGTACATTTTAGTGGGGCGTAACAAATTCTTCCTTTAAGTAAAATGCTTAAAGGTCGAAACGAAAAGATAGGCTCTGAGGGGTGTACTAGGGGTATCGTGTACTAAAAATGAGTACAACGCAAAGGGTGTGGGAGAATTACTTGACCAATGTAGCCAAAGTAATTATAACAAAAACACAGGTGTAAAACAATGGGTTAATCCTAATGCCTCTTATCATGTAGTAAATCTAACTACACGAATGTAGTCTCACTTGTGGCCTCGGAATGGTCCTAACGCAAGTTCTAGAATCTAAGTGCTACCGGTACACACATCATAGCATAAATGCTTTTCCTACCAATTCTAGGGGCGAACCTCACATATTTGGGGGTGAAAATTTTTTTTAGTGGTACGGTTTTTTGTGCTAGTCATATAACTCCTATCCGTGAGACGCTCATTAGAACTAAAGTTTTACTCCTAAATGTTGTAAAATTTTTTAAATTTGGCACTAAAATTACCCTAACAGGTATTTATCTCAGTTTTATTACACATTTACTATTAAACAAACAAAAATCAAGCGTAATAGCATTCTCTAATCGTACTTTTACCCCCCCTTACACTTAAGATGAACATTGTCCCCAATGTTCAAATAACAAATGTAAAAGTAAAAAAGTAAAAGAATGAAATCAAATACTCCCCTGATTCGCTCGGTGGATAATGAAGTAACATGGTTAAATCTTCTTCCAAGAGAATGTAAAAGCTCCAAGACTAATGCATCACCAAAAGCTTGATCCAACAAACATTTCCTTGTCCAAAATAACCTGTTAAACCTGAGAAAACAAACACGAAAACCTGCATAACATCGGCGGGATAAACTCTATATATAAGGATATAATGCTTGTGGAATGATAATTTTGCAGATTCCTGGAGATTATAAGTTATAGATTTAATAAAAACTTTTTATGAAAACAAAACTTTCAAAAAATTTTCAGAAAATTAAACCTGACGCCGTCAGGTTGTAAATCCTGACGCCGTCAGAAATGATCTGACAGAATTCTCATGTTACGTTTTCGAAAATTTTTTGGAAAAACCTATACCTTACTTCCTGGAAATCCTGCAAAACATCATTATGACTCGATACAAGCATTTGACTCAAACAAGCACTAATATGTATGTTCATTTAATATTATTACGATTCATGTTCATTTGTGTTCTAATAAACCGATTTAGATTTCCCTTACACTTAACTTTTGCAAAATACCTTTATATGTAGTTAAGACGAAGTTAAAAACAAGATAAAGCATTTTCACAAATTAGTTTTTTTTTAACATGAATCAATAATAATAAAACTTAAACACACATACGGAAACAAATAAAATCAAACAAACAAATAAACACACAAAGCAAATAAAACTTGGGTTGCCTCCCAAGAAGCGCTTTTCTTTATTAACGAGTCTTGTAGCTAGACTCAAAGTCACGTACATTACGTGATTTCTTCATCAAAAGTTATGTCTTCCTCATTGATCATTTCATTACCATTCTCTTGATAATGCTTGACTCGTTGTATATTCACAGTGAATTCTCTATCTTCGTCGTCAATCAACACAACGGCTCCGGTTTTAGAGGAGCTCCTTACGGTAAAAGGTCCATACCATCTAGATTTAAGTTTTCCCGGAAATAGCCTTAAGCGAGAATTATATAATAATACCTTGTCTCCTTCCGAAAACTCCTTGGGTCTCTTAATCCGTTGGTCATGCCATCTTTTTGCCCTTTCTTTGTATGTAATGGAAGATTCATAAGCCTCTAATCTCAATTCATCGAGCTCTTGGAGCTGTAAGAATCTATTTGTTCCCGCAACCGTATAATCCAAATTACAAGCCTTAAGTGCCCAATACGCCTTGTGTTCCAGTTCTACTGGAAGGTGGCATGCCTTGCCATATACCATACGGAACGGGGTTGTCCCGATTGGTGTCTTATAAGCGGTTCGAAATGCCCACAAAGCTTCATCGAGCTTAAAAGACCAATCTTTTCGGTTTTGATTGACCGTTTTCTCTAATATTCTCTTTATGGCCCTATTAGTGTTTTCGACTTGACCGTTGGTTTGAGGATGGTAAGCCGTGGAGAATCGGTGAGAGACTCTATATCTTTTCATAACTTTCTCCATTTGCGAATTGCAAAAATGGGTTCCCCTGTCACTAATAAGAGCCTTCGGAATTCCGAACCTAGCGAACAATTTTTTTAAGAAATGAATGACTACCCTAGCGTCGTTAGTCCTAAGGGCTTGTGCTTCCACCCATTTCAAAACATAATCAATGGCCACTAGGATGTATTCATTCCCTCCTGAAGATGGGAAGGGTCCCATGAAATCAATTCCCCAAACATCGAAAACCTCACAAACTTGTATATAATTCTGTGGGGCTTCATCCCTCCTAGAGATATTCCCAGCTCTTTGACATGCGTCACAAGTTTGTATCATTCCCTTCACATCACGAAATATTGTAGGCCAATAGAATCCCGCGTCGAAGACCTTTCGTGCAGTAGTGTTCATTCCGTGATGTCCTCCAGATGGACCTGCATGACACTCTTTCATAATTCTGACAGCCTCCTTTTCCGAAACACAACGCCTGATTACCTGGTCCGGACATCATCGGAATAAGAAAGGTTCATCCCAAAAGTAATACCTTAATTGATTGAAGAACCTCTTTTTTTCATGCCTGCTCAAATGCTCAGGAATGACTCGACTTGCCAGGTAGTTAGCATAATCCGCATACCATGGTTCAGAATCATTTATTGACATGAGCTGCTCTTCAGGAAATGACTCCCGAATCTCACTCTTGTCAGATTCAGCGAGGCTGGGGTTTTCGAGACGAGAGAGATGATCAGCTGCAAGATTCTCTGCTCCTTTCTTATCACGAATCTCAACATCGAACTCTTGCAATAGTAAGATCCAACGAAGTAACCGTGGTTTAGCGTCCAGTTTATTAAAAAGATATCGAATAGCTGAATGGTCCGTAAAAAACAACTGTTTTGGAAAGGACAAGATATTGGCGAAACTTATCAAAAGCAAATACAACGGCCAGTAATTCCTTTTCAGTGGTAGTGTAGTTTTCTTGAGCAGGATTCATGGTTTTGCTAGCGTAGTATATTGGCTGAAAGTGTTTGTTAAGCCTTTGGCCTAATACTGCTCCAACAGCATAATCACTAGCATCGCACATGATTTCAAAGGGTAACTCCCAGTTAGGGGTGACCATAATTGGAGCTTGGGTAAGTTCCTGCTTCAATCGATCGAATGCATCCTTGCACTCTTGAGAGAAGTTGAACGGGGCATCCTTCATGAGCAACTGGGTCATTGGTTTAGCTACCTTTGAGAAATCTTTAATGAATCTCCTATAGAAGCCAGCATGACCCAAAAAGCTACGGATTGCCTTGACAGTTGTTGGATAGGGAAGTTTGGATATAGCTTCAATTTTTGCCCGGTCTACTTCAATTCCACTTCCTGAAATTTTGTGCCCTAGCACAATCCCTTCTTTTACCATAAAGTGGCACTTTTCCCAGTTTAGTACCAAGTTGGTCTCTTCACAACGTTTGAGCATTTTCTCAAGGTTAGCAAGAAAAGCGATCAAAAGAGTTTCCAAAGACTGAAAAATCATCCATGAAGACTTCCATGCTGTCTTCCATTAACTCATGGAAGATTGCCGTCATGCAGCGCTGGAAAGTGGCGGGGGCGTTACATAGATCCAAAGGGCATTCACTTGTAGGCGAAGGTGCCATAAGGGCATGTAAACGTAGTCTTTTCTTGGTCCTCAGGAGCGATAGGGATTTGAAAATACCCTGAGAACCCATCTAGGAAGCAGTAGTACTCATGCCCTGCTAACCTTTCCAACATTTGGTCGATAAATGGGAGAGGGAAATGATCCTTTCGGAATTGCATCATTCAACTTCCTATAATCGATGCACACACGCCATCCAGTTACTGTTCGTTGAGGCACTAACTCATCCTTATCGTTCTTCACCACCGTCATTCCTCCCTTTTTTGGTACAACCTGTACAGGACTTACCCATGGACTATCGGAAATTGGGTAAATTAGCCCTGCATCTAGGAGCTTAATGACTTCCTTTTTTACGACTTCCTTAATGTTGGGGTTTACTCGCCTTTGAGGTTGCACGGTGGGTTTATAATCCTCCTCCATGAGTATTTTATGCGTGCAAAAAGTAGAGTCAATCCCCTTTGATGTCGGCTACACTCCACGCTATAACTCCTTTATATTTTTTTAAAACTCCTAAGAGTTTATCCTTTTGTTCACTTTTCAAGGAAGAGCTTATGATTACCGGAAGTTGATCTTCCCCTTGGAGGAAAGCATATTCGAGGTTGTTCGGGAGTTCCTTGAGTTCTACCGCAGGTGGCTCGATGATGGAGGGTTTAAGTTTGTTCTCGGGTTTACGAAGCTCAAGCTGTTCGATTTCTTGTCTGGGATAGAAGGAGACTGCGTTTACATCCATAGTCTTCTCCTCCTCAAAGATGGGTAAGAAAGCTTCATCTCGCAACCAACCAGCTTCCATCTGTTCATCTATACAATTGTCAATCTCGTCGGATAGTTCATCGATTTCTTCGAGGAAATACAGCTGATTATCTGCTTCGAGAGAAAGATTCATTGTGTCCTTGATGTCGAAGGTTAAGCTATCGGCCCCTACTCGTAAGGTCAGTTTGCCGTCGTGAACATCAATAACAGCACGAGCAGTTGCAAGGAATGGCCTCCCCAGAATGATAGGCACTAGGTCATCTTCTTCCATTTCTAAGATGACGAAGTCAACTGGAAATTTGAACCTCCCTACCTTAACCAACACATTTTCACATATTCCTAAGGGGTATTTGACTGATCTATCGGCTAGTTGGATGTTCATACGGGTAGGTTTCAATCCAGAATACCCTAATTTGAGGAACATGGAATGCGGCATAAGATTGATACTTGCTCCTAAGTCGGCTAAAGCATTCTTGACTGAAAGAGATCCTATTGAGCAGGGCAAGGTGAAACTACCTGGATCGTCCACCTTCTTTGGCAGCCCTCGATGAGTCACCACAGAACATTCTTCTCCTAAGGTTACAAGACCCTCGAGCCCTTTTATGTTGGTTAGCAACTTCTTGAAGTATGTACTATATTTGGGCATATGGTAACATGCATCAAGAAGGGGTATGGTGACGACTGAATTCTTCAAATATGACAAGAATCTTTTATTATCATTTTCGACCTTTTGATTCTTGAGACGGGACGGGTATGGGACTTTAATGGGCTGTTTGGTTGGAGTAGGTGGAGAGGGAGTTACCGGAGGGGTTTGTTCGGGATTTTCATCGCTCACATTATCTTTCTCTTCATGAGGGGTGTTGGGTTCCATGACGTTAGATTGTTGAGCTGGGTAAGGTGGGTCCTTAGTAGTTGTTCCAGCACGAGTGGTGATGGCGAGTAAGGGATCTCTTTGAGGTTCGCTAAGGCCGTCGAGAGCGGCGTTGAGTTCTGCGAATTTGGCCCTCATGTCGTTTTGTTGGCTATTGATAAGGTTGTCGAGACCATTTAGTTGCAGATTCTTTTCAAACGTGAAATGCCCAAGATCATCCTCAAAAGTGCTCCTAACCTTATAGTCAGGATATTCTCCTCCTCCCTCTTCTCTCACAAGATTTCCCCAAGGGGTGAAATCATTGTTTTGGTAGAAAGTTAAGAGCGAAGGGATCATCGAAGATGTCGTGGCTTGACAAGCATGCTTGTTCGGTGGTGGTATTATCCTCGCATTCCTCCACTTCATGCGGGCCACCACATTGGTCGCAGATCAAGTATGGGTTTGACAACCGTTTAGTTGGTTGTGACTTGTCTAGATAAGAGACTTGATCATTCATTCTATTCAGCCGGCTGGCAAAAGGAGGCTCTTTCATGATCTTGGAAATGCTCATGATCGAATCGGGTTCATCCCAGGTATCGTCTTGATCATTTGCGTATTCCTCAATTCTATCCCATCCTTCCTCAGCGCTTAGGTTGGCTATTTTTCCTTTTACCGAATTATTAATGCCAAATTGGTCGCTTTTAGGGACACTGTCATAAAAGATTTGGACAAGAAGCCAGAGTTCAATGCCATGATGAGGGACTTGTCTAATCAAATCTTTAAATCTGATACAGGATTCGTGAATGGGTTCAGCTGGTCCAACATGGAAGCGGAAGATTGCGTCTCTTAACGTTGAAGTTCTTCCTATTGGAAAGAATTTCTCATAGAATTTTGAGACAAGCTGTTCCCATGTGAAAATGGATTCGGAGGGAAGTTGGTTATACCAGTCTCCGGCTTTTTCATAAAGGGTGAAGGGAAAGAATCGCAGCCGGGAGGTATCTCTAGTGGCTTCGTCCGTATGGAGGGTATCCACTATTTTCAGGAAGTCCTTGATGTGTTGGATTGGATCTTCAATTTTCAATCCGTGAAACTTGCATACACTTTGGACCAGCCAAATTTCGGTTGCACGCAAGACCCCATCCGTGCGTTCATTTGGGAAAACGATAGCATTGGAAAAACCACGAGGGGTGGGAGAAGAGTAGTCCTTGAGACATTTAGGGATTGGGATTTCGGGAATCTCCATATCGTGGTTGGGTTGAGGGCTAGGAGGTGTAGAATGATGATTGGATTCTTCCTCGGAGAGGGCATCATCAAAGTTGATGGCAAAGCCAGATGGTTCGGGTGTAGCAAAGAGTCGCCTTAATCTTCGCATTTCCCTATCAGGTTCTGCGTAGGGTGAAATAAGGTCGCTTAGTGAACTACGACTCCTGGTGACTCTGAGATTAGAGAAATCTTCGTCTACCATGATGGCCAAGGAAGATTTGAGCAATGGATAGAGCAGAAAAAGATAGACTAAAGAAAACTAGAAAAATAAAATAAAAATCTCACTAGAAAGGAATCTAGTGAGTAGACCTATAAAATAAAAATTCAACCTAAACAATAACTATTCCCCGGCAGCGGCGCCAAAAACTTGATGCGTGGTTTTGCAACCTTACAACAGGTTTTACCTCTCGAGGGATCTCAAGAGGCTTACAACCCCACCAGGCAGTGTACCTGACCGATGTAGTATAGTGTAGTGGTAAGTACGGGGGATTGATCGTTCTCCACAGGGAATAGTGTTCGTTAGGTATGAAAAACTACTCTAATAGGTCTAAGGGTGAGAGAAGATTCTTTTTTTATGTTTTTATAATTTTATGAAAGCAAGTAAAATCTCGGGTTTGAAAGAGTGGGCGGAATTAGTTGCTAGTCAACTAACCCAAATAACTACGAATGCAAATAAAATAAAATAACTGAAAATGAAAAGGTGGTGAAATTTATGTGGAGAAAAATGTGTTTACTTTGATTTCCTTACTCCCTAACTATCTTTTATCGGTTGATTAGTGTGTATTAATTGCGTGGATGACGGGTGTATTCCTTAATACCAATCGTGGGGTGGCGTACGTACTTCCCCAACTCTACAAGCTCCTACTTCACTCCTATGTCGAGCCGGCTAGGAAGCTCCTAACATGGGATCACTAGAATTCGCTTGTGCATTAAATACAACCATAAAAACCTTTAGTACGCATTGGTTCATGTTTCTTAAGACGTTCAAGCAAGTTACCGAATAGGAAGTTAGCCAGTTTTCTTAAGCCTAACATAGATAAACAATCATCCAATACAACTAATAACACACTAATAACCAATAATCAATAGCTAGGTTTCATTAGATCTAAGCAAACACAAAGAAAACCTAGCCTAGCATGTTAAACAAAAGACAAGAACAAGATAGAATCAAACAACACATAGACATATTGAATGATTAATTGATAACTTATCTTCAATGTAACATGGAAGATCTCAAGGCAAAAAGCCTTGAAAAAGCTGCTAAAATCGTCTTAGGGTTTTCACACACAAAGTTCCCACACTAATGACAAAAAATTGCAAAACTATATATAGACTTTCAGATCTGACGGCGTCACGTTATGGAGTGTGACGCCGTCACCTCGCCGCTTTTAGGGTTCCCGGATGGCCTTCTTGACGCCGTCCCTCTTTAGCTCTCCAAAATCCGTTCTGGCTTATCAAGGCTTGACGCCGTCAGAATTAGGCGTGACGCCGTCCCGCTTTAACTTATACCGTGACGACCTTGATCATTCCAAAGGGTGACGCCGTCAGAATTCCCATGCAAATTTCTCTGGCTTATCATGAGTAATTTTCATATCCACCACTTTTGCCAAGCCATGACGCCGTCAAGAACAAATCCTGACGCCGTCCAAGGTACTTTTCAGCCGGTTTTTGAGACTTTGTCGTTTTCTTCACTTTTATGCTCCAAAACGTCCAAAATGCTTCCTTTTCCAGATTTCTTCTCAAAAGTACCTAAAATGACAAAAGAAACGATTTAGGGCAATATTTGATCAAATAAATACGATTTACGGCTTAAATGACCCCTTAAAAGCGGTACACTTTTCGCTTCATCAATTGTCGATCCCCTCTTGGTGAGATCCGAGTAAGTACTTCTTTGTTGAAATGATGGTGGTGGAGGTGAAGGTTTTGTTGTTGTTGTTGTTGCCGATGTTGTTGTCGTGGTGAATTCCGAGCCAATCAATAGAATTTGAACGTCTGATTAAATGGTTAGAATGGGAACTGGCACATTCATTTTGGCTATGGAATCTGCATAAGAATATCAACACAGATATGCATGCATACAGATAGGGGTGTCAATCGGGTCGACCCGACCCGATAAGCCTCTATCGGGTCGGGTCTATCGGGTTTTCGAAAAATAAAAATTAACCCGATAACCCGACCCGATAAGTAATCGGGTTATCGGGTTCGGGTCTATCGGGTTATCGGGTTTATCGGGTTGGGCTTATCGGGTTGACCCGATAACCCGATAACAAATTTTGGGTTTATTAGTTAAGAGTTGTTAGTAGTAATGGACTAATTTAAATGGGCTTTAACCTTATCGGGTTTATCGGGTCAACCCGATAACAAATTAGCTAAAACCCGAAACCCGACCCTATAACGCTATCGGGTTATCGGGTTGACCCGATATACCCGATAAGGTATATTGGACCCGATAGACCCGACCCTATAAGGCCTTATCGGGTTTCGGGTCGGGTCGGGTCGACCCGTATGACACCCCTACATACAGATACACTATTCCTTAATAGCTACCCTTCAGCAGCTTGCCACATTATAATACCAAGTTCATCTTATAATCAAACCCCAATCAGGAACTACGTCAAACCACTATCTAGCATGAAGAGCAATTAGCAATCATGAACATGGCAATTCACACAGATTTCAATATTTAATTCAGGATCTTAGGAACATGATTCTAACATAATAGCAATTACCTAAGCGAATCCTGAGAACATATGCACAATATCAACAACAATTAAGCAGCAGAGACAAACAACATTTGAAACTTATTCACTTAGTTCATACAAATGTCAGTGGAGCATTCAAGAACATCAAACACATCGGGTTTTCTAACTTCTTTCAGATTTTGAGTTTTAATGTATCTAGGGGATTAAACGAGGATTCCAAAGAGATACAAATGAACCTTCTAGTTATATGAAGCTAGGATACTACAAGCAAATTGCACATAATGTCCTAAACTTTCTAGCAACTAACACACTTGGTCATTTGATATATTTAAGCAATATCCTCTTCAACTAATACCCCATTAACTGCAAAACCTTTTCTAAGAGTCATGAATTAATCAAGAAACCCGTTTGATGATATAAAATTTGAATTCACTCTCCCCCTCAATCAAAGACCCGTATTCTAGTTGAACCTCAACTAAAATCAAGCTTAACCCCACAACTCATCAAACAAGAACTGTCATGAGGTTTTGTAGTCGTTGATTGAGTGACAAATTTTATGCATAATCCAAGTATAAACAAATTTCATACAACACATATTCACCAAGTGTCTCACAAATAATTTTCAGAAGAATCATAGAATGAAAACTATTTGTTATACTAAGAAGATTTCTCTTCTTTTACAAGAAATGATGCACTGAAACTACATCAAATCAGGAAACATGGATATGAAGTAATCCATGCCCAGGTGAACATCACCCAGTTGTAGGAACATCCGTCTTTTTGGCGACGTGCTTTCCCCAATATGAAGCGCGGGTTGCTATCTAAAGTAATAGCAAGCCATTTAGACATGTTTTAAGAATCCATTTTAACTTCTGCTCGAGCTTCATTTAAAGACCCGTGCCATTATTGAATGACATTTCTAAGTCCGTAAATGTTATCGATAAACAGAAGACATGCCTAGGTGAAACTATTTTTGGTATTTTCTATTTTTTAATTTTTATGGTTTTTCTGATTTTACGATTCTCTATTTACAATTAGCAAGATTTCTATATATCTATTTACAAAATGGTATAAAATATGAATAAGTATATATGTACAAGGATACGAACCAGAAACCATTACTCCTCAGCATTCTGAATCTTCTCCGCATTCATCACTTGACTTGCTGAAGAGCAATGTGAGCACTTTCAATCAGGGAATGATTCTGGCTTTTCACTCTCCCCTAATTAGTGCTCTCCCCCAATCTGACAACCTCTGACGATCACCCAAATAGGAAGAAGACTTTGGATGAACGCCCGAAATATGAAGAAGTCTTTTGATAACCAAATGCATGCCGTCTTTAATCTTCTAACACTCCCGTCCTTGAGTGACGCCATCAAAAACCTTGGGCATCTTTTCGATAGTTTAAGATGAGCCTCAACTGAAATCTAGCTTAACCCCACAACTCATCAAACAAGAACTGTCATGAGGTTAAGCTAAACCACAAATTTAAGCCCAGTAACAACTTGATTTCAGCTTAACCTCACAACTCATCAAACAAGAACTGTTATGAGATTAGGTTAAAATCAAGTTGGACCTAACCTTAAACTAAAGAACAACTTGAACCTAACTTAACTCCACAACTCATCAAACAAGAACTGTCATGGGATTAAGTTAAATATCAAGTTGTAAGAAAAGAGCTCAACATTTTTTGAAATGTAGAGAAGACTGAAGACTCGACCTTCTTCAAGATTGCCCAATGTGGAGGAACAGAATACCAATCATCTTCATCTCACCAACTGCCTTCCAGTAACCTTACAAATAACCCATCAGCCCGCAGCATACACATGAGATGATAACACCCAACAGAGAATGAAGAGTAGACTGACGACTCACCTTCTTCAGTCTTTAGTATAACACCAAAGTAACAAGTTGAACCACTGATCATCTATAGTATGTATCCATCCTTGGATATTAAGCCCTGATCATGTGAACCTGTTGTGCGTCCTTGATGTACACATTCTCTCTCCCCTGATGGTTACGATTAATCAGCCCATGACGTAACAGTGAAACGTAAATACCAAGGTAACAAGTTGAACCACTGATCATCTCTGCGGTTATCAACACCGGAATAAATGATTAAGCCCGATCACGTGAACCTGCTGTGCGTCCTTGGTGTACACATTTCTCTCCCCCATGATGGTTACGATTAATCGGAATCATCATCATGATGTGTACATGTAGCCTAATGAAGTGTACTTGAAGCATCGACTAGAAACCCATTGTTGCTGATTGTACCAGCCCGTGAGAATATGTAGATTAGCATTCCATGACCATGTTCTTCAACACCTTGATAGACAGAAGAAGTAGTGTTGGAGAACCATGGTTTGCACGACTCCTGAACTGACGTATTCAGGAGTCGTATGACCATTTCTCAATCATCAACCAACATGTAGATTAATATTCACCCTTTCCCCCCCTCAAAAATTGCATATGCCTTCCAACTGCAATTTTTGATGATTGAACTAGTGAATATGAATACCATCAACGGTAAGTAGCTCCACTTGACGGTTCTTGACGACTGACATGTTGTTTATTCACCCTTTCCCCCCCTCAAAAATTGCATATGCCTGTCAACTGCAATTTTTGGTTGAACAAGTGAATAAGAATATACTCCAATGTGCGCCGATCCACTTTAAGACTGAATAAGCACGGAAAGAGCATGAATCTTGTTGATGAGAATGGCCATTAATAAGAAGACTCCTCTTCTTTTAAAGATAAAGTGCACTCAAGCGTACACTTTTCTTTTCTTTGAAGAACGAGGCCTGAACTGAGGTATTCAGACGTCATGATGATGAAGAGCGAGGCCTGCACTGATGTGTACAGACGTCATTACTCTCTCTTTACTTCTTCTCTCATCTAACTCGTTACCAACCCCATTATCATTCTGTCGGCTTGATGACGTGACCACTGATGGAGAAAACCCAATATGATGAACTTGATACTGAAGTAATATAACCCGAACTTGTGACTTAAACTTGTACTAATGCGTGACAAAGAGCGGTGTAGAGACTTCGTGCAACATTGAATCCCTAAGTACTCTATACTCTTCAACCAACCAACCATCAAGTATAAGACGTACATCACCTCTTGGATATCCACGACTTCGTGTGACACTGAGCACTACAACGTGACTCCTTAAAGTGATAGTTATTTTGTAATAGAGAGAAAGACAAAATAACTAGATATCCAAGTCCTCGTCATTGTATTGAAAGCTCGAACAAGGATCTCGAAGAATCTTCATCCAACCTCCCCGATATCTTCAGATACTAAGTACACGCACCCATGAAATTTCACTTCAGCTTCAAATAGATAATAATGAATTAACGCCGTAGTTACGTCTTGTGGTTAATGCCCCAAATCTAGCCCTTTATGATGCTTTAACAGACCTTTGAAAAATGGTTTTAACCCGACCATGGTTAAGAGCGCATAGTCCATCTGCACGGGATTTTACAAATCTATGATTTCGCGGGATTTTACAAAATCAAGAAGAAACCGTGAGACAGTGACAGTATGAATGTGGAATGACTGATTTAGATTGTAGTGAATATCAGTTTGGGTTAAGAATATCCTGTGAGAATTACAGATCACATCACAACTTTTAAAACCTTTGGCCAACTAAGCAACCTTGTACACAGATTAGTGACCACTTGATGAAGGAAACCCGATATACCAATACTGAAAACTGAAGTAGAAGTCCCCAAATTTGTTACTTAAGCTTGCACTAATGTTGGAAGAACGGTGTAGAGAATTAATGCTCCAAGCAAATCTCTAAGTGCTCAATACCCAACCAAAGTATGAGACATTAACACCTCTTGCGATTATCGACATCGTCATTGACGTGTGACACTGAGTACTTCAATAACTCTTAAGTGATAGTTACCCCGACTGCTGGTAACTAGATAACCCAAGTCTTCAACTTAAATTTTGAGCACGAGCAAGTTATCATTGAAGGTCATGCATCCAACCAACCCCGACTTCAAGATAAAATAAGTAGACGCCTTCGTGAAATTTAGCTTCAATCACAAATAAAGAATACCTGATTAACTTCGTGATCATCTTGTGCTGTTGACTAGTCAAAAGGAGAAGAAACATGAGCTAATTCTTAACAGTGCCCATGACTCATAGTCAGTCCTATCAAACAAAGTTGTCTGACCCAGCTACTTGGATGTTGTCAGGTGCAGTGCATGGAATAGTTGTCGTACTGTGTACAGGATTTTACAGTTCTTGAGATTTATCCGAGAAATAAATTCAAGAACAAACTGCACAACAGTAAGTATCAAACTGCTGAAATCTTAGGCAATTAGCTAAGACCTTAACCACTGAAACTGGAACCGCTAAAATTCACATCGCTGGAGACGGAACCGCTAGGAAACTCGCGCTAATTCTCCCCTCAAAAAGGGCATGTAATGACCTTTTTGCCAAAGTTAAGAGTCTGTGATGATCGTGAATTTGACAGGCACAAAACATGGAAAGAGACAAATGAAACAACTGCAACGAAGATGGTGATTAAGACTCTCTTGTAGTAACCCCTTGCTTTCCTCCTCATCAATGGTTTAGCAGATTAATAATTCACTTAAGCTCGTAATATGCCAACACCGCTTAATGAAATGCGTATAACTTTAAATTGAGTAAAAGGTTAAAACACGTCTCTAAACAAATCACCTCTTGTCTTTAAGTCTAACCACCTCTTGAGAAGATCTTGTGCTACAATCCCATTAGAAGCTTGAGAAACAACAATCACTTGATGAAGCTTGATAAAGGACAAGTTCGCGACTTATACTTGCACTTAATTTGTGATGTAGAACCTATATTGAGCACAACAACGTAACTCCTTTAAATATAGGTAGTGATATATACCCAACCTTCCATCCTTTATTGTATATATCCATTTCTTGAAGATCCAAGTCTAATCATCCAAATTTGTGATTTAGAACCTATATTGAGCACAACAACGTAACTCCTTTAAATATAGGTAGTGATATATACCCAACCTTCCATCCTTTATTGTATATATCCACTTCTTGAACATCCAAGTCTAATCACCTTAAATACGCTCGAGCAAGGGTCATCAAACATCGTGCATCCATCCACCCCGAGATGTTTGTGACACTAAGTACACCAACCCGTGAATTAACAAACCAACCAAGTCACCATAATTTCCCAATTCCTGCTGATCTCGAAGCACAAACTTATCCCGAAAATAATAGTCAAACCCCTTAAGTTTTATTATGTCTAAATCCAAGTCCAGCCTACGTGTGCAAATTAATTTCACGGGATTTTACAGCTCTTGAGATTTAAACCGAGAAATCGAATCTTTCGCGGGATTTTCTAAAATCAACAAGAGAAACCGTGAAATTAACAAGAACACCTAAGAGTGAGTTGCAATGCTAATCTTCAAAATTCAAGTCAAGGAAGTCAAGTCACCACTTGATCAGATCGCAACAAGTCAAGTCACAGGTTGTCAATCTTGCAACAAGTCTGATTGCAATTAACCAAATCACAATTAGTCAAATCGCAAGTGTCAACTAGCAACGTCAAATCGTAACTGGTCAAATTGCTATCAGTCAAGTCGCAACAAGTCAAAACGCAACTTGACAAATCGCAATTTAAACAAATTGTTATTTGTCAGCTATAACTCAAATTGCAAAGATCAAACTGCAGGCTCACTCAAGTCGTAGGTACTAATAGAACAATGCTGCCAGATCTGCAATTCTGAAATCACATCGACATTCACAAACCCCAATACTAGCCGTGACGTGTGAATCCTTGAAAAATTTGTGCCTCCACAATATACCACACACATTATCAAATATTATCCATCATCTGTGTATCCTAATATTAAATTCGGATAACCAAATATGATAAACCATATCTGTGAATTGTGGTCCAATCCAGTAAATGCAGTATGGAAAAATTGAGTCCAAAACCCAAGGAAGCCCAATGTTATGATTAAAATCCGATAGTATAGGGTCCACACCAATTAGCCCATATTTACGAAATATAAGATAAAACATTCACCAAGCCACACAATTAATCAAACCCTAATATTTCGGTATTTAACTCCCACTTTAGCACAAATCCTAACCCTAACCATTTGCTAATCCGCCCCCTCACACTTGTGCAGACAAACACACAAGATCTCACAACAAAAATACGCCTACCATCTTATTATTCACTCATGTTGGAAGATCCAACACCCAGACTCATCATCTCCCATCAGATCCATTCATCTAATCTCATCTCAACAAGAAACCGATCAAGATAAGCTCATTTCAATCTCTGATCTTCCGTCATCCATCATATACAAACAACTAAACACATCGTACCTTTTCCCTTGTCTTCCAGTTATGCACAGTCCATAGGCTTTAAGATATACAATGGATGTAAGTATTTGTTTTTAATTTTTTTTGTTTGTTATTGTGAATCATTTGAACGAACCAAGACAATAGGTATAACATAATTGTTATAATCTATATCTTTATGTGTTCGAATAGAAAGAAAGAAGCTTAGCTTCCATTCACAACAAATCGATGATGATTTCCAAATCGTGTGTTAGATCTTTTTGAAGGTCTTGAGATATCTTAGAGAAACACGAATTGAGAAACTGAGATATGTGTTCGGTTAGAGTTTGTAGGATCAATGATAATTTTGTTTCGGTTAACCTTAAAAGGTTGTTAGTTTATGAAACCAATACCGATCATGACATGAACGTGAGTGGGTCTTATGATTTAATAAATTGATTTGTCATTGGTTCTTTAATTGGGAATTGGTGAGTGAAGGTTTTAATTTGGATGCAAGTTGTTGGTGGGGTCTTTTTTGTCTTTACTGCTTCAACTTAATTCAGTTACTTTCATTTAGATCTTTGATAACTTGTTGACCAAAGTAGATAGTTTGACCATTTGACCGAGTGACAGACAAACCGCGTCGATGAAATGGTAGACAAACCGCGTCGATGAGCATTCAGACAAACCGCGTACATGATTATACAGTCAAATCGCGTTCGTGGTTAAACAGACAAACCGCGTTCGTGGTTTAACAGACAAACCGCGTTCGTGATTAAACAGAAAAACCGCGTTCGTGATTACTAGACAAACAGCATTCATAATCATACAGATAAACCGCGTTTTTGACCAGTCAACGCTGTCCTTTTCATACTTTCCCTAAAAACCGGATCTGGGTTTTTCTCTTTCATCAAAACGCCACTAAGAACACCAAGAACCAGTTTTTGATGAAACTCACCAAGAACAAGAATCGTGATGTTAGTCAATCACACATCAACACCACAAATAAGACCAACAAAACAGATTTGATGAGAGTGGTTCGAACCAAGAATTATTTAAGCACAAATTTGACTACAAATAAGCCGAATGAGATTTTTGATATACTGGTTCGAACTATTCGAGTACACACCAAAACGGGCCAAAATAAATACCACAAGTCACAAGCAAATAACCACCGAAAATATTATGCAACAATTTGGCACAACAAGAATTTGTCAACCAAAAAAAATGGTATACGAACAGTGTGTGTTAACCACAATTGTTGACCACAGAAAACAAAAGCAACAATAATAATTGGGCATGTGATATTCATACAAAAACAAGTGAAGTCCAACAAACAAAACACGTGAACCCGTGAAGCCCAACATTAATTTAATCAACATAAAAACAAGGTGAACAGATTCGACCAAAACATATGAACAGGCAGTTTAAGAAATTTGATTCGAACCCAAGAAAATAAAACCAACACACAATCAAACGAACCTAACCATGGCTCTTGATACCAATTGTAGGAAATAACCATCTTGATTGTGTGGATGATTCGGGTGGTCTTGGGTTATGGAAGATTAGATCCATTGTTAGAGAGATGAAGAACTAGAGAGAGGTAAGGGAAAACTTGGATAAGATTAGATTGTAGGTGAAAAATACACAAGAGTTCCACCCTTCCCATGTGTGGGAAGGGGTTTATATACTTACTACTATTTGTGCCCCTAGTGGGCTGTGGAGTGAGCTGACAGTGGGGAAAGCCCCGACCCACTCCACAAATATAGATACGACTAATCTAATAAAACTGATAATACTAATAATACTAAGCTATATAAATAAGCCTACGAGCTATGTGATATGCTAAATAGATACTCGGGGTGACCGAACCTTCATATGAATATTAATATTCCTAACAAGATTAAATCCGGGAAAAGTACCCACATCTTTTTCCAAACTCTCCGATCAACATAGACTGAATCTCGGGACGAGATTCCTTCAACGGGGGGATACTGTAACCACTGCGAAAAATCTCATCTGGTAACACACTATACTTAACCATTTTCTGCTTATAATTTTTTTTATTTACTTACCTGAGCATAACCACTATCTCATGTGACGTAACTCACAACTATGATAAACGTGCCCGCACGCAACCTAACCTCAACCTATTTATTATTTATTCATATAAACATTTTTCTATGTCAAGTTTAACACTTTACAAATTACCATTTGCCACTTTATATTAATTCGTTAACATACGAATTAAGCTAAACTATTCCCACTAAAATAGTTTCTATGAGACTCCAAACCACTGTAATACCAAATATAACTAACGAAACCCTAGAAATACCAAAGTATAAGTTACCTAGGTAATGTAAAAGTCACTAAAGCATAGAAACCCTAATTCCACTATAACTCCCGGTGAAACCCTAATTTCACAACAACTATTATTTTATTTACAGACTCTAGTTAATATTTTTATAAAAATATTATGTACAAGTCCTTTAAACTAAGGTACAAGTCATTTAAGCATAAAACTTAAATGAAAATAAAAATCTTATAAAAGCTTTAATAAATGTTATTTAAATAACATATTTTGTAATATTGTCCCACAATAAATTCTAAAAATAATTTATTAATATATTTAACATAAGTACAACTCCCTAAACTCAAGTTACAACTCTCTAATGCATAAAATCTTAAAAACTCATTTATATGTATTTAAAGTCTAACAAAAATTACATAAAAATTATGTAAAATTAGGAAATGATTAAAATTATATTTTTCTTATTTTCCTAACCCTAGTACAAGTCTTTCAAGCCTAAGGTACAACCACCTAAAGCACAAAAATCATTTTTCTCTAATTATATATAAATCGATATACTTAAATATGTGTCACAAGATTTTAAAAACCTTTCCTATGTAAACCCTAGAGTTAGAAACCCTAGTTTTACCCTAAACCCTAGAGTACAAGTGAACTAAGCCCTAGGTACTACTCCTTTAAGCTACCAACAAACCAAACTAAGTTAGTTTGCTTCATTTAGTTCGATCCTAACCTTGAACCAACTAAACCCTAGAAAACCTTGAGCCCTAAGTATCCACATGTATGAATCCTAATTGTACACAACATCCCTCTTCTAGAAATGAGATAGGTGTGTGAATTAGAGACTTCCATATTTCAATTTCCCCCTCCTCCACATGTGGCGCCATAATAGCCATACACCTCACCTCACTCACTCCCATAATCTCCCTAGAACTTCATAGAAACCCTAGATGATCACTATAAATAGAAGTGTACCCTAGAAACCCTAAACACCCATCACCACTACTCGAACACATCCACACAGTCACTCACAGCCCTATTTCTGATTCCACAAACCTAAGTTAAGATCATAACAGTCCCTAAGGAGCTTTGGAGAAGGTTAGAACCCATAGAGAAGTCAATTCGAACCATAACTCTCAAATATTGCCCTAATCGACTTAATATACAAAGGTATGTTTCTGGCCCTTTTCAAATACTTTCTTATACCTATTATGTATCTAGTAACATACTAAAACATATCTAAAAACTTGTCATAGCCCAGAACCACAGAATGATTTGTCATTAATTTTACGACGATTTTAATATATATATACACATGAAATAATTTTTTAAAAGCCCTAGGAATCTTTAAAATAGATTAGACATACTCTAAATATGTTAGACATGCTAAGTATAATCCAAAAACACTAGTTAAAATAGTCGAATACCAAAAATAAGGATTTTTCTTTTCTTTTTCTTCTGTCGCAACCACAGCAGACGCTGTGTTTGTGTGCTTAATTTCGAACAGCAAATGAACACCTAAAAATCTAGGTTTTGGCATAGTTAAAGGTCATTCAAAGGGCCAAACGTAGGAAAAAGAATCACCTAATTTGGTTGAGTATCGAGTGAGAACCAGCCTCTTTTTGTCGAGTCATTTCTGTGTCGAACCAACTGTGGTTCGCAAGTTTTAAAAATTATTTGCAACGTATATAGATCGAACCAAGGTCTAATCTTTTGCAAAAATAGTCTTAAGACACTAATAGATAAGTTGGCTAAAGAGTCGTAAAAGGTTTCGTCACGAATCATATGAAATAAATCGTTTTTGTGTAGTAAGGACATCGAATGAAACAACCTAGAAGTCTCAAGGGCTGAAATTGCCAAAGCTCTAATAAGTTTTGTAAAAAGGACTATGTTTGCAGTCGAATGAAACCCTAGGGGTAAAAAGGGTCATTTTTGAAACTTAAGAGTATAAAGTGTCATTTAACCAAAGTTTAAGGGTAAAAATTGTCATTTCCATGTAGTTAGAGGGTAAAAGTTGCCAAACTAGAAACTAAAAGGTTTAAAGTAAAAATAAACCTATAAACCCTAATTCATAAATTAATATAAATTATTAATATTATTATTATTATTATTATTATTATTATTATTATTATTATTATATTATTATTATTATTATTATTATTATTATTATTATTATTATTATTATTATTATTATTATTATTATTATTATTATTATTAGGAATTTTAAACCTAATACAGTAACTAACAAACGGAGTATCTAAATAATGAACAGTCAGAACCAAAAACTTATAGATAAGAAATAAGATAAAAATCTTATTTTTGAAACTACATATTGGCTTAATTTAGTATTTAACCATCAACCAAGGTATTACGAAATGAAAATTGGAAAACTTATATGATCAGAAACGATTACTGAGAACTTGACATACCAACCCAGGTTGCGAGCCGGAGACGTTTATCAACTTCACTTAACTTTGTGTTTCATTCAGACTACCCAGGTGAGTTCATAGTCCCACTTTTTACTACGTTTTTCCAAACTTGTGGGGAGATACATGCTACAAACCGAACACAAGTATTTTCTGTATGCTTTCCTGATTTATATTGCATAAGTTTGCTATTGCCCAAAAGACCCCTAATCATGGACCTCTAATCACTTGCGGGTGAGCGCGAATATAATGGATAGATCTATTGGGTTTAACAGCCCCTTTGTGTTACCGTAACGTAACCAAATGCATTTTATTTGAGTTAAATAAAGAGACTGGCAATCTCCTACTCGGGGGCAAGGTTACCTACATTTAATTATGGGGTAATTTATATCTCATAGCTTATAACTATGAAGATAACCTGTTAACGTTTTGCGTGCCATGAGACTTAGTGCAATATATATATACTTTACACTGCAGTACTACTGATTACTTTTTATCTAGCTTGTGTTCAAACCTATTACAACTGAAAACACTATGGATTCACTCAACCTTTGTGTTGACTTTTTAAGCATGTTTATCTCAGGTGACTAAAGGCATGACTTGGCACGGAGTAGCTGTGAACTTTCTTCTTATAACAAGAGTGTCCACTTTGTTATCATTCAAAGAATAATGTATTTTATTACGTATTTTCAAAACTTCCTGTTGGGACCTATATTATGTACTCTGATATAAATAAATGAATGATAACAATTTTATTTAAAAACGTCTCTTTTTGAGTCGTTTTCTATACTCATGACTGTGAACCATGAAGTAATACCCCAACTTATATTCCGCTGCGTATATCGAAAAACGGGGGTGTTACATTTTGGAACCTCAAAGTGCAGGGCACCAACATGGTTGCATACAACCAACGTTTCCAAGAGCTTGCTTTACTATGCCCTGAGATGGTCCAGACTGAAACTCGTTTACTGGAAAGGTACATTGGAGGATTACACCCATCCATCAAAGGTAATGTCACTACCTACAAGGCTGCTGATCTCCATGAGACTATGGAAGTGGCCAACAAGTTGATGGACCAAGTGTTTGAGGATTCGGCTTAAACGGTTGTGACTAACAAGAGGAAATGGGATGATCACTCCCGAAACTACAACAACCAAGACCCAAACAAAAGACAGGGAGTTGCTAAAGTGTATGTTGCGGGACCAACAGAGAAAAAGGTGTACGCAGGAAACTTACCATTATGTAACCGCTGCAAGTTGCACCACAAGGGTCAGTGCACAGTCAGATGTCACAAATGCCAAAAGATAGGACATATGACCCGGGATTGCAAGTCAAGGCCCCTTGCAACTGCACAAGTTGCACCAACAAACAACCCGAAGGTTGAAATAACATGTTTTGGATGTGGTGAGAAAGGGCATTACCGAAGTGAATCCCGAAAACCCAAGAATTAGGGTAATGGGGGTAACAGAGGTTACCAGGGTAATCAAGGTAACCAAAGGAATCAAGGAACCGGCGGAAATCAAGGAGCTGTTGGGCATCAGGGAAACCGAGGCAACGATGGAGGAGCCCGCGGGAGGGTCTATGCAGTGGGCAAGGTGGAAGCCCAAGAGGACCCGAACGTCGTGAAGGGTACGTTCCTTTTAAATAACCGCTATGCATCCATATTGTTTGATACGGGAGCAGATAAGAGTTTTGTTTCAACTGCATTTAGTCCACTACTTGGTATTGTCCCGACCACTTTAGACAACGGATACAATGTGGAGTTAGCTAATGGAAACGTAGAAAGGGTAGACATTATCATAAGAGGCTGTACCTTAAACCTGTTAAATCACCCGTTCAACATCGATTTCATGCCGGTAGAATTGGGTAGTTTTGACGTTATTATCGGTATGGATTGGTTGTCAAAGTATCATGCCACCATCATTTGCGACGAGAAAATCGTTTGGCTTCCTTATGGGAATGAAGTCCTAATTGTAGAAGGCGACAGAAGAGACAGAAGAAACACGTCAAGACTAAACGTCATCTCTTGCACAGAGGCCCAGAAGTACATCGAGAAAGGATGCCACCTCTTTCTAGCACAAGTCATCAAGAAGAAAGAGAAGGAGCCAGAGGGAAAACGTTTGGAAGATGTACCAATCGTGTTCCGGAGGTCTTCCCTGAAGACTTACCTGGACTCCCGCCAACCCAACAGGTCAAATTTCAAATCGACCTAGTGCCTGGTGCCGCACCCGTGGCACGAGCACCTTATCGGTTAGCTCCGATGAAACTACAGGAACTATCAAACTAATTGTCGAAACTCTCAGAGAAATGATTCATCAGGCCGAGTTCTTCGCCTTGGGGAGCCCCAGTTCTATTTGTCAAAAAGAAGGATGGGTCTTTCAGAATGTGCATTGACTACCGAGAGCTAAACAAACTAACCATCAAAAACCGTTACCCACTCCCGAGAATCGATAATCTATTCGACCAACTCCAAGGTTCGTGTCTTTACTCAAAAATCGACTTGAGATCCGGATACCATCAACTTAGAGTTCGGGAAGAAGATATCCCGAAAATGGCATTCAGAACTTGTTACGGTCACTACAAGTTCCAGGTTATGCCTTTTGGCTTAACCAACGCACCGACAGTATTCATGGATCTTATGAATCGGGTGTGCCAGCTGTACTTGGGCAAATTTGTGATCGTCTTCATCGACGACATCTTGATTTACTCTAAAAGCGAGAAGGAGCACGAGGAACACCTTAGACTAATCCTAGAGCTGCTAAAGAAAGGAGTTGTATACGAAGTTATCAAAGTGCGAGTTTTGGATACCAACTGTTCAATTTCTGGGTCACGTGATTGATAGTCAAGGCATTCATGTGGATCCTGCAAATATCGATGTTGATGCAAATAATGTTCTAAAATCGTTATTTCTATCTTTCGATAACTTCACGTTTTGAGGATGACAAAATGTGAAAACACGTTTCGTTAAAATTAACGTAAACAAGTTTTTAATCCGAAGATCCCGTTTCTACACAAATCACTCTAGAACAAAGTTACAACTTAACTAATGATCAAAGAAGTGAATTTGAGTTTTAGACATCACATTTTTATGTGACAAAACATTTCTTTCAAAAATATACTTTACAAATTATTTTTGAATAATTAAGAAATGTTTTAATGAAAAAATAAGTTTAAAATACATAACAACTATTTCCCCCCCCCCCCCCAAAATCAGCTCCAAACTTCCCCAAATAAGTTTTTAACAGAAAAGAAAAAAAGTGGAGCGTCTTTGTCTGACGCGGCTCAACGGTTCCACTAAATTTAGTGGAGCCGTGGGTGATTTAGTGGAGCCGTCCCTTCATAACGGTAAGATTTTTTCTGCCTATAAATACCAGCCCTGTTCACAGTTCTTGGGCATCCTTTTTCACACAAAACTTTCTGAGTTTGATACTCTCTTCAAATCTTTTCTTTTTTATCATTTAGTTAGGTTTTCTTTTGTTCAAGAGTGATCCAATAATCCATTCAAGTGATCCTTTTCATTCCTCTTCAATAGCAAGAGAAGAACACAAAGTATCCAAGTAGATACAAAGTGTTGTCATTCCTCTTCAAGTGCATGAGAAGAACTCAAGGTATCCAAGAAGATACAAGAGTTGTAGTTTTAGTTAGGGGTCTTGTAATGTTTGTTACACACTTGTTGTATCATAGCATACATCAAGATCATTTTTCTTTTGTGAGAGAGTGAGTGAAGATCATTGTGATCTTATAAGAGATATTGATTATCTCTTGAAGCCATTGGGCTAGTGTGATTGATCAAGTTGATCAAAGGTAGATAAAATAGGTTGAGTGAAGTGAGAGTTGATCATTGTGATCGTGTCGAGATCTTGGAGATCTCTTGAAGCCATTGGGCTTGTGTGATTGATCAAGTGGATCATAGGTAGATCGGGTAGATCGAGTCTTGTGTGAAGTAGTAAAGGATCAAGTGGATCGTGGTAGATTGGTGCTAGCTAAGAGTAGCACTCGAAATCTAGCTTAGTGTCGGAAATAGGACAAGCGACATGTACGATTTTCTCTGCCTAAAGGGAGGTAGTTGACATAGTGCTTGAAACTCTCGAGTGTGGTACTCGGGGAGTGGAGTAGGGCAAAGAAGAGCTTTGTAGCCGAACCACTATAATTCCTTTGTCCCGGTTTGATCTTTCCATCTCTACTCTTTACTTTCATTACTTATTATTAGTTAGTTTAGTGAGTAGTTCATATTGGTGTTGATTGATTGCACATAAGAATCGAATTAAAGGTTTCAATAGTAAATTTTTTTAAGCAGTCTTAAAAGAATTAAAAGAACTTAAAAACCGGTAAAACTATTCAATCCCCCCTTCTAGTTTTCCACAATTGGTATCAGAAGCCACGTCAGTCAAGATTTTAAAGTAAATTGTATTTTAAAACTTGAATCGATCAATGGATTCCGACAAATATCTAGATGGGCAATCTATGCAAAGACCACCACTTTTCGAAACCTATTGTTTTATCTATCGGAAAACAAGATTCGAAACGTATGTAAAATCAAAAGACATTGATCTTTGGCATGTTATTACCGAGGGTGACTTTCAACCGATTCAAATGAATCCGGTAACTAAAAAGGATGAAATAGTTTCTTATGATAAACAAAGTGATGAACTTAAAAGAAAACTAGCCAAAAATAATGAGGTTAAAATGATGATTTACAATGCTTTGCCTAAAAAGGAATTTGAAATAATATTTATGTGTAATACGACAATAGATATTTGGAAAACTTTTTAGTCACTCACCAAGGTAATAATCAAGTCAAAGAGAAAAAGATAGATCTTCTTGTTTAACAATATGAACAATTTTCCATTTCGGAAGATGAGTCAATAGATAGTGCTTTTGCTAGATTTAATACTATTATCACTAGTCTTAAAGCTCTTGATGAAGGTTACTCTAGCAAGAATTATGTTAGGAAGTTTCTTAGGGCTCTACATCCTAAATGGAGAGCAAAGGTCACCGCCATAGAAGAGTCAAAGGACTTGGCGACATTATCACTCGATGAACTAATAGGAAACTTGAAAGTTCACGAGATGATAATCAAGAAGGACTCCGATATAGTCAAAGGCAAAAGTGAGAGATTTAGATCTCTAGCTTTGAAAGCCAAGATGGAGTCTAGTGATGAGGAATGTTCAAGTTTCGATAGTGAAGATGAAGAATATGCGTTAGCGGTTAGGGACTTTAAAAAGTTCTTTAGGAGAAGAGGTAGGTTCGTTAGGCAACCTCGTGATGAAAAGAAGACATCACAAAAGAATCGAGTTGAAAAGAAAGGGACAAGTGATAGGAAATGCTTTAGATGTGGAGATCCTAATCACTTCATAGGAGAGTGTCCCAAACCACCGAAATCCAACAACCAACGAGCTTTCATAGGAGGCTCTTGGAGTGATAGCGGTGAAGATGAAGAAAAGAAGCCCAAGGACGAAACATGTCTAATGGCTCAAGCTTCTCATGAGGTACGTTACGACTATCCTGATTATAGTGATGATAATTTGTCAATAGATGATAACACACTAAATGACGAATATAATAAACTATGCGAGATTAGTTCTAAAATTTTAGGTAGAAACAAATCACTAAAGTTAAAATTGCATGAACTCGAAATGCAAGTTTTAGAACTAAAGGATCAAGTCAAAAGACTTGAGAAAAATAAAGAAGTAAACGTAGGATGCAAGTCTTGCATAAGCCTTCGAGTAGAAAACGATAAACTCAAAGAAAATACATTTAGGATCATTAGGTTCGAAAAAAGAAACAGATAATGCTTCGACAAGTAAAACGAAACGAGTAGAACCTGTCAAACCCACAAGTTCTGTCAAAACAACAGACGGCACCACTAAATGTACATACGGCACCATTAAAGTTAATGGTACCATGGTACCGTGTGTTACTGAAGACAGAACTGAGTTGAATTTTAAAAATAATTCAAGTTCTAAACCAAGACATATAGTTGTAAATGGTACCAAAGTATCTATTGCTAGTATAAAGGAAGCCAAAAGCTTTTACAAACCTGTGTCAACCCCCAGGACTGGCTTTGTAAAACCCGACACTAGGTCTAAGACTCCTCCACCTAGAAAAACAAATATTCCTAAACCTCGGTCAAAAACTCCTCTACCGAGACGTAACTCTAGAAGACAAAGTTATCCAAGTAACTATCTTGTAACTTGGAATGACCGTCAACTACAAAGTTACTTACCATGGGAAATTTGTCCTCCGTTCCAACATCTTAACCAAATGCAACTAATGCATAGGATGTTTAATGCTAACAACTTTGGACCCATAAGATATTGGGGACCAAATGTTTAAATGTTTGTCTTATTCAATAGATATGCTTGGGAATCGACTTGGAGCCTGACGAATGGGTCAAGGATAGTGGATGCACTAATCATATGACGGGTAACCGAAGTCTTTTCTCATCATACAAAGCATACAACGGAGGTAATGTCACTTTTGGTAGCAAAATTAAGGGCAACATTATAGGCAAAGGTACGATCACTCAAAACTCTCTCACTATTAGAAATGTTGAGCATGTAGATAACTTAGGATTTAACTTGCTTAGCATTAGTCAAATGGTAGATAATAAGTGTAAAGTTATATTCTCTGAAGAGGGTAGTGAGATCATTAAGGATGGTAAAACCATAGGCAAAGGAGTTAGGAGGAATGGTTTATTTGTTATGAAAATAGGAAATAAACCTCAGGATAGGATATGCTTAGCAACCATAGATGACAATTCAACTCTATGGCATAGGAGATTAGGTCACACCAATATGCGATTGATACAATCATTGGCGTCTAAGGAACTAGTTAGAAACCTACCTAAGATTAAGTTTGATCAACACTTTTGTGACGCTTGTAAAGTTAGAAAACAAGCTCATTCTAGTCATAAAGCTAAGAATATGGTCTCGACCTCTAGATGCCTAGAACTCCTTCATATGGACTTATTTGGTCCATCGGCCGTACGGAGCTACGGAGGAAACTGCTACACCCTAGTGATAGTTGATAACTACTCTAGGTATACTTGGACTCGATTTCTCAAGAATAAGACACTAGCTTTTGAGGAATTTGAAATCTTTAGTACGAAAGTCCAAAATCAACTAGGAAGTACAATAGTTTCTATTAGGAAGGATCATGGTCGGGAATTTGATAATGAAGTGCAATTTGGAGCATATTGTGATGCTAATGGTATTACACACAATTTCTCGGCTCCACGCACTCCACAATCAAATGGGGTAGTTGAGCGGAAAAATCGTACTCTACAAGAGATGAGTAGAACGATGTTGAATGAACAATCAATTCCGCAAAAGTTTTGGTGTAATGCGGTGGACACCTCAACTTACATAGTTAATAGGATTCTAATTAGACCTATGTTAGGAAAAACACCATATGAAATCATGAAAGGTAGAAAACCTTCTCTTGATTATTTTAGAGTGTTTGGAAGCAAGTGCTTCATACTAAACACTAAAGACTACCTCACCAAGTTTTACCCAAAGTCTTACGAAGGTGTTTTCCTAGGATACTCCCAAAATAGTAAGGCCTATGTAGTCCTAAACAAGGAAACAATGAAAGTCAAAGAGTCACTCAACGTGACATTCGATGAAAGTCCTCCACCAACTAAGACATCACCCTTGGTGGATGATGACTTAGATGAGGATGAAGCCATTAGGGTTAATGGCAAGAAACCCTTAGAAGATGACATTGAGGATGAAATAGTTGAAGTTGACGAAGTTGTCAACATTAAGGAATCCAAGAACCATCCCATTGAAAATGTCATAGGAAACCTTAACCAAAGAACCCTTAGGTCACAAGCCCAAAACAAAAGTAATTTCTTTTGTTTCATATCAACCGTAGAACCTAAGAATGTCAGTGAAGCGATTAAGGATGAAAGTTGGGTAGTCGCCATGCAAGAGGAACTTAATCAATTCACCGCAAACCAAGTTTGGGATTTAGTACCTCCTCCTATGAATCAAACCATCATAGGAACTAAGTGGGTGTTTAGGAATAAACTCGACGAAAATGGCGTCGTAACTAGGAATAAGGCAAGGTTGGTAGCACAAGGCTATAACCAACAAGAAGGAATAGACTACGATGAAACCTATGCACCCGTAGCTAGATTAGAGTCTATTAGGATACTCCTTGCCTATGCTTGTGCCTTAGACTTTAAGTTATACCAAATGGATGTGAAAAGTGCATTCCTAAATGGGTATATCAACGAGGAGGTATATGTTGCACAACCTCCGGGATTCGTTGATTTCAAGAAACCGAATCATGTTTATAAACTCAAGAAAGCACTCTATGGTCTCAAATAAGCTCCTAAAGCTTGGTACGATAGACTAAAGGCATTCTTGATCGAACATGAATATACCATGGGAGTGGTAGATAAGACACTTTTCACAAAGAAATGTAATTCACATCTCATCATTGTTCAAATATATGTCGACGACATCATATTTGGCTCAACTTGTCTAGAACTGTGCGATGATTTCTCTAAGATCATGCGTGACGAGTTTGAGATGAGCATGATGGGCGAATTAAATTTCTTCCTTGGTTTACAAATTAAACAAATGGAAGATGGTATCTTATTTAATCAATCTAAATATAGTAAGGAGATGCTTAAGAAGTTTAGTTTAGAAGAGTCTAAGCCATGAAAACTCCCATGTCCACGGAAATAAAACTTACGAAAGATGAAGAAGGTGAGTCCGTGGATAGCACTAAGTATAGAGGTATGATAGGAAGTTTGCTATACCTCACGGCAAGTAGGCCCGACATCATGTTTAGTGTCTGCCTTTGTGCTCGCTTCCAAGAGGATCCCAAAACCTCTCACCTTGAAGCGGTTAAGCGTATCTTCCGATACATTAAAGGCACTATACACTTGGGATTATTCTATCCCAAGGGACCGGTGTAGAAACTGTTGTCTATGCCGACTCTGATCATGCGGGAGATTATGTGGATCAAAAAAGTACGAGTGGCGTTTGTACCTTCATGGGTTGTTGCTTAACTTCTTGGTTCTCCAAGAAACAAACGGATCTTGCTATCTTCACGACTGAAGCTGAGTACGTAAGCGCCGGAAAGGCATGTCAACAAGCACTATGGATGAAACAAGCCCTTAATGACTATGACATCCATTTAGATGACGTCCCCATTATGTGAGATAATAAAGGTGCTATTGACTTGAGCAAAAATCCCGTTCAACACTCCCGTACTAAACACATCGAAATTCGTCACCACTTCCTTCGCGATAATGATCAGAAAGGAAATATTTCTATTGAGAAAGTTCCTTCTCAAGACAATATCGCCGACATCTTAACCAAACCTCTCAAATGAGAATCCTTCAATTACCTTCATCTAGGTCTAGGAATGATGGAACATATTCCATAAATCTCATGACTATGTCAATATTTCACGGGAAATATTGAAGTCATCTCGTGTGTCTCATCTCATGACTCTTTGAAGTCATCTCGTCTAGACTAGGTTCCCCTCGTCAAAAGAATTTATTAAGTATAAATTCTTTCCTCGTGTCAAAAAGTCTCACTAAATCAACGAGACTTATTCGTCAAAAATCAAAATGGGATGAAATTTCATCCCATCAGATCACGGCTCCACTAAAGGTGGCACGGCACCGTTAAATTTAATGGTATCGTGGTACCGTGTATCTGATACATCCCGTATTTCAGTCCCCTTTTTCCCACATTACCAAATTCAAACCTTTCCAACTTCTTCAACTACTATCAAAACCAAACCTCACACTCCAAAATTCAATTACACCCCTTCAAGATCATATTCAAGACATTGTTTTTCAAGATTATCAATCACTTTCACTCTTTCAACATAAATTGTAAGTTATCTTACTTTAATTTTCTTCAATTTTGAGTATAGGGTTTGTTCATACTTGAAAATTGAATTGGGGCTTTTCAATTTTTGAGTCCTTATACTAAGATTAGACAATATGTGATTCCCTTTACATAGGATTTTCATAAACCAAATTGAATCACATATTCATGTCTAGGAAACTTGCAATAAGAAGTCATCAACACTCAAATTTTTCAAAATCTTTGGCACCAAAACATTGAAGTTGCCAAACACCCTAATTCCATTGTTTTCGAAAAATTTTACGAAATTAGGTTCATGAAAAAAATTTCATGCATTGTTGATGCAAACTAAAAACATTTTCTCATGCATACATGATCTCACGAATATTGATCGAATTACATAATCAATATGTACTTTTCGACATATTTGCTTGAGCAAAAGTAAATTAGGAGTGTTTGGGTAATCTCATTATTTTTAATTCTAGAGTCGAGATTACCGCACCTCCACATAGTTTGCATATAGGCACACACTAGGCACGTGTCTCTAATGCAACTACTCTAAACTCTAATTTTTCTTAAAATTTTCTTATAGGAAACAATAATGTCTCATGAGTATGATTTTGATCATCTTCTAACCGATACCTATACACCTGAAATATCTCGTGAACCTACAACACCCGGTAACCACATTCGTGCCTATGTAAATCTTGAAACCCGTCAGTTTCATGAAGGTCGAGTCGTTGATACGTCCTTAATTTATCATAGGGATGTCAACACTTCATTTAGAGCTATAGGATTCGATTGCTTACTACACATCAACGAGCACAATTGTCCTCGTTTTGTGTTAGAATTCTTTCAACAAGTTGAACTCGTACGTAACGAGGATCACTCTTTGTCACTTTGGTTTTGGGTTCAAAATTTCAAATTTGTCCCTCTTGAGCAATTTGCTCAAATTCTCCGAATTCCCAATCATGGGCAATGTGCCTATACTGAAGATTGGTGTCTTGAGTCCCTCTTCAATTTTCGTGAAGAGGATAGTCCATATTGTTCCTACATACCCTCTCCAACCGAACTTACCAAACTCATTCGTACTCTTAAGTACTCCTCTTCTTACCCAAATCCAACGAAAATTCGTCTGGATGAGGTTCGTCATGAACTACTTTCTTGGGCAGTCATCCTGCGAGAAAATGTTCTAAGTCTAACAGGAAATCGTGAGCAACTTCCGGCGTGTTGTGCTCATATGATTTACTGTCTCCTCACCCAACAACCATACAATCTCGCCTACTTCTTCGCTAAGCGAATTGTACATCTCAAGGGTAACAAAAATAAATTGATACCCTATGGGATGTTCCTAACCCGTCTTTATCACCACTTCATGAACTCTCACCCTTACCTTCGTAGTCCTCAATATTCACTCTTCAAACCCGTCATGAAACCACTAAATGAGTCATTGATGAAGCGAAAAGTGTACCGCTCTTAGGTGCTTACACTAGTGGAGGAGGTTTTTGATCCTTTCCCAAGCCTATGGTAATCTATTTGCTATGACAGGTAGTGAGAGATATTATTCATTTTCATTTATGAGATATACTTTTATGACACCTGAGAGATGTGAGTATCTAAACACTACTTGTGAGGTGCTAGTCTGTAATTTCCGTGCTTATTATGATTAAAGTGGAACGACTATTTGTTGTAATTACTTTTATATTAGCATTGAATGACCCCTAACTTGTATTTTGATTAGAATAAAAGCGCATTTGCTTGAGGACAAGCAAATCTCAAGTGTAAGGGTATTTGATGAAGCGAAAAGTGTACCGCTTTTAGGGGGTCATTTAAGCCCTAAATCCTATTTATTTGATCAAATATTGCCCTAAATCGTTCCTTTTGTCATTTTAGGTACTTTGGAGAAGAAATCTGGAAAAGGAAGCATTTTGGACGTTTTTGGAGCATAAAAGTGAAGAAAACGACAAAGTCTCAAAATCTGCTGGAAAGTACCTGTGACGGCGTCAAGCCCCAGTGTGACGCCGTCAACCCTTGACGCGCCAGAGAGGATTTTGGAGGATTAAAAGGGGACGGCGTCAAGAAGGCCATCAAGAAACCCTAACCACGGTGAGGTGACGGCGTCAGCTCTATAACGTGACATCGTCAGATCTGTTTTCCTATATATATTTTCATAATTTTTAGTCATTAGTGTGCAACTTTGTGAGGAGAAACCCTAAGACGATTTTTCTGCCATTTTTAAGGGTTTTATACCCTTGGATCTCCCATGTTCAATTGAAGATAAGTAATCAATTAATCATTCAATATGTCTATGTGTTGTTTGATTATATCTTGTTCTTGTCTTTTATTTAACATGCTAGGCTAGATTTATCTTGTGTTTGCTTAGATCTAATGAAACCTAACTATTGATTATTGGTTGTTGGTGTGTTATTAATTGTATTGGATGATTGTTTATCGATGTTAGGCTTAAGAAAACTGGCTAACCTCCTATACGGTAACTTGCTTGAACGTCTTAAGAAACATGAACCAATGCGTACTAAGGTTTTTATGGTTGTATTTAATGCATGAGCGAATTCTAGTGATCCCATGTTAGGAGCTTCTTAGCCGGATCGACATAGGAGTGAAGTAGGAGCTTATAGAGTTGGGGAAGTACGTACGCCACCCCACGATTGGTATTAAGGAATACACCCGTCATCCACGCAATTAATACACACTAATCAACCGGTAAAAGATAGTTAGGGAGTAAGGAAATCTAAGTAAGCACATTTCTCTCCATATAAGTTCCACATCCTTTTTATTTTCAGTCATATTATTTTATTTGCAATTGTAGTTATTTGGGTTAGTTGACTAGCAACTAATTCCGCCCACTCCTTCAAACCCGAGATTTTACTTGCTTTCACAAAAAATATAAAAATACAAAAAGAATCTTCCCTCACCCTTAGACCTATTAGAGTAGTTTTTCAATCCTAACGACACTATTCCCCTAGAGAGCGATCAATCCCCCGGTACTTGCCACTACACTATACTACATCGGTCAGGTACACTGCCTGGTGGGGATTGCAAGCCTCTTGAGATCCCTCGAGAGGTAAAACCTGTTGTAAGGTCACAAAACCACGCATCAAGTTTTTGGCGCCGCAGCCCGGGGAATAGTTATTGTTTAGGTTGAATTTTTATTTTATTAGGTCTACTCATTAGATTCCTATCTAGTGAGATTTTTATTTTCTTTTTATTAGCTTTCTCGTAGTCTATCTTTTCTTTGTGCTTTTGTTCGTAAAGTTTTTCCATTGACTCTTCCGTTCGCCATTATGGAGAACGTGAATCTACCAAATCCACGACTAGAGTTTTACATGAAGAAATATAATTTTACTAATTTGGATAAATCAAGATGGTGGAATGAAGTAATGAGAACAGGATCTTACATAGATTTTAGTGAGTACCTTGAGAAAAGAGACCAAGTGCATAAAACTTTTGAGGAAATCACCTTAGGAGCCCCATCAAACCCTCAAAATACCTCATTAAGTGAAACCTATGCACCATATGAGCCTTCACCTAGGATAGTTTCTTATGAACCCGACCAAGATTGTGAGATGGTTAATGTTGAACTACCTAGGTGCATGCTTGGATTAGATTTCACCAAGACATATGATGAGTATGAGGATTCCTTTAGGCAAATGGAACATAGTGATCAAGTTATTGAGAATGATTCTTATGAATCGGACCAAGAATTTGAGATGAATAGAAAAGGATTTGAGATACCTAGGTGCATGTTGGGGATAGACTTCAACAAATCACATAATAAGCACATAGGTAATCAAGATAAGATGGAGGATAAAGTAGAAAATCCAAGTCCACCAAGTACTCCACAAAACCCACCATCATTTGGGGCACCCACACCGCCCGTGACTTACCCGGAAGAAGTAGAAGAGACTTTAGGAATCCCGATGGAGGTAGAACCCTTGGACCAAGCACAACTAGAGGATATAGGTTTGAACACTTTTAGTGATGACCTTACTCTTAGTTCTAGGGAATTTCCTAGTGTTGATGAGCTGGAACCTCAACCTTTACACAACTTTTCATCCTTAGATTTACATCTAGGAGACAAAAGAGGAACCGACCCACCCATCAACCAATATTATCCGGGTAGTTTTAGGATGAAGGAAGCCATTCACTCACCCCCTTCACCTCACGTGGCATATTTCCACCTTAAGGGTGTGTATCGCTACTTCCACCCGCACTTAATCCTAAGTGTAGGGAAAACCTCCCCTATTTCCGTTAAATAAGGGTAGAGTCAGGCTCGTGACTCGAACAAAAACAAGCGCTTCTTGGGAGGCAACCCAAGCTTTATTTGTTTGTTTGTTTGTTTGATTTTATTTGTTTCCGTATGCAAGTTTAATTGTTATTGTTTGTGCTCATGTTTCAAAGAAAATTGTGAAAATGCTTTATTTTGTTTTTAACTTCGTCTTAACTACATATAAAGGTATTTTGCAAAAGATAAGTGTAAGGGAATCCAAATTTGTTTACAAGAACAAGATTGAACATGAATCACAACAATATTAAATGAGCATGCATACTAGTAATTGTTAGAGTCAAATGCTTGTATCGAGTCATAATGAATATTTTGCAGGATTTCCAGGAAGTGAGGCATAAGTTTTTCCAGAAAATTTCCGGAAACTAACCATAAAATTTCTGCAGGTCCCTTCTGACGACGTCAAGGCTAACACCTGACGGCGTCAAGTGTAAAATTCTGGAAATTTTGCAAGTTTTGTTTTTCTACCGGAGTCATAAAGTTTTTGTTAAATCTTTAGTTTTATAAACTCCAGGAAATCTGCAAATATTCATTCTACAAGCATTATATCTTTAATCATTTTGTTTTTATTTCTAAGTCTGGAATTACATCTAGTTGTGAGTTTTCTTTGTTCAGGTTGATGCTTTGGGTTTTTTTGTGTTTGTTTTCTCAGGTTTAACAGGTTATATTGGACAAGAAGATGATTTATATTTCGGAAGGGAAGCTTTCAACGTTCATTTTCTTGGAGGAGGATTTAACCATGTTACCGGATTATCCACATCGAACGAATCAGGGGAGTATTTGATTTCATTCTTTTACCTTATTTACTTTTACATCTTGTTATTTGAACATTGGGGACAATGTTCATCTTAAGTGTAAGGGAGGGTAAAAGTACGATACCTTAGATAATACAATTGCACTTGATTTTTGTTTGTTTGATGGTAGATGTGTAATAAAACTGAGAGAAATACCTGTTAAGGCAATTTTAGTGCCAAATTTAAATTTTTTTACAACATATAGGAGTGAAACTTTGGTCTTAATGAGCGTCTCACGGATAGGAGTTATATGACTAGCACAAAACCGTACCACTAAAAAATTTTCCACCCCCAAATATGTGAGGTTCGCCCCTAGAATTGGTAGGAAAAGCATTTATGCTATGATGTGTGTACCGGTAGCACTTAGATTCTAGAACTTGCGTTAGGACCATTCCGAGGCCACAAGTGAGACTACATTCGTGTAGCTAGATTTACTACATGATAAGAGGCATTAGGATTAACCCATTGTTTTACACCTGTGTTTTTGTTATAATTATATTGGCTACATTGGTCAAGTAATTCTCCCACACCCTTTGCGTTGTACTCATTTTTAGTACACGATACCCCTAGTACACCCCTCAGAGCCTATCTTTTCGTTTCTAACTTTAAGCATTTTACTTAAAGTAAGAATTTGTTTACACCCCACTTAAATGTACACCCAAATCGCCTTAGCCTACCTTGTATGCACTCAATTTTAGTGCATTATTGTGACAACATTTGTTTAAACCCCAAGTTAATTATCTAATTGATTACATGGTTGCTAAGTCGAGTCATATCCTTGTACATATTGTTTTGGGACGATTGGGACTCATGGGTAAAGTACTAGTGTAATGGAGTAATGGGGAAGAACAACATTATTACCCCCATATGTGCTAAATATTTTAAAAGTACTCCAAGTGTTTCGATTATCTTAATTCGAGTCATTAGAATAGTTAATTGTAAAGTTATGTAAAAGTTCAAGTGTAAGGGGATACAACCCCCCTGCGATGTATTATTTCGGATGGTAGGGCAAGAGTGTATGCAAAAAAAAAAAAAAAAAAAAAAAAAAAAAAAAAAAAAAAAAAAAAAAAAAAAACGGACTACCATCCCGTTTCATTTTATGTTTATTTTAACTTTTTGTTATTTTTTTTTCATTAGCTTAAGTAGAGTCTAGTCTTGGCTTAGCAACGCCATATTGTACATGTAATTAATCAAGATCTTTAACTCGCCACCAGTAAAATATCCTTTATCCAACAAAACCTTGTTTATCATATCCCTACACCTAACGTTATAACCCGTTTAAAAGCCCTCTTTGATAGTTTATCTTAGGTGCTTACGCCTAGTGGAGAAGGTTTTCGATCCTTTCCCAAGCCTATGGTAATCTATTTGCTATGACAGGTAGTGAGAGATATTATTCATTTTCATTTATGAGATATACTTTTATGACACCTGAGAGATGTGAGTATCTAAACACTACTTGTGAGGTGCTAGTCTGTAATTTCCGTGCTTATTATGATTAAAGTGGAACGACTATTTGTTGTAATTACTTTTATATTAGCGTTGAATGACCCCTAACTTGTATTTTGATTAGAATAAAAGCGCATTTGCTTGAGGACAAGCAAATCTCAAGTGTAAGGGTATTTGATGAAGCGAAAAGTGTACCGCTTTTAGGGGGTCATTTAAGCCCTAAATCGTATTTATTTGATCAAATATTGCCCTAAATCGTTCCTTTTGTCATTTTAGGTACTTTGGAGAAGAAATCTGGAAAAGGAAGCATTTTGGACGTTTTTGGAGCATAAAAGTGAAGAAAACGACAAAGTCTCAAAATCTGCTAGAAAGTACCTGTGACGGCGTCAAGCCCCAGTGTGACGCCGTCAACCCTTGACGCGCCAAAGAGGATTTTGGAGGATTAAAAGGGGACGGCGTCAAGAAGGCCATCAAGAAACCCTAACCGCGGCGAGGTGACGGCGTCAGCTCTATAACGTGACGCCGTCATATCTGTTTTCCTGTATATATTTTCATAATTTTTAGTCATTAGTGTGCAACTTTGTGAGGAGAAACCCTAAGACGATTTTTCTGCCATTTTTAAGGGTTTTATACCCTTGGATCTCCCATGTTCAATTGAAGATAAGTAATCAATTAATCATTCAATATGTCTATGTGTTGTTTGATTATATCTTGTTCTTGTCTTTTATTTAACATGCTAGGCTAGATTTATCTTGTGTTTGCTTAGATCTAATGAAACCTAACTATTGATTATTGGTTGTTGGTGTGTTATTAATTGTATTGGATGATTGTTTATCGATGTTAGGCTTAAGAAAACTGGCTAACCTCCTATACGGTAACTTGCTTGAACGTCTTAAGAAACATGAACCAATGCGTACTAAGGTTTTTATGGTTGTATTTAATGCATGAGCGAATTCTAGTGATCCCATGTTAGGAGCTTCTTAGCCGGCTCGACATAGGAGTGAAGTAGGAGCTTATAGAGTTGGGGAAGTACGTACGCCACCCCACGATTGGTATTAAGGAATACACCCGTCATCCACGCAATTAATACACACTAATCAACCGGTAAAAGATAGTTAGGGAGTAAGGAAATCTAAGTAAACACATTTCTCTCCATATAAGTTCCACAACCTTTTTATTTTCAGTCATTTTATTTTATTTGCAATTGTAGTTATTTGGGTTAGTTGACTAGCAACTAATTCCGCCCACTCCTTCAAACCCGTGATTTTACTTGCTCTCACAAAAAATATAAAAATACAAAAAGAATCTTCCCTCACCCTTAGACCTATTAGAGTAGTTTTTCAATCCTAACGACACTATTCCCCTAGAGAACGATCAATCCCCCGGTACTTGCCACTACACTATACTACATCGGTCAGGTACACTGCCTGGTGGGGATTGCAAGCCTCTTGATATCCCTCGAGAGGTAAAACCTGTTGTAAGAACGCAAAACCACGCATCAGTCATATGTCTCATCCATTCTCATTTTCGAATCTTCCACTCACTATGCACCCTTTGATGATCCAAATCATGAGAATGAGATGCATGCTCAAGACGAGAGTGTGATGAAAACGGGAGAAAGCTCAAGTCATAAGTAGTTAGGAGGGGATTAACATTAATATTAGGATTTATCTATGATAGATTATATTAGAGATTAATACTCTTTGTCATCTTGCATGCTTGATATTTAATCTATCCCCTTGCATGAATTATTTGGATGATAGCTTATTTTGTCACTTATGTTTACATGCTTATGATTATCTTGGCAAATTACATGATAATCTTTATATGCTAGAAGTAGCTTGATATGAGACATATTAGGCAAATAAATCTTTAGTGATTTGAGGCACTATCATTTCCAAGAGCTAGTTCCCCTAGAAAATATCCCTCTAGCTGCCCAGAACTAGCCTACACAGGAAAATACGTGAAAACAGTGTCACGGTACCATTAAATAGGCCACGGTACCGTTAAATTTAACGGTACCGTGTGATGTTTAGAGGAACCGTGTACCTGTTTGACGAATTTTCACTGTTCCTCCTAAATCCCTGCAACCCTAACCTCAAACCTGCAAATTTTGCAACCTCACATACACCCTAAGATTCCCTTACTACACCATAGGACACTCCCATCCACTTTAATTCAAATTTCATCCATTTTTCCTATATAAGGCTTCACCTTTGCAAGCCTATCTTGCACTTCATCTTCAACCTCACATCACACATACACCATGTCTTCTAGTCAAGGATCCACAACTCACATTTCAAAGAAACCTAGGATAACCATAAGACCACCCACCAAACCTCTCTTTGTGGATCTTACAAAAGATGATGAAGCCATGACACCACCTTCCCAAGCCACTCCCAACTCACCATCACCACCTAATGCACCCTCCAAAACATCCTCTACTTACACAACATCTTCATCATCTCCATCTCTCAATACCATGCCATCATCCATGGACTACACTCTATCACCCATCACTCCATTGGATTATGCATGCCTACCCTATCACCTACAAACTCACCACCACCTCCTTCCCCAATCATGGGTCAACCTATTCAACCTCATCCCTATTATTTAAATAGTGCTAATTACCTATGTTGCCTCCACAACCGCAACCTCATCTTCTTCTTGAGAGATGAGATTCATTTCATGTTCTCCTATGTGGAGCACCTCTTTACACCACCACCCCCCAAATGATTACACCATCTCCACCACTTCCTAGCCCACAATGTGAAAAACTAGAAGGGGGGGGGGGTTGAATAGTTTTACAGGTTTTTAAGTTCTTTTAAAATCTTCTTAAAAGTTTACTTATTAAAAACCTTTATTCGAATCTTATGTGTAGTCAATCAACACCAATATGAACTACACACTAAACTAACTAATAGTAAGTATAGTAAGTAAAGAGAAAAGTTGAAAAGATCAAACCGGGACAAAAGGATTTATAGTGGTTCGGCTACGAAGCACCTCTTCGCCCTACTCCACTCCCCGAGTACCACACTCGAGAGTTTCAAGCACTATGTCAACAACCTCCCTTAAGGCGGAGAAAACCGTACACGTTGCTTATCCTATTTCCGACACTAAGCTAGATGTCGAGTGCTAATCTTAGCTAGCACCAATCTACCACGATCCACTTGATCAAACACTCAAGCCCAATGGCTTCAAGAGATCACCAAGATCTCGACACGATCACAATGATCAACACTCACTTGACTAACACTATCCTAATGACCCTTGATCTTCTTGATCAATCACACAAGCCCAATGGCTTCAAGAGATGTTCACTATCTCTTATAAGATCACAATGATCTTCACTCACACTCTCACAAAAGAAAAATGATCTTGATGTATGATATGATACAATCAAGTATGTAACAAGTGTTACAAACAACCTAACAACTATACCTCTTGTATCTTCTTGGATACCTTGAGTTCTTCTCTTGCACTTGAAGAGGAATGACAACACCTTGTATCAACTTGGATACTTTGTGTTCTTCTCTTGCTATTGAAGAGGAATGAAGAGGATCTCTAAGTTGGATGATTGGATCACTCTTGAACAAAAGAAAAACTAAACTAAATGATCAAGAAAAGAAAATGGTGTGAGGGATTTAAACTCAGAAGTTTCTGTGTGTGAAAGGGTGCCTAAAATCTGTGAAGTGGGTTGGTATTTATAGGCAGAGAAAATCTGAACGTTACTGGTGGACGGCTCCACTAAATCACCCACGGCTCCACTAAATTTAGTGGAACCGTGGAGCCGTCCCAGACAAAGACGCTCCAAATTTTGTCTTTTCTGGTGAAAACATATTTGGGGAAGTTTGGAGCTGATTTTGGGGGGGGGGGGGAAATAGCTGTTATGAATTTTAAACTTATTTTTCCATTAAAACATTTCTTAATTATTCAAAAATAATTTGTCATGTATAATTTTGAAAAAAAAATATTTTGTCACATTAAAATGTGAAGTCTTAAAATCCAAAATCACTTATTTGATCATTTGTCAAGTTGTAAGTTTGTTCTAGAGTGATTTGCGTAGAAACGGGATCTTCTGATTAAAAACTTGTTTACGTTAATTTTAACGTAACGTGATTTCACATTTTGTCATCCTCAAAACGTGAAGTAATCGAAAGATATAAATAACGTTTTTAGAACATTATTTGCATCAACACACAAAACTAAATATGTTCATGTTTAGTTTTTCAACAATAAATCTTTAGGACCCCTCTTGGAAATGAAGCTTTCCTCTAGTCATTAGGGATTTATGCTTCTTGTTGTCTCTTTTCATGTTTATTATGTAGTCATACCTATGTATGACAATTTTCTTTTATGAATGGATGTGTTTCTTTATGTGGATGTTTTCTCTTTGGGGCTTGGCTATTTAGTCAATTTTGGGGGGGGGGGGGGCTAGATATTTTCCATAAGTGCTACATGTTAGATTTTGTATATGTGTTATCTAACCTTGTTTTGTAGTATGAATCATTGCTCGTTTCCTTGGTGTCCTCCAAACGAGGGGGAGTATACATCAAGGGGGAGCCTTAGCAACCTTTTTGCTTAGACAAAAAGGGGGAGAATTGGGAGTAAACTCATTAAAAACTTGTTAAAACTAATTTTAACTTAACATGAGTTTATGTTTTGTCATCATCAAAAAGGGGGAGATTGTTGATGCAAATAATGTTCTAAAAACGTTATTTCTATCTTTCGATAACTTCACGTTTTGAGGATGACCAATGTGAAAACACGTTACGTTAAAATTAACGTAAACAAGTTTTTAATCGGAAGATCCTGTTTCTACACAAATCACTCTAGAACAAAGTTACAACTTAACTAATGATCAAAGAAGTGAATTTGAGTTTTAGACATCACATTTTTATGTGACAAAACATTTCTTTCAAAAATATACTTTACAAATTATTTTTGAATAATTAAGAAATGTTTTAATGGAAAAATAAGTTTAAAATACATAACAGTTATTTTCCCCCCCAAAATCAGCTCCAAACTTCCCCAAATAAGTTTTCACCAGAAAAGACAAAAAGTGGATCGTATTTGTCTGACACGGCTCCACGGTTCCACTAAATTTAGTGGAGCCGTGGGTGATTTAGTGGAGCCGTCCCTTCATAACGGTAAGATTTTTTCTGCCTATAAATACCAGCCCTGTTCACAGTTCTTGGGCATCCTTTTTTACATAAAACTTTCTGAGTTTGATACTCTCTTCACATCTTTTCTTTTTGATCATTTAGTTACGTTTTATTTTGTTCAAGAGTGATCCGATCATCCATTTAAGTGATCCTCTTCATTCCTCTTCAATAGCAAGAGAAGAACACAAAGTATCCAAGTAGATACAAAGTGTTGTCATTCCTCTTCAAGTGCAAGAGAAGAACTCAAGGTATCCAAGAAGATACAAGAGTTGTAGTTTTAGTTAGGGGTCTTGAAACATTTGTTACACACTTGTTGTATCATAGCATACATCATGATCATTTTTCTTTTGTGAGAGAGTGAGTGAAGATCATTGTGATCTTATAAGAGATATTGATTATCTCTTGAAGCCATTGGGCTAGTGTGATTGATCAAGTTGATCAAAGGTAGATAGAATAGGTTGAGTGAAGTGAGAGTTAATCATTGTGATCGTGTCGAGATCTTGGAGATCTCTTGATTCCATTTGGCTTGTGTGATTGATCAAGTGGATCATAGGTAGATCGGGTAGATCGAGTCTTGTGTGAAGTAGTAAAGGATCAAGTGGATCGTAGTAGATTGGTGCTAGCTAAGATTAGCACTCGACATCTAGCTTAGTTTCGGAAATAGGATAAGCGACATGTACGGTTTTCTCCTCCTAAAGGGAGGTTGTTGATATAGTGCTTGAAACTCTCGAGTGTGGTACTCGGGGAGTGGAGTAGGGCGAAGAAGAGCTTCGTAGCCGAACCACTATAAATCTTTTGTCCCGGTTTGATCTTTCCATCTCTACTCTTTACTTTCATTACTTGTTATTAGTTAGTTTAGTGAGTAGTTCATATTGGTGTTGATAGATTGCACATAAGAATCGAATCAAAGGTTTTGAATAGTAAATTTTTTTAAGAAGTCTTAAAAGAATTAAAAGAACTTAATAACTGGTAAAACTATTCAACCCCCCCCCCCTTCTAGTTTTCCACAATCGAGTCAATAAAGGATTGGGCGACACCCACAACACCCACCGAAATACACCAATTCTTAGGACTTGCTGGGTACTACAGGAGGTTTATTGAGGGGTTTTCAAAGATAGCAAAGCCTTTAACTAAACTAACTCAGAAGAATTTAAGGTTTGACTGGGGAGATAAAGCGAAGGAAGCCTTCCAACTCCTTAAGGATAAGTTGTGCAGCGCACCTATCTTAGCCCTACCGGAAGGTAGTGAGGACTTTGTAGTTTACTACGACGCTTCACACAAAGGTTTAGGAGCCGTCTTGATCTAATTTGAGAAGGTGATAGCCTATGCCTCTCGACAACTGAAAACCCACAAAAAGAATTATACTACACACGACTTGGAATTGGGGTCAGTAGTGTTTGCACTTAGAATCTGGAGACATTACCTCTATGGCACCAAGTGTGTAGTTTACACCGACCACAAAAGCTTGCAACATATCCTTGACAAAAAGGAGCTTAACATGAGACAACGTCGTTGGTTAGAATTGCTCATCGACTATGACTGCGAGATTCGATACCACCCAGGCAAAGCAAACGTAGTAGCAATTGCTCTTAGCCAGAAAGAACGACCAAAACCCCTGAGGGTACGATCGTTGGGTATGACAATCATTTCACCCCTTCCATCGAAAATCCTTGAGGCTCAGGCCGAGGCACTCAAAGAAGAAAACAGACCCAACGAGAAGATCTACGAAATGCCCGAGAGTGAGAATGGATTCGTGAAAAGAACCGATGGGACGTTGTGTTTCAAGGACAGAAGTTGGGTCCCGCTCTATGGAGGGATACGTGACCTCATCATGCTCGAATCCCACAAGTCTAAATACGCTATCCACCCAGGAGCTGACAAAATGTACCTCGATATGAAAAAACTATACTGGTGGCCCAACATGAAGACTGACATTGCAATGTATGTCAGTAAATGCTTAACATGTTCGAAAGTCAAAGCTGAACATCAGCGGCCATCAGGTTTACTTGTACAACCCGAGATTCTCGAGTGGAAGTGGGAACGCATAAGGATGGACTTCATTACCAAACTGCCAAGGACATCAAGCGGTTATGACACCATTTGGGTAATCATTGATCGTCTCACCAAGTATGCCCACTTCTTGCCAATCAAAGAGAATGACAACATGGATCACTGATGCGCGTGATGTGTCGTTGCGGTTTAGCAGTTTTAATGCCTACTCAAGTTTTAAATTTATATTTAGCCGACTTATCAATAACACACACACTTAACGAGCAGTGTACCCGGTCAGTATGAAGATAATGGTAAGTAGAGTGTCGATCACTAAGAGTGGAACGTATTATCTCGTTATTCTAATCAGTATTTTAATATCCTAACGCAAGGGGGTTTCAGCCTGAGAGACTGGCACGGTTTGTTTGCAATTAAATAATAAAATAAACCAAAAGGCACGAATCAGCAAGTAGCACACACGTACACAGATAAATACTTGAGACAATAAGAGGGCTGTCCTTATGATTAAGTAGATTGTCACTTGTTTTATTGATAGCTTTATATGAAGTGTATGTAGTTAACCCTTTCTCGTTGGTCCTAATCTTATCGGAGAGTAAACCCTTAATGATTACTTATGTCTAAAAGTTATTCCTAAGTGATCAATTTAGTAATAACCGTGGGAGCCACATTATGTCCCGCAGTCAAATGCCCGCAAGCCACTAATAAACACAGAGGTTATCAATGCACTAATAAGTAGTAACCAAAGACATCAACATATAAACTTTAATTGATGGGAAAGCAATTATTAAAGGGAGTGCAATCTTTCGTTGTCACATTACACAAGCCACCAATCCTGATGAATTAAAGTTTGCTAACACAATAAAACAAAACTACTTAATGAATTAAATACATGCAGCACCTTCTTACAGCTCTTGTATCTTTGATTTGGGTGTGTCTTGTGCTGCCTCCTTGACTGAATTCGTCCTTTGTTCCTCCTGTTTGAACTTCGGTTTTTAGGTTTTTCGGAACTTTTAATTCGTCTGGTCTACGGGGTATTTATAGTTTCTGTCTGAGGGAAGATGCGGCGCATCTACTAAGTAGATGCGGCGCATCTACTAAGTAGATGCGGCGCATGTACTTAACTTCGCGTGGGGTCCAAGATTATAATATTCAGGAATATTCGTACACCGCCAGAAGATGCGGCGTAACTCCATGATTAGATGCGGCGCATGTCCTCTTGTATCTTGGATCGTATCTGGTGATATCTTGATAGAGATGCGGCGCATGTCGAGAGTGAGATGCGGTGCATCTGGAGCAGAATTGACTTGATCTTGTCCATGTCAGTAGACCTTCAACTTTATGCACGTTTTGCTCCATTATTAGTCCAAAATCGCTAAGTTTCACCAAATGCTTGTTTTTACCTGAGAATTACAAAAGTAAACGATTAAGTATCAATCCTCATACATAATATAGTAAAACAAGTCAAATTAATAGGATAAATGATAGTAATAAAATGTACTTATTTGAGTTCATCAATCACGGTTATACGTAAAGGAGATAGTTGCATGACATGGAGTTCTGATTTCTGATCGAAGTCGTTGTACCGATCAAAAATAAACCTAATTACCTTATACTAGATAGGGCAAGCGGGTATCGTATCTACGAGGAGTATGTGGTTATAGCTCAGTTTAACGAAATAAATAATTGATTGATTGTTTGGTTTAATAACTTAATAATTAAAATACTAATTAACTAGAAAGTAAATGAGCAATAAAAATAAAGAAGCAAATAAAAGTAAGGTTTGTAAACAGTTGGATGAAAAGCAATCCCTCCTGGCTCCGGATATATTAATATAACTAAGTTATGGATTATGACTAATGTTTGCTTTGTATTAATTGAAAAGAACAATTTTGGGCACAAGTTATGTTTACCACACGACCGTCTTAATCCTTAACTAGTTGGACTCGGCACGAATCGTTGCCTCGCAATAACTTGTCTTACGATAATTCAATCAACTAATTATATTAAAACATTGAAATCAAATAAAAGATATGCATTAAAATCATATGAATCAATGTATGACAAACAATGTAGAATCCATACACATAATCAAACCAAATATATCTTTTACCGGGAGAGATTACAAAAAGGTTTAGCCGCGCATCACAATGGTAGACCTCATCGTATTTGTTTTGATTTGCATGTTTGCCGAGTAAAAATAAATAAGAATCCTTATTTGATCTTCGTATGTAAATCAAATGTTGCTGCTGAGAATTGCTTTTTGCGAATAAAAATGACGGCTGTGTATATTGAACATCGGTCCCTCCTTACGTTTCTGTCGAATGTATATATAAGGGATAAAACCCTTCGTTTCTTTCTTGCTGGCTACTCCTCGAACAGACAGGCCAAAGGCCCCTTTCTTTACTATTTGTTGCTGCGTCCAAGTCTAGGCCAAAAGAAGTCCATTGGGTCTTTTTCTCATTTGATAAATTTGAGCCCAAGTGTTAGTACCACGAGCTGGCTGTTCCAGCAGAAATAAGCACGAATTTAATCCAACTTTTTGTCCCATTTATGACTTAAAAGTGTAGCTTTCTCTTTTCTCTTTCCATGGCCTTTTGAATCATTTAAAACGGAGCTCGGACGAAGAAATTATGACCAAAATAGTGCAACAACGTCCAAATCTCTTATGTCTTTATATTAAACTTGTAATATCACCAAGTTTAGCTCCTTTGTGCGCATAGCCTACATAAACACAAAACACCTTAAAGTAACATATATAAAGGATAATACCAATACATAATTAAGCAATTAAACAATATTAAGGTGTATGTAAAATGCGCCGATCTAATTTCTATCATCTCCGACAGAGTGATTCTGTCTGAATTTCAAAAAGTCAAAAATAGTCAAACTGCTTATTAGCTTATTTTAGTGTTTATTAGGTTTACTTAGTGCCTTTATCTGTATTTTGTAGCTTATTAATGCCTTCAGTAGTTCAATCATAGTTTAGAATTTTCCTATTTCTATTTTTGCTCTAAACTCATTAAATCCAAAAAATAAGCATAATCTAGTATATCTTATCCATAGTGTTTAATTATTAATGTTTCCTGCTTTTCTAGGCTTAATATAGCTTAATTTCAAATTACTTTTCAGTTTCTTAGCTTAAATGTTGCTTTCTCTTCTTTAAAACCAAAACAGTCATGAGATTAGGGGTGTTTGGAATAGGCTTCAAAATGGGTCAAAACTGGGTTCCACTGTTCATTTGCCATTTTGGTTAGTTTAATCTAGCTTAAATGACTCAGATGAGTAGTTTATAGCTTGAGCTTAGCTATTTTTATAAGTTTTATAGGTATAAGTATTTGCCTTGAATTTGGAAAGAAAGTATGATCAATACAGCTTATTGTAGGATTAAGCTACTTTAGTGCTAGCTTTTGTTATTTCTGAGTCCACTTAAGTTCAATTAGTAGATTTACAAAATATAGAATCATTTCATTTGAGTTGGATGTAGTTTTGGTTCATATAAGTACATTAGTAGCTTCCTACCTGCATAAGTATATTTTGCTCAAATCAGCCTGTGTTTCTGATTTACCACAAGTTCAATATAAGCCCTTTTGATCTGAAATTTGGTAAATTTACTTTTTGGTAGCTTATGTACTTGGTTCACCCTTTTTTGATTTTTTTTAAATTAGCTTTTAATGGCTTTTCAGTAGCTTAAAGTATCCCCATTTGAACTAAATTGCCCTGCACACAACAGTAGCCTTAGATTGCTTATTGAGTTTTATTACTGCTTATTTGCTTCTCATGTGGCTTATTCAGTTTCCATTAATTAGTTAGAATTAGCAGTAGTTAGAATTAGCTTATTGCAAGTTTTGGCACAAGCTTATGCAAGCTTGTGCCCAATTTAGCTTTTCAATTGATTTATACTCATTCTTAGAATTGTTAAGGACCGTCTCAGCTTATTTGATTTTTTCAAAAAGTTTGTTTTTATAAGAATAGCTTATTTACTTGTGCTAAATTAGTTTTTAAAAGATAATCAAAAAATTAAAATAAATTTTCAAAAAGGAGAGCACAGGGTTCGAACCTGTGACCTCCTGCACACCACACCTCACTCACACACTCTGCTACCGATAATGCCCTTGGGTCTTTTCTGTCACACTTACACTCTTTAATTCTTTTAACCAACTCTTCTTCTTTAGCTTATTTAAACTGTTTAGCTTATAACAGCTTATTCAGAATAAATCTTTGCTTCATTTTATTTTTCTTACATTTCTTATATCATTAATTAGTTTTTGTTAAATTTTCATATTTTTCTAAATAGTTTTAATAGTTTTTATTATTTAATTTCATCTAATTAGTTTTTAATTCATAAAAAATTAAATAAAAGTAAAAAAAATAATTTTCTTTTTTCTAAAATTTTCTTTTAGCATTTAGGACTTAGGAAAATTAGTTTTGCGTTTCTAGGGTTAGTAATTCTTAGATTTAACCTTTTAGGCTCGGGATTAGCCTGAGTGTGCGCGTTTTTAGGATTTCCTTAGCGTTTTTGCTTTCCTATGCTTTAGCTTATTGCTTTCCTTGCTTAAGTACTTGTTTTTAGTTTATGTTTATAAGATTTAGCTTAAAAATCCAAATCCCTCTTATTTCACTATTCACGACACGTTTCACGAACTCAAAATCACTAAATTCCATTCACACCTTCGTTGGGAAAACGACCTGGGAAATACTTATTCCTTTTTTATTTCTTTGGGAGAAAATAAATACTATAAATGTTGGAATCAATTTTTGGCGCCTCTGCCGGGGAAGGTTGAAGTGAATTTTTTATTCCCGTTTGTCGATTCGTGTTTTGAAGACCCTTCCCTTTTGAAGACTCTTTTATGTTTAATTCTTATCTTTTTACCCTCTCATTGTTTAATTCTCCACAATGATCGAGTTTCCACCATATCATCCCCATGACCCTCGGACCATGGAGGATTTCTATCGTCCAACACTAATCGATAGAGGAGGATCGATCATTAACTAACAAATAACTATAATAAACTAATTTGAGCTTAATGAAACAGTACTAGAGCTTAAAACCAGATAAATGACAGTAAATTAAGGATTAAGGTAAATTGAGACTAGGTGCATAAAAAGGTAAAATTGATTTTTTCATTAACCAAATGTAAAATTACACTACTGAAAATGAAATTACACCTAAAATTTAAGAGATTACACTAATAAAGTAGTAAAATAACACAACTAAACCTATGGAATCAATACTAATTATTGGACAACCCTGTGTTGAAGAAGGAGCTCAGTATTTATAGCCTGAGGTAAGGGGTCTTCTAGGGTTTCATCACTGCTTTGTGCTTCTTCTGCTTGTTTCTCAGCCATTAGATTGGCTTGGTGACCACTTCAAGAAATCTTGGCCGTAGATGGGTTTTAGGTCAAAGGGATAGATGAGGTGGCTGGGAAACATGTGAAGAATTGTTGTCTTGGAGGAGGGGGGAACCAAAGGTGATCTAGAGTTTGTCTTGGAGCAGGGTAAGGTGAGAGTGATAGGGGAAAAGTGATTAGGCGGGAAAAACCGTTATAACTGGGGATTGACTATTTGACCGGGTAAAGGGTTGGTCGAGTTTGGTTATTAAAGGGGGTGTGGGCTTTTGGTGTAAATTATGGGCTGGGTTATAGGATTGTTGGATCCTGTTTTGGTTTTAAAGTTTAGTAATAATATTTAACCAAAGTTATCTTAGGGACTAGTTTTGCAAAATATTTTGGGGACTTTTGGTGACAAGGTTTTTGATATTAGGGTTTCACTTGGCATAATAAGGATAAAGGTGATCAATAATGTAGAAATGCATCCCCGTCCTCGGCTTTTCACACTCTTTCCAAATTCGTGCTCGTTTTTGTCATTTTGTCTTTCTTTTTGTCCTTTTCTCATATCCGATACCTGCACATACACAAACATAAAAACAAAAATATCTTTGGCATTTTGGTTAGTTTTTGGTTGTTTTGGTCCGTTTTATTAGGTAAAAGGGATGTGTAATTTAACACATACCATAGAGATAGTCGTTTCACGACAAACTTTTGGAGATCACTACAAGATGCTTTGGGTACCGACCTTGATATGAGCACCGCATACCATCCTCAAACAGATGGTCAAAGTGAGAGGACCATTCAAACCTTAGAAGACATGCTGCGAGCGTGTGTGATAGACTTTGGAAACGGTTGGGATAGGCACCTACCATTAGCCGAGTTCTCCTACAATAACAGCTATCACACAAGCATCAAAGCTGCACCCTATGAGGCACTTTATGGTCGAAAGTGCAGATCACCTATATGCTGGGCTGAAGTCGGAGAAAGTCAGCTCACTAGTCCCGAACTAGTACAAGAGACTACTGAAAAGATTGTGCAAATCAAGAGCCGGATGCAAGCAACTCGAGACCGTTAGAAAAGCTACGCAGACAAGAGACGAAAACCACTTGAGTTCCAAGTTGGAGACCGGGTTATGTTAAAAGTATCGCCATGGAAGGGCGTGATTCGCTTTGGAAAGCGTGGGAAACTAAATCCCCGATAAATTGGACCTATCAAAATTCTCACCAAGATCGGTCCGGTAGCCTACCGACTCGAATTACCACAAGAACTCAGTTTTGTGCACAATGTGTTTCACGTGTGCAACCTGAAGAAATGTCCCTCAAACGAAACACTTGCTATTCCTCTGGAGGAAATCCAAATCGACAAGAGACTAAACTTCATTGAAGAACCTGTCGAGATAATGGATCGAGAAATCAAACGGCTTAAGCAAAGCCGCATTACTATTGTTAAAGTTCGCTGGAACTCTCGAAGAGGTCCCGAATACACGTGGGAGCGTGAGGACGAGATCAAACGTAAATACCCACACCTTTTCTCAAATCCATCGGGTAACTCTAAGTGAAAACCGAGGACGGTTTTCCTTCTAAGGCGGGAAGGATGTGACAAACGATAATTTTTCCACTAATATTTTAATAATAAATGTTAATTTATTATTACTTAACTGTTAAATTAAGCGCTCATGAGCTTGCATAACTATTCGGGAAACAAACCCGCACGCTGTAGCATACAGTAACTCGCAAAACTATTTAACCTTATCAGAAAAAGTGAATTTTTTCAATTTCTGACATTTACAGACTTCAACGTAATAAAAGCGAGAGGTTATCTCACTTTTCCTGAAAAACGATACCACACGCGTCCGACACCACATTAGTAACAGTTTAATTTTATAATTTATTTTCGGAGTCGATAAATTTTACTTTTATACCAGGTTTATAAAAAAGTCTCCAGAATTATATTTTTCGCGTTTATACCAAACCGGGGGACTGCAATTACACCTCAGCTCAACGGGACACGGGGTACACAAACAACACCCTAATATAATAAAACAAGTTTCATCCACAAGTACTAAGTTGGGCTTGTGTGCGTGTGTTGAGGCAAAACCCGAAAGGCCTAGTTAAGAGTATATTACTCTTTGCTGGTCGAAGCCCAACAGGCCCAATCGGGTGTGTTGGTTGTTGGTGTAACAGTCTGGGCCTCAACTCACATTGGTTTCATACTGGGCCACAGTCCAACAAGGGGTTAAAGGGGTGCGTATGTTTTAAGATAGTAGAATGTACATGACTAGATGAAAACTTAATATTGTGACCGTTGTGTATGTGTGTACCGACGTAACCTTGTACTCGACTTATTCCGCAACTCATTCCCAACTCTTTTCTTTTCACTCTGCCACGAGTTTCGCAATAAATCACAACATGTTTATAAAAACATACGTTATAACACGAGATATTATATACACATACCACTATAAACTCTTTTATACATTTACAACCTATAAAAACTAGTCAAAACTAAACTTGTAAATCTTAAATATGCTTATTTATTTATATCGCCTATTTAACTTATATACACTCGAGATGATTACACAAAAACCTACGTAAGTTTTATAAAAGTTATAAACGGCTATTACCTAAACGTATTTTTGTAACACATAGTTACCACGAGAAACCAACACACATGCACGGGTCATGCCCGACTTCTGTCAAAATAAATATACTTATCATGTTTTTATCAAGATTGACAAACGAAACGTTTTATATACAACTTCTATAAACTGGTTTCTCAAATTATAAATCTTTTAAATAAAGCCATTACCTACAAATAATTATTCATGCACTTCTAAATATATTCTTAGCAAATATTTCAAAAATAACTATTTATATACTTTTATAGCTACTATTTTTATATACCTTTAACAATAATGTTCCCATATTCCGGCAACGTCTAGTATTATTCGTAATTACTTTTCGTACATCGTCTTTCGGTTATTGTCGAACCGGAATCTTATTCGTCCTTGATATTTTTATTATTATACACTTATGCACTTCCAAGAGCCAATACCTACAAATACTTAGAAAATTGTTTCAAACTTAAACGTTGCCACACAAACAATAATAACATAAACACTTTAAAACTTTTGAATTAAATTTCGTTGAGTCTTAAATTAAAATTGTGAACTAAGACATGCCTTACTAATCTAGGTCACGTGTTGGTGCCATACTCTCTCTGGTTTACTTCATTCACTGCTTACTCTACTGAGGTGAGTTTATAGCCCCACTTTACTTATATTTGTTTTACAACTATGGGGTGAGAAACATGCAAAATGTTTTCTGGACCATAATAATGTTTTATTTTCTCAAAACTATTGTGTAGTTAGCCTAAGCCCCTGAACCCACTGTTATGCCCATTTTCATGAACCGTTAATTCCCGCTGGGAAGCGCGATTGATATAAATAGATCTATTGGGGTGACTCCCCCGTTCGGTTGGCCAGACGGGTCAATGCGAGCGTATACCAAGTCGGACTACGAGTGTGTTGGGTTAAACACTCGCTATGGGCCCCTGATTATTATTTATGTGCTACATTATAGCGCACTGAACTATCGAGCTTCGGTTGCATGAACTTAGTGCTAGCGTAATAGACTATTTTGTATGGCATTATATGTGTTGTGTTGTTCGTACACAAAACTATTGGTCCAAACTTATTACATTACTGCTTCATTCTAAACCTATGAACTCACCAGCTTATGCTGACTTTTAGCATGCTTTTCTCAGGTGTTTAATCTGCTTCATTGTTGCAAGGTATTGGCATGGCAAGGGTCAAATAATATTTCCCAAAGTGTTTTTACGCATAACTATGACATGTTTGTATGGCACAACTAAACTCATGGGCCTTATTTTCTGAACCTGAAAGTTTATTGTAAACTCTATTTAACTTGGATGAATGTATTTAAACGGAGTATGTATTCCGTTCTTTATTACCTTGAGTTGTGATTACCAATTTTAGTAGCACCCCATGACCCGAATGCTTTCGCGATTATCAAATTTGGGGGTGTTACAGACTCGATCATGACCAAATGGAAGAATAGGATTCGTAGTAGGGTTGGGAATTTTTGTACTATTATGGATAATATCAAGGATAATCATGGAAGTGGTGAGAATGATGCAGACGATAAAGAAAAAGCTCTTAGAGAATACCGTGTGATTTACGGTCATGATTTTAATTTGGAGGATTGTTGGAAAATTTTAAGGCATCATGACACTTGGAAGAAGGAGGTGCCTGCTTTCAGATCGAATAGTCGGAAGAAAACAAAGGTTTCTACAACTACCTCGGGGTCAACACAAGGTCCTTTGAATTTCCAAGATGTGGATGATTCTGATGATGACGAAGAGACTAGAGAATCACGACCACAAGGTCGTGACGCAGCCAGGAAGAAATCATCCTCCCCCCTCGTGATCCACCATCATCATGGACAAATTCGCTAGCCAAGGCCTTTTTTAAGTTCAAGCCGTCAAAACCGGGGTAAAATAAAGGAATGGAAGAGTCGTACTTGAAGTTGAAGGAAAAAGAGCTAGGAATGAAACAAGAGAAAATTGACCTCCAACGAAAGCAAGTGGAAATATTGAGCACCACAAAACGGGAGCAAGACTTGATTTTCTACAATTCAGCAATCGACCAAAGTTTGCCCCCATGACAACTACAAGAACTTATGCAGTTTAAGGCAGGAATCAAAGAACGCTACAACTTAGATTACTAGTTTAATTTTTTAATAAGTATTGTAATGTTTAATAATTTAGTTTTGTAATATTTTTATTTTTAATAAATTTTAAATTTGTTGTTTAAAATATTTGAATTAAAAAAAAAAAAAAAAAAAAGGTCGGTCATTGTAATATATATCAAAACATGACACACTAATCTTTGATGCTTGGCCGAATCTTAGAGAGAGAAAAAGAGAGGATGGGAGTTTCTAGTGAGAGAAAACTATGTGTATTAGATTAGAATAATGAAAGCTCCAACCCTCTCCCTTGGTGGGAAGAGGGTATTTATACAAGTTACTTAACGCCCCACGTGGGCTATGGAGCGGGCTACTGTGGGTAAAGGCCCGACCCAACTCAATGGTGAAACGATATCTAAACTATAACAATAAAGCCTACGAGCTATCTAATGCCAAAAGATACTCGGGGTGACCGAGTCTTTCATATGAATATTTATATTCCTAACAATCTCCCCCTAAGGGAGGTCACCCCGGAAAATACACTTTGAATTCTTGCATTCTATTACATGACTGTAAATTCCTAGCTCGTAGTCTTTTGATTCTTCAAGTTCAGCACACTTTGTACTTCAAGCAATGATCGTGTGATTAATGTTCCTTTGGCATATGTGATCTTTGAGTATTCCTTGAGATCATCAGCCACCGTAAATCTCCAAGTTCATCCTTTGTAGTATCGCCTTCATGTGATGTAGTGACCATTGGACCGACATGCTCACACTTTTCTGTATCAGGAGGCTTTGCATCAGAGTTGCGGAAGCATTGTTGTAAGTCTCTCAACTTTCATGATCCTTTGATAATGAATTGGTCGTGTGAGCATGGGGTGTGGATTGACATGTCTCTGCTGGAATTAGGTACCACTATCACCATCTTTATATAAATCTGAAATAAAACAGTTAGCAATAAAGTTGGAGAACGAATATGGCTTTGTCATTCGCTCGGTGTGGTTGGATTAACCTTCGGTTCCGTGAGGACCGACCTGTGATCAGGTAGAATCCCCTTTAAAGAAAATTCTCCTTGACAGGACTTTCCAGCTTGTTGTAAAGAATCATCCAACGAATTAACATCAGAATCATCATACTAAGCATGTTCTCATATCGGAACGTCTCAAAGCAGACAGCACGGTAGAGTGAATCAGTGAATTAAATACCCACTGATTGATGAGAAATTGATTAGAAAAATCACTCGCGTGTCACTGGATAAACATTTTGTGCAACACGATGAGGGGTTTTATAAACTGAATCACAATTCTGTCATAAACACTTTTGTTTGAAAATTTACACAATCAATGTGCTCGAAACTCAGTTGGTGAGCACATTGAAAGGTTTTCCAAAAGCATCCGTCAATCCATTTCCTGGAACAAGTTTGATTCAAATGTGAATCACCCCATCGTTTCTTTCCAGTTGTCACTAGTTTGATCCATGAAGGATCTCACATGTCACCTACCAAGAGCTTGTTTGATGTTCACCCTAGAAGGATTTCCATCTTCATTGTGAATACTTGCATATCACTCAGATGTTCTGGCAATACCACGAGGATAATGCATAGGACTCTTAATGTATATATATTTCTTGTTTTTCACGGTTTATGAAATAACAAGTACATTTTAAGTGTGTCCTAATGAGATTTATGGATGATCTCTTGGCTCTAGACTCAATAGCGCGTTTTGATTTAGTGATCAGAGGCTGGAGAGGACTGCCACCTTTTCAATATCGTCTAACTCGGAGTGAGAGAGACGATAGAAATGTATTGATCTCTGTGACAAATGAAACAAGAGTCCTTTGAGGGACCTTGAGTGGCTAGGGAGGGTTGTGCATCGTATCATTGGGTCCATGATACTTGTCTTCAATGTCAGCAATCAACTAAGTGATTCTGACAGAATATGTATTGACCCAGTTTCTGCCTAAAGTGTAAGGAGGGCTTCTTTCTTTTCACCCATTATCTTTATATTTCTTTTTCATTCTTCAACCCCTTCAGCGCTTACCGAGACTTCATCACTAGTACCTTGTTGGGTTTGTTCCAGTACTAGCTCCATCTCAGTCGGCACTCTTCCCTTATTCTCACTTTTCTCCTTTTTAATCGTTCCTAAGGACTTCTATTCTAACTAGAGGATTGTCCCTGGAAAGATCCCTCCGTTTCTGGCTGGATCATGGGAACTGATACCTAACCTTACCATCCTTATAACTCCAGTACATTAAATAAAATGGTCGGTCTTTGGTATTCTTCCACAATTGCCATCATAAATCATTCGCTCCCCCTCAATATGTGCATCGATATATGAAAGAGTTTAGCACATATGAGAGAGCCTACACTTGAGTCCAAAAAGATCACATTTTATCAGTTTTCATATTTAAATCACATTCTCTCTCCCGATCAAAAATTTCAAACCTTTTGAGATTTGGGATCTTAATTGATTTAAATAAGTTTAGAAGATTTTGGAGAAAATGTGGTCTGATTCAATATATGCTGATAATGGATCATTACAAAGCTCCCCCTCAATCAATGAGGGAGAATGTTAGTTTCAGGTATGATAAGTTTGAAAGATATTTGAATTTAAAAAAAATCATACACTGACACATAACAACAAGTTTCATTAAATTCACTGCTTATTATGTACAAAGTGACTTGTTTTGATGATATAAAATTTTAAAATCACTCTCCCCCTCAATCGATGACCCGTTTTCTATTTAAATAGTTGTAGTCATTGATTGAGTGACAATTTTTTATGAAAAACTTCAAGTATGATTGATTTTCAAAAAAAAATCATGGTACCACCAAGTTTAGCACAAATACTTTCCTGGAGAATCATAGATAGAAAAGTATTTGCGATGTAAAGAAGACTTCTCTTCTTATACAAGAAATGATGCACTGAAACGTACATCAGATCGAGGGTGCACGGATGTAAAGTAATCCATGCCTGGGAGAACTTATTCACCCGTTGTTAGGAACGGCCGTCTTTTTGGCGACGTGCTTTCCTCATTTTGAAAAACGGGTTGCGTATCTGAAATAATAGCAAGCCATATAGGCATGTTTTGAAAAACTTTTTGAACTTCTGTTCGAACTTCATTTAAAGACCCGTGTCATTATTGAATGACATTTCTAGGACCGTAAATGTTATAGATACCAGAAGACATGCTTTGAAAAACTATTTTTGGTAATTTTTATTATTTTGATTTTTATGGTTTTTCTATTTATATGGTTTTTGTTGTTTTTATATCTTTCTATTTACATTTTGGTTTAGGATATGTACAAAATATATTATTCAATTTAAGAAGATGTTGACATGAATACCGAAATAAGGATATCATTCTGTACGTTGTAGAAGACTGTAGTCAACAACTCTTAAACTTTCACCACCAAAGCTTTCGAGGCTCCTGAATAATCGTCTGAACTTGAGCCTTCTCAATGTAAAGCTTTGATAGCTTCCCCCCTAATCGACAATCTTCTTTTTGAGCAGTTTCAAAGCTCTCTTTCAAGCTTACATTAGTTAAGTTCACAGCGGAATCCGTAGCAAACCACATCAAATATTGCTGCTCCTTTTAAGAATAATCATCGTGATTATCCGTTCGCGGGATCATCAAATAGATCAGCAACGTATCATCTCACGCTTGAGTAATTCTTCTCATATTTCTTCCCGCTGAAGGCTGAAGTAATGCATACCAAAAGTATCAAGAGGCCACTTCCCCCAAGTAGTTGAAGTGATGCAATCAGTCTCATTGTATGAAGCTCAAAAACCCGAAGTACACACTCAATCCCATTAATGAAGTCGAAAACGTAACATCAAAATCAATTAAGACTCGGAAATGCACTTTTCTCCTTTCAGGAAATTGCAGATGTGAATTGTTACACCAAAGTCAACTAAGTCCCGAGTGTATGCAATTTATCCCGTATGTAGTCGAAATGATAACACCAAAACAGTACCGTAAAAATCAAGTAAGTCCCGGATGAACACATTTCCTTCTGTAGGATACCGACTAACCAGAGGAATCATCATACAATTGTGTACCTCTTTAATCATCAGAAACTGTTTCTTACATCTCTTCCCCCACGTAGTTGGAATAATACATCAAAAGCCACGAGTTAAAACACTGATTTTCTCTGCGGTTATGACATTTGTCTTCCCGGAATAACTTCAATTAAGAAGAAGTATAAAGTTCATCACGTGTACTCGTTGTACATTCAGATGTATGTCTCCTTCCCCCTTGCTAGTTTTGATACCTCAGAATCAGCAACACATTTTACGCACATATACTTGAAATCTTGTGAGAAGAATAAAATTGGCTCAAATGTATCAAGTGAGAATCAACCGCTACCGCAACTCTCTCTGACTATCTTTACCAACCCTTAAGTAGGCTATTTGAAGTGATAACTGATGGAGCAAACTCGATATACCAAACTTGAAACTGAAGTAGAATTCCCCGTTCTCGTGACTTAAGCTTGCACTAATGTTGGAAGAACAGTGTAGAGAATTTATGCTCCAAGCAAATCTCTAAGTACTCAATACCCAACCAAAGTATGAGACATTAACACCTCTTGCAATTATCCACAACATCATCTGCGTGTGACACTGAGTACTACAACGTAACTCCTTTAAGTGATAGTTAACCAGGTCTTCAACCATCCACCCCGACTGCTGGTAACTAGATAAACCAAGTCTTCAACTTAAATCTTAAGCACGAGCAAGTTATCATTGAAAGTCATGCATCCAACCAACCCCGACTTCAAGATAAAATAAGAACACGCCTTTGTGAAAGTCAACTTCAATCTCAAATAAGTGATACCTGATCAACTCCGTAGTCACAATTAGAGTCACATGCCCAACAAGTTAGTGAACATACAATCAAATGTACGTCGATCAACTGTTCACACTTCTCCCCCTCAAAAATTGCATATGAGGTTGCCATTTTTGATTAAACAAGTGCATATGAGGTTGATCCACTGTTCACACTTCTCCCCCTCAAAAATTGCATTTGAGGTTGCCATTTTTGATCGAGTGAATTAAAATACAATCTAATGAAAGTAGATCCACTTGATGACTGAACGAGCATGGAACAAGTATGAAGCTTGTTGATGAGAATAGTCAGAAACAAGAAGATTTCTCTTCTTCCGAAGATAAAGCGCACTCAAGCGTACGCCTTTCTTTTCTTTGAGAAACGGGGCTTGGAGTGTTTTCAGCAGACGCCATTATGTAGACATTGAGGCCTGAGGCTTGAACTGCAGTGTTCAAACGTCATAAGTCGTTGAAGAACGAGGCTTGAACTAATGTGTTCAAACGTCATTGTCGTTAAAGAATGAGGCTTGAATTGATGTGTTCAAACGTCATATATCGCTTCCCCTCATATGTTGTGAGCAGCCTGAGTCCAAATGTCAAAGGACGATCTGTACAACCTGCATTTGAAAACAGACAAAAGAAGAGAGTTTCGAGTTCTGGATCCCCAATTTAAGTTGGGTTCCAGTTGGTTAGTGCAAACAATCTCTGGAGCTGCTGAAACCATAGGGCCTTGGTTTTAACAATAGGGGCAACACTAGTAGATGCAATGGACCTAGTTAAAGGGCATTGTGTATCTAAAGGGATAACTCTACCAGATGGCTTCCATTCCTTAATAGGTACTACTCTAGGCATGGTAATCCTCGTTAAAGGGCAATGTTCGCCTAGTGTGAATATTCGGCCCGTGGGTTTCCATTGAAAGCCCACATTGGTAAACATTTTCCCTGTAGGTTTCCAAGATTGCTTAATTTGTCTAGCTCTCCAAACTTTCTTAACTGGGGGTTTGTTGGATGACTTCAAAAATTTCTCAACACATTTATCATAATTACCCAAAATTAAACAATCATTACATGTTTTGCAAAGTGAATTAGGAGTTGAATTATGATTCTTTTTGTCCAAATCTGAGTTATTGTTCCTCATGTGGTCTTCTACTTTCTTCTTAGGAACACTTTTAGCTAGTGAAGTCCTATAATTCTTTATATTTCTCCTAGGTTTTGACTCGCTAGCTTTAGTGTCACTGTTAACTCCTGTAGAATGACTAATGGGAATCTTAGTCTTTTTCACTTCCGGTTGTTGAACATGTTTTGATGTGTTGGGATTTGAAGTTTCCAAAGGTACCTCAAAGGTTACATGCTTGTTCTTAGGCATCGTGGAGGATGCAATAAATCTATCTCGCTGGGTACCTATTTTAGGACATGTGCCAATGACAAATTCAAGGAGTTCCTGAGACCGTTTAGCGAAGATGCGTGCATCAGCAATTGCACTATCAAGAGGTTTTTCTATTCTATCATCTTCTACGATCTCACGAAGGGTATCAAGGCTATCCTTAAGGTGAGTGAGATATACTTGATGAGCAGACCTATTGTTCCTAAGGGGAAGCGGAATAGGCACAACATCAATTGCATACTTACTACAAGCAGAAACCTTTGGAACAACATTATCACTAGTGATAATTGGCATTTTCCCTTTCACCTGATTCTTTAGATTCTTGATCTCATTAAGCAAAGAAGTTATCTTTTCATTGTTATTACCACGCGTGATCTTAATCGAATCATATAACTCTTTGTAATGCTGTTTGACTTTTGAATTCTCAGCTTGAAAACAATCATTTTCCTGTTGCAATTTATTGATGATTTCTTGAAATTGAAAATTCAAAGAATCTAAATACGGTGGTTTATGGGTGCCAATCACATCACTTTTATTTGACTTCAACTGAGCAATTTGTGTTTTCAATTTTCGAATCGTGTTTTCAATTTAAAATTGAAATTGAAAATTCGAAGTGATGTCAATATTATCACCTCATGCTCACAATTATTAATTTATATGTAAGGTATGAGATATGTACAAAGGATACATGAAGAATAATCACCGATATTCTTCCCAAGATAGATCGTTGTTGTACGAGTCCTGAGTTGATTTCTTCAGGAGTCATTATGCATGAACATCAATGTTAAGTTTTCTGAACCCCTAAATTAGGAGATTTCAGTCCTTTTGGCCGCCAGACTCTGAGTTTTTCCTTGAAGGAAATGGTCGATGTACCTGCACTTAAGTAAGGATTCCCTGCACTAACATGACGAGTTTGCTTGCGTTCATATGGGTTAGTGATCACAGTATCCAGACCTTTTGGATTTTCACAGTCAACCTTGGTTATGCAATATGTACTAATAGGTATCCATCTAAAACCAACCATCTTAAAGATTCTACCCGTCGGTAACCACCTAAGGCAAGATCTAGGAGTGTTGGATTTCTCATACACATTAGAATGCTTGTTGAGAGAAGTTCTTAGCCCTACAGCAATCTGCCTACCAGATTTCTGAGAATGACTCTTTGGTTCTACGGGGTTGTTGTAGTTTCTAGTCTTAAGGGATAGAACCTTAGCATGAGCATTTACTTCCTTTGCTTTAGACTTATGAGATTGACCCTTAGAACGTACATTAACTCTTTGATCATTTGGTCTAGATTGTGAAGTGACTGGTTTTGACAAAACTTGTATCGTATCAACTTGGGTTGCACACCTCGGTTTAGAAGATTTTGGTCGTTCAGATCAAAACGCAGTTGGTTGTCTAACAACTGTTTGGTTTCTAAGAGGTTGTGAAACTGGTGTTCCCAAGGTTGATGGTTTTGCAAACTTAGTGTTCACACCCTTTCCAGTTAATTTCCTTAACTCGTTCTTTAAGGCAGTAACTGTGAAACCTTTCTCTTGAAGTTGAGCTTTGAATTCATCATTTTTAGTAATTAAAGACGTTGAGTGTTTTGAAGCCCTAGTTCTTGTTTCTTTGATGGAATCACTCAGGTTTTTACAATGCTTTTTCAAAGTCTCATTTTCATTAAGTAATTTAGCCACTTTATGTTCCAATTCAGTATTTTTTTTTTTGTTGCAATAACATCACTGTCATGTTTTGTTGGGAATTAAATGTTCTAAAGATTAGTATTGGGAATTAAATGTTCACAAGGTTAGTACTGCTCAAGGAAATACACTAAGTGTTCATTCTACTGCTAGTGTATTTTATTCTACTGCTAGTGTTAGAGTTTCTACTGCCGCAAGGATACTACTGCTAGTGTATCAGATACTGATGTTGGAGTTACTCATCCTACTACTGAATGGATAAGTGTCGCGTATACCACTGCTGGATGGATAAGTATGTATAAGATATTTGTGTATAAAAGTCAAATATATACGGTAGATAATATCTTAGATATGTGCTCAGTCAAGATGTTGAATACACAGAACAAGTTATATCTTAGGGACTGACACACTTAACATGCAAGTAGTTCGACAAGACTTATCATTATTGTAAAGATCTCCTTTGTTGTATAAAAGGGAGATCTTATCTTAGATATAAGTGTGCTTAATAGAAAATATTCAAGTGTCTAAGTTGTTGGGATTCATGATTTGATGAGACAAAATAAATATAAGAATGAAACAAAAGGGGCTTAAAGTGACAAAAGATAAAAGTTCAAAAGAAAGAAAATATTTCGTAGTAATCTTTTATTTTTAGTATATATCTTTTGTAAACCCTAAATCTCTATTATATAAAGAAATTAGAGGTACAGGTTTTAGATATACATCTTCCTCAATGTAGTCAGTTAAAGTATGTGTGTGTGTTCTAGGCGTTTGATCATAGAAAACGCCTAGGGATTTTAGCTTTCAAGAATCGTTTGATTCCATGTTATTGTAGATAACACGTATTAATATATTGAAAGCTTTGTTGGGAAAAACTTTGTGTCAATAACAATTGATTTGTTTTAATCCGCTGTGCATATTTGTTCATTGTTATTGTTGAACCCTAAGGCTCAAAACGATCCAAGAAACTATGTTTAGCACGTTCTTAGTTTCTACAGGTGGTATCAGAGCTTGGGGAGCTCGTTACCTAGGGATTCACAAGGTTTCTTGATGTCGTGTTTAAGAAGAAAAAGGTGTACTGTTGACAGAAGCAGATCGATAAAAGTTTTTATGAGGTAATCGTTATTTTGTTTAAAAAGGTTATCGGATCATATGTGTTCTATATTTGATATACGATTCATACTAATTATATCACATGGGTGTTCGATAAGTATTATAATGGTTCTTGTCGTATTCGATCTGCACATGAATTTTCAAAGAAGTAGGTCAATGGTACTGTGAAGTCAATAAAGTAAATTCATTAATCGAAAATTAATTTAATATGTGGGTCGGTGTAAATTGCTTCTATGATTTTGAGTGGTTCGAATTTAATAAAGAAGAAGGTCAGTGGAGAAAATTGGTTGTCGTATATTATTGTTGAGATAGCAGTTTGGATTTGTCGTCTTTCACAAGTTGTGATAAATTGGGTTATTAAATTAATCGGTCTGCTGATTGGTCAAGGTTTATTCAAAGTCAGTGTGTGGGGCTGATTGAGGTCGATTCAAATTGAAGGCATTCTATTAATTAATAGGTACCTCGTATTGTATTTAATGGTGGGTCTGACATACGCATATGGGTCTGATTGGTATTGTGCTGCTATGACTTTATTTTGCTGCTACGCTTATTATTCTGTTGCTCGATATTTTACTCTGCTGCTATGTCTGATACACTCTGCTGCTAGTTATAATATTCTGCTGCTAGCTTTGATCATTCTGCTGCTTGACATATATCACTCTGCTGCTACGAATATTGATTCTGCTGCTGGACTTACTTTCTGCTGCTACGTTATTGCTGGGTTTACATGATTGATACTTGCATAATTTACGAGCAGTGAGGGGAAGTAAGTATGGATTTATTGGTTTACACACACACAGGGGAAGTTCACACACACAAAGGAGTTTGGTTTTTATGTTCGTTAATGATTTAAAGGCTCGAGTTAATTTTCTTATTGGAGGAGAGGAGTTTTTGTGACTTATTTTATGATGCAATGGAATTTTTCAAGGTTGTGTCTTATTATATCTTAAGGTGGGTGTTACACTTTAAAGGTAACTTGTTTGTTCGTTCAAGTGACTACGAATTGACAAAACACTTGAAGGAGTTACATTGTAGTGCTCAGTGGTTGTTGTCAAGAGTTTGCGGTCTCCCTATACGTTAAGTATACGTTCGAAGTCGTATTTAGTACAAGGCATAGGACACAAGGTTGGTTTCTTCTACTTCAACATCAAATTGGTGATGATTATTTTTCTTCAAAGTTTATAAAGCCTACAGATTTGAAGAATCATTTTATGTACATGCATCACTCGAGGGGAAGTTTTTATTGTTTATTCGTTCTCTATTTGTTGATAACAAAAAGGGGAGGAAATATTGTAATGGCATGGCATGGCTTAAGGGGAAGACGAGATTGTTTCATTCATGGTGAGATTTAATTATCTCAACTTCTGCTACTTCGTCTAGGGAAGTTCGTACAAGAACGAGTTTGTTTTGTCATCATCAAATAGTGGAAGATTGTTAGGTTTATGGATTTGATGATACAAAACATAAAGAATGAAACAAGAAAGAATGAAACATGAAGGACTTACTTGCAAAAGAAGATTTATATTTTAGTCATTCATAGTATTTTGTAAACCCTAATTTCTATTATATAAAGAGATCATAGACGTGTAGGTTTTAATTAAGTCTTCCAAGATGTAGTCGGTTATTAAAGGTGTGTGTGTGTAACCTAGGCGTGTAGGTTTGTAAACGCCTAGGGTTTGTAAAGTTTGTTCGTCGCCTCAAGGATCTCTTGATCCCTGTTACAAGGCAGTGTAACCGTATTATTATGATCAAATAATATTTGAGGCGTGGTGTGATTGAAAGAAAAACTTTGTGTCAATAACAATTGATTTGTTTTATTCCGCTGTGCATGTAATGATTATTGTTATTGTTAAACCCTAAGGCTCAAAACGATCCAAGAAACTATATTTTTAGCACGTTCTTAGTTTCTACAATTGTGACACCTCAGACCAATGTCAGTATGGATGCAAATGAGGCTGGTACAGGTGATGTAGGTACCATGATGGAAGAGGCTGGCACTACTGTTTCCAACTTAGTAGTTGAACAGGACAGTACTAACATACCTAAGACCTCGACCATGGCAACATCTATTGTAGAAGGTTCTCAAGATCCTAATACAACTGATGGTAACCCCAGCCAAATGGCTAATATGGGGGGCTCAGATGTTCAACCTAGGGTTGAGACTGAGTTTTTGTCCCAAGATTCACCTCTCAGAGAAGTTAACACATCCCGAAGTGATGAGGACAGACATGAAACTACTACTGAATTGATGGATGATACAGTACAAAATGTCAATGCCTATGATACACCTCTCGGACCAGGTAACACAGGTCGAAGTGTTGAGGCTAGTCTTGAACATCCAAATATTGAATTGATGGCTACTCCACTTGTACAAAATGTCAATGTCAATGATCCACCTCTCGGGTCAGGTAACACAGACCGAAGTGGTGAGACTATTCTGAAACAACTTAATGAATTGACGGATAAATGTACCAAATTGTCATCAGAGATTCTTGCTCTTACTGAAGAGTTGCAGGTTATGAAGACTACTCAACACTCTCAAGATAAAATCATTCACAGACTGAAGTTCAGGGTTAAGCATTTGGAGAGTGTTCGATGGAAAAGAGCAAGAATTCCTCACATTCTGAAGTCCAAGAAGAGGAAGAGTTCCAAACCATGTTTGGAAGAGGTTGCTTCCAAACAGGGGAGGAATGATCAGGAGGATGTAGCAGGTTCAGGGGAGGTACTCAAGGATTCAGGGGAGGTTGTAATAGAAACAAATGAAAAGGTTGACTCTACTGTTAATGCAGAACTCTCTGCTGATGGGAGAAAGAATTCTGCTGATGGGCTAAATCACTCTGCTGGTGAATTTGATGAAGACACAATGCCCTTAGCCCAAGTAGTGCTAAACCTTGGAACCAATACACCTACACCAAAACAGATTTCACCTACACCTGCACCACAACCTACAAGACCAAAAGTCAAAGGAGTTACCATAAGAGAACTTGAACCAGTGTCTAAATCTACACAACCAACATACACTGGTAAAGGTAAAGGCAAATTAGATGACTCTTACCCATGGCATATTCCTTTTGAATTCTGGTCAAAAAAGGATCAATCTAGGTATGATTCAGATGCTGCAAGAAAATTGGTAGAAGAAGATGAGCAAAAAGAGCTTGAAAGACAAAGGCAGCTGGCTGAGAATGAGGCAAAAACTAGAGCATTACTTGAAAACTGGGAAGATGAACAAGCAAGTAATGAGGCTGCTATCAAATGGGTTAAAGTGAAAGAAGAGTTACAAGATGATTTTTCTGCTGTAAATGAATTTGACTTCTTGGAAGAGTTTAAAGCAAAACAGAAGAAGAAGTTGGTCAATCAGAGGAAGAAAAAGAAAGTGCTTAAACCTCCTACAAGAAGGGAACTCAGAACTCATCAAGAATATTATTTGAGACATATGAAGAATTGGAAATTAAAAGATTTGAAGCTTTTGTCATATGAAGATGTTGAAAAGAAGTATGAAGCAGCAAGGAAGGAGATAGAAAGCAAAATTGATCCACTGAATGATGATGAGGTTGCTAAGCTTACAAGAATAAAAGTAGCACCAAATGCTTACATGAATCCTAATTCAATTGTTAAAAAGCCCATAGTGTATGATGCTGAAAAGGAGAAAGAGGTTATTGTTGAAGCTGAAGTAAAGACTGAATCCTCTGTTGGTATAAAAAGATATAGGAGAAGAGTAAAGCAGGTGGCTAGGAAGAAGAGAAGAACTCAGTCAGTATTGATGAGTGATTCAGAGAAAGAGGATAGTGATGAGCATAATTTTGAAGAAGTGACTGCAGATGATATGAAAAGGATTATGGATTTCACAGTTCATAAACCTCAAGAAGAACCTGGATTACTTAATGTAGTTCCTTTGTCAACAAAATACCCAATCATTTCCTACTCACATGATGTTCTAGATGGTAGTCAAGCATGCTGGGGGATTAAGAGATCAAATGGTTCAAGTGTGGCATATATCAGTTTTTCTCAAATGTTGCACTACATGGATAGGGATGATATTCTACAACTCTGGAAGCTTTACAAGATGAATTATGGTGATACTAGACCAAGAAGTGGTGCATGAAAGACTCAACTATTACTATATGAAGAATATGTTTGAACCTGATGAAAGAAGTCTTGATTGGAAGAATGTGATAAGTTCAAGCAAAGTTATCAGATGGTATCTATATCAATCATGTGGAGTACATGCATTGACTGGAAGTAATGGTTTGTGTTTATACATGTTAACAGAGAAAGATTATCCTGTGTTCAAGAATACCGCTCTTCTGTCTAATATGTTACAACCTGGAATGCTGAGTTTGCAAAGACCATTCTTATCAGATCATCAAGCTTTTGAGTTAGTGGAGAGGTATAGAAAAGTGCTGGAATCAAAGACCTCAAAACAGTAAAGTGTTTGGAAGCATCCTCCTGGTGATTAGCTGGATTTAAAGGAAACTTGATGATTTTTGGAGAAAAATATCAAGTTTAGGGGAGGATTGTTGGGTCTAAAGATGCTGCTGTTCGTGAAATACACTAAGTGTTACTCTGCTGATTAGTTAAGTAACTCTGCTGATTAGGCTATAACTCTGCTGTTTGGTTACTCTGCTAGATTGGGATAATAAGCATAGTATAACTCTGCTGCTAGCTACGAAGACTCTGCTGCTAGGAAGATTATGCTGCTGCTTATTGGATATGTATAGTATGTTAAGGATATGTATAGAAAAGATACGTAAAGATATTTTTCGTGTATAGAAAGTTGTGTAACCGACTAGGACTCCTTAGTCTATAAAAGGAGGGTCTAGGGTTAGGTTTTAGTAACGTATCATTATTGTTTTACACTTCAAGGTTTCTTGTAACCTTATTGCTATCGAGCAATCGTATTAATATATTGAAGTGTTGTTTGAGAATTCATTTGTGTTTTATTCTTCTTAAGATCAAGTATTAGTTTCCGCATAATATTTGATATACAACTCAAGATCAGTTTCTATACCGATTGCTTTAGGTTTATATCTAAAGTAATTAATAAGATCGTTTGCTCAACTGGGATCAACAAGTAAGATGTTGGAGTGGCATGACATGGCTTAAGGGGAAGACAAGGAAGATAAATTTGTTTCATTCAGGGAGATGATTACATCTCAACTTCTGCTACTTCGTCTAGGGAAGTTCGTACAAGACGGTGTTTGTTTTGTCATCATCAAATAGGGGAAGATTGTTGGGATTCATGATTTGATGAGATAAAATAAATATAAGAATGAAACAAAAGGGGCTTAAAGTGACAAAAGATAAAAGTTCAAAAGAAAGAAAATATTTCGTAGTAATCTTTTATTTTTAGTATATATCTTTTGTAAACCCTAAATCTCTATTATATAAAGAAATTAGAGGTACAGGTTTTAGATATACATCTTCCTCAATGTAGTCAGTTAAAGTATGTGTGTGTGTTCTAGGCGTTTGATCATAGAAAACGCCTAGGGATTTTAGCTTTCAATAATCGTTTGATTCCCTGTTATTGTAGATAACACGTATTAATATATTGAAAGCTTTGTTGGGAAAAACTTTGTGTCAATAACAATTGATTTGTTTTAATCCGCTGTGCATATTTGTTCATTGTTATTGTTGAACCCTAAGGCTCAAAATGATCCAAGAAACTATGTTTAGCACGTTCTTAGTTTCTACATAAGTGAGTTGAATAGTGACAGAATACACAAAAACATAACAAAAATAGTTTTCTTTGTAATAGAGATTCAAGGTTTGTAACCCTAGTGATAGTGAAGATCACTTGTATTATTCTCAATAATATTGAATCGTTTGGTGTTAAACATTCTGTGTTCATTTTCAAATTCAACAACCACCACTGTTCCATTTCCAATAACAATATCCTTCTAAGTGTGGTTAAGTAGATTCTGTATACTTAATCATATTCATTCAAAGTATCACATACACACGTTATAAAGGACTAACATCGTACAAAGTGTATTACAATCCTCTCAATTGGTATCAGAGCAAGGCTGATATCTTTGATTTAGAAGAAGAAGAAATGGATATGGAGTCTATTCAAACGAATGTTGCTGCTAAATTGTCAATGCTCAAGCATAATGAGTTTGATATGTGGAGGCTAAGGATAGATCAATATTTCCAAGTGCAAGACTATACACTTTGGGAAATTATTGAAGAAGGCAACTCTTTTAAGCCTACAACTACTACATCAACAGTTAAGGGTAAGGTACTGAAAACTGTGCAGACCACCTCCATCAACTGGAGAAGAGAGGGTAAAGAAGAAGAATGACCTCAAGGCCAGAAGTATGCTGATGATGACCATTCCAAATGATCAACTTTTAAACTTCAGCAAGTTCAAAGATGCCAAGTCATTATTTGAGGCCATTGTTGCAAGGTATGGTGGGAATGAATCCACCAAGACCCAGAAGACTTTTCTCAAGCAGAACTTTGAAAACTTCTCTTCAACAACAAATGAATCACTGGATCACATGTTTAACAGGCTTCAGAAGATTATGAGCCAACTTGTTGTTCTTGGTGTAGAGATACCTCAAGAAGATTTATACTCTAAGTTCTTAAGAAGTCTACCAGAAGAGTGGGCTATGCATGTGGTTGTCTGAAAAAACAAGCCAGATATTGATTCAATGAGTCTGAATGAATTGTACAACAACTTCAAAATTGTTGAACAAGATGTGAAGAAAGCTGGAAGTGCTAGTTCAAGCACTGGGAACATGGCATTTGTGTCATCTCCTAGTATCTCAAATCCAGTTGAAGATGTGAAGGTTGATGTGGGAGTTGGTAATGCTAGTTCATCAACCAGTGCTATTGGTATTATGGATGAGAAAACTTGTTGTGCTTTTCTCACAAGCCAGAATGATGGGTCTATGCTTACTCATGAAGACCTCCAGGAAATCAATGATGATGATTTGGAGGAGATGGACCTAAAATGGCAAATTTCTCTTCTTAGCATGAGGGCTAAGAAATTCTATCAAAGAACAGGGAAGAAAATCACTATCAGCAGCAATGATACTGCTGGTTTTGACAAATCAAAGATAGAATGCTACAACTGCCACATTATGGGGCACTTCTCAAGGGAATGTAGAAGACCAAGGCATCAAGATGGCAAAAGAAAAGGTTTTGGAAGTAAGTCCAAAACAGGGGAGGTTTCTGAGCCAAATTCAAAAGCTATGGTAGCTATTGATGGCTTAGGGTTTGATTGGAGTTTCATGGCTGATGAAGAAGAAGCTTCTTCTAAGATGGCACTCATGGCTTTCTCTACTGAGGTACAATCTGATAAAGTTTTTTCTAATACTTGCAATGCTCTTAAAGATCTAGAAACTTTAAGAAAACGTTGTGAAGACCAAAGGATAGAACTAACCAAAACGATTCATAACTTAGCAAATCATAAGAGAGGTTTAGCTATCCTAGAGGAGCAGATCATACACTATCAGACCAATGAATCTACTTTTACTGATGCCAAAATACTTCTTAACAGAGAAATAATGTTTAGAGATGCTGACATTAGTAATTTGAAAGCTGAGGTTGATAGGCTTAACAAGACTAAAGAAAACATTCAATTAAGTGTAGAAACATTAGAATATGCCTCTAAGGGTGTAACCAAAATAACTGAACGTCAAGTAATCAACAAAGCCAGTCTGGGTTATGATATAAGAATGTCCCACCTCTTTATAGAGGAATCCCTGCACCCCCAGGGATAGACCTAGAGCACACAGGCTTTTCTGAATTTCAACTACCAAAATTACAATATGGTGTTCAGCCAAAAGAAGATGTAGTTGTTGATAAGCCTGAAGAAGTAAGTGAACCCCTTAAGAGTTCATGTGATACTTCACTTCTTGAGGACAAGGTGTCCTCTAGTAGGAAATCAGATGGTCCAATCATTGAGGACAGGACATCTGATGATGATGAAGAAGAACAGGTTATGTCTAAACCTGATGTTGTTAAGAAAGCAGGAACAAGTGTTCCTAAGATGATAAAAAAAGATACTGTTAGGCCTAAAACAAACGTTAAACAAATTAGGCAACCAGTAAGATATTGTGAGCGATATAGAACCACAAACAAGGCCAGAGGTAACCAAAGGAATTGGAATGACCTCAAGTCTCACTAACTAGGTGATGACTTTGACTTCTATAACAAAGCTTGTTTCGTTTGTGGAGAATTTGACCATCTTGCAGCCTTCTGCAACCTAAGGGTATCTGGGTATTCAAACCATAGGGTGAATTTAAAAAGGCATACAACTAAAAGTCACTCTAATTTTACTAGAACAACACCCAGAGCAGTTTCATTAAAGTCTGGCCTAAAACAAGTTACTACTGCTAGACAAGCAGTTACTACTGCTAGACCATTTTACTCTGTTTACCCAAAACCAGCAGTACAAAGTGCAAAAACAACTTACAAACTTGCACAAACACCTGCAAAAAGGCCTTTTCATACTAAAGCAGTGTTACAAAAACAAATTTGGAAACCTAAGGGTTCAACTGCTAGGGAAATGAGGGCCAATGTTGTTAAGGCCTCAGCATGTTGGATTTGGAGACCTCTTAAATCCAATGGTGCATCAACTGTTCTCAAAAGATTTAATTACATTGATGCACGAGGCAAATCCAAGTCAGTAATGGCTTGGGTTCCCCAAGGAAACTAATTTCCTTATTTATGTGCAGGGACAATCACAAGCAGATGATGAAGATCAAGGATATTCAGATAGTGGGTGTTCAAGGCACATGACAGGCAACATGTCTTATCTTTCAGACTTTCAATCATTGGATGAAGGATATGTTACCTTTGGTGGAGGAATAGGAGGAAGAGTTACTGGTAAAGGTACACTTAAAACCGGTAAATTGGATTTTGAAGATGTATACTATGTGCAAGAGCTTAAGTATAACCTGTTTAGTGTCTCACAAATGTGTGACAAAAAGAACAAGGTTCTTTTTACTGACACTAAATGTCTTGTGCTTTCTTCTGATTTTAGGATGCCTGATGAAAGTCAAGTACTTCTTAAAATTCCAAGAAAGGGCAACATGTACAGTGTTGATATGAAGAAGACTATTCCTAAAGAGGCCCTTACTTGTCTTGTTGCAAAGGCCACATTGGATGAATCTATGAAATGGCATAGGAGACTTGGTCACATTAATTTCAAAACCATAAATAAAATTGTTAAAGATGGTTTGGTAAGAGGTTTACCTCAGAAAAGATTTGAAAATGACCAAACATGCATTGCTTGTCTTAAAGGCAAATAACACAAAGCCACTTGTAAGCCCAAACTTTTTAACTCTATTGATCAATCATTGTTTATGCTTCATATGGACTTATTTGGACCTACTTCTGTGAGTAGTATAAAGCATAAGAGATATTGTCTTGTTGTTACTGATGACTATAGCAGGTTTACATGGGTTTTCATTTTAAGTTCTAAGGATTAGACTTCTAGCATTCTTAAGACATTCATTACAGAGATAGAAAACTTAGTAAACAAGAAAGTAAAAGTCATTAGTCGTGATAATCGGACAGAGTTTAAGAATAGAGTTATGAATGATTTCTACCAAGAAAAGGGTATTAGAAGAGAATTTAGTGTTGCTAGAACTCCTCAGCAGAATGGAGTAGCTGAGAGAAGAAATAGGACACTCATAGAATCAGCTAGAACAATGTTAGCTGACTCTAAGTTGCCTATCACTTTTTGGGCTGAAGCAGTTAATACTGCTTGCTATGTCTAGAACAAAGTTTTAGAAGTTAAGTCTCACAATAAGACATCTTATGAGCTTTTTAGAGGAAGAAGTCATGCAATATGATTTCTTAGACCTTTTGGATGTCATGTGACAATTCTGAATACCTTAGACCATCTAGGAAAATTTGATGGTAAAGCAGATGAAGGATTCTTAGTTGGATATTCTCTTAATAGCAAAGCATTTAGAGTATACAACTCAAGCACTAGGAGAGTAGAAGAAAACCTGCATGTGGAATTTCTAGAGAACAAATCCAATGTAGCAGGTGAAGGTCCCAAATGGCTATTTGATCTTGAGACACTAACCCAATCAATGAATTATGTGCCTGTTTTTGCAGAAACTAAAGAATTTTCAGGTTCAGAAGCTCATGATGCAACAAATGAGGCAAGGTTAGGAAAAGAGAAAGATCAAGATTATGTGATGATGCCAATATGGACAAGTGTGGATTCAACTTCAATAAATGATGAACCTTCTTCTAGTGAAGCTAAAGAAGGGATTGAAGATGAAAACAAAGAAGATGGAACTGAGGAACAAGAGAATCCTGTTAACAGTTCTCATAATGATAGTACTGCTGAGACAAAGCAAGCTACTGCTAGGCCAAATGTTTCTACTGCTGGCCCATCAGAACTCAATGAAGCAGATTTCTCAGAAGATGAGGTGGATTTCAACAATCTCCCACCTGACTATCATGTTCTTTCTACACAACACAAGAGGATTCACAAAGTCCACTCCATGGACAATGTGATTGGAGATATGCAATCAGAAGTGAAGACAAGGAATCAACTTATGTCTTCAGACCAACAAGGGTTACTTGATGCTCTTTATGCATCAAAGCAGCATGAAGATGCACACTCTTGCTTATTTGTATGTTTCCTCTCACAAGCAGAACCCAAGAATGTTCTTAAAGCCTTAGATGATTCAAGCTGGGTAGAAGCTATGCAAGAGGAGCTTCTCCAATTTAAAATTCAGAAGGTTTGGGTGCTAGTAGATTTACCCAAAGGTGTAAGGGTAATTGGCACTAAATGGGTTTTCAGGAACAAAAGGGATGAAAGGGGCATAGTGATAAGAAACAAGGCTAGACTTGTAGCCCAAGGGTACACACAAGAGGAAGGGATAGACTATGAAGAGGTTTTTGCTCCAGTAGCAAGAATTGAAGCCATTAGACTATTTTTTGCTTATGCTTCATTTATGGGCTTCACAGTTTATCAAATGGATGTCAAGAGTGCTTTCTTATATGGTACTATTGAAGAAGAGGTGTATGTCTCACAACCTCCAGGTTTTACTGATCCAGACCATCTAGACAAGGTGTACAAGATAGTCAAAGCTCTCTATGGCCTTCATCAGGCTCCAAGGGCATGGTATGAAACACTGGCTTCCTATTTAATTGAAAATGGATTCCAAAGAGGCAAGATTGATCAGACATTATTCTTCAAGAAGCATAAGAAGGATCTTTTGCTAGTTCAAGTGTATGTGGATGATATCATCTTTGGATCTACAAGGAAGGAGATGTGTTTAGAGTTTGAGAAACTTATGCATGATAAGTTTCAGATGAGTTCCATGGGGGAACTTACTTTCTTTTTGGGTCTGCAAGTTAAGCAATCAAGTGAAGGCATATTTATCAGCCAAGATAAATATGTTGCAGAGATTCTAAGAAAATTTCAATTTGCTGATTCAAAAGTAGCAAGCACACCAATGGACTCTGAGAAGCCTCTTCTAAAAGATGTAGATGGAGACAATGTGGATGTACACACATACAGATCTATGATAGGCTCTTTGATGTATCTCACATCATCAAGACCTGATATCATGTTCTCTGTTTGTGCTTGTGCAAGATTTCAAGTAACTCCTAAGGTTTCTCACATAATAGCAGTCAAGAGGATTTTAGATATCCCAAGGGTCAACCTAGGTTGGGTCTTTGGTATTCTAGAGAATCACCTTTTGACCTGGTAGCATATTCAGACAGTGATTATGCAGGTGCAAGCTTGGACAGAAAGTCAACAACTGGAGGATGTCAATTCCTTGGATGTAGACTCATTTCATGGCAGTGTAAAAAGCAAACAATTGTGGCTACTTCAACAACTGAAGCTGAAAATGTAGCTGCTACAAGTTGTTGTGGTCAAGTACTTTGGCTTCAAAATCAACTTCTTGACTATGGGTACAATTTTATGAACACTGTTGATTGCGTGGTTTTGTAACCTTACAACAGGTTTTACCTCTCGAGGGATCTCAAGAGGCTTACAACCCCACCAGGCAGTGTACCTGACCGATGTAGTATAGTGTAGTGGTAAGTACGGGGGATTGATCGTTCTCCACAGGGAATAGTGTTCGTTAGGTATGAAAGGCTACTCTAATTAGGTCTAAGGGTTGAGGAAGATTCTTTTTTATGTTTTTATAATTTTATGAAAGCAAGTAAAATCTCGGGTTTTGAAGGAGTGGGCGGAATTAGTTGCTAGTCAACTAACCCAAATTACTACGAATGCAAATAAAATAAAATAACAAAAATGAAAATGTGGTGAGAAACTTATGTGTAGAGAAATGTGTTTACTTAGATTTCCTTACTCCCTAACTATCTTTTACCGGTTAATTAGTGTGTATTAGTCGCGTGGATGACGGGTGTATTCCTTAATACCATTCGTGGGGTGGCGTACTTACTTCCCCAACTCTACAAGCTCCTACTTCACTCCTATGTCGAGCCGGCTAGGAAGCTCCTAACATGGGATCACTAGAATTCGCTTGTGCATTAAATACAACTATAAAAACCTTTAGTACGCATTTGGTTCATGTTTCTTAAGACGTTCAAGCAAGTTACCGAATAGGAAGTTAGCCAGTTTTCTTAAGCCTAACATAGATAAACAATCATCCAATACAACTAATAACACATTAACAACCAATAATCAATAGCTAGGTTTCATTAGATCTAAGCAAACACAAGATAAATTTAGCCTAACATGTTAAACAAAAGACAAGAATAAGATAGAATCAAACAACACATAGACATATTGAATGATTAATTGATAACTTATCTTTCAATGAAACATGGAAGATCTCAAGGCAAAAAGCCCTGAAAAAGTAGCTAAAATCGTCTTAGGGTTTTATCCCAAAATTCCACACACTAAGCCCCCCTTAATGACAAAAAATTAGAAAACTATATATAGACTTTTGCATCTGACGGCGTCACCTTATGGAGTGTGACGCCGTCACCTCGCCGCTTCTAAGGTTCCCGGATGACCTTCTTGACGCCGTCCCTCTTTAGCTCTTCAAAAATCCATTCTGGCCTATCAAGGCTTGACGTCGTCGAACCTTGAACGTGACGCCGTCCCCTTATGAATTAAGCCGTGACGCCCTTGATCAAGTTAAAGCGTGACGCCGTCAGAATTCACATGCTATCTCACTGGCCCGTCATGAGTAAATTTCACATCCAACTTTTCTTGCCAAGGCATGACGCCGTCCCATGTTAATTGTGACGCCGTCAAGAGTAACTTTTAGCCGATTCTTGAGACTTTGCCGTTTTCTTCACTTTAATGCTCCAAAAATGTCCAAAATGCCTCCTTTTCCAGATTTCTCCTCAAAAGTACCTAAAATGACAAAAGGAACGATTTAGGGCAATATTTGATCAAATAAATGCGATTTCGGGCTTAAATGACCCCTTAAAAGCGGTACACTTTTCGCCTCATCAAATACCCTTACACTTGAGATTTGCTTGTCCTCAAGCAAATGCGCTTTTATTCTAATCAAAATACAAGATAGGGGTCATTTAATGCAAACATAAAAGTAATTACAACAAATAATCGTTCCACTTCAATCATAATAAGCACGGAGATTACACACTAGCACCTCACAAGTAGTGTTTAGATACTCACATCTCTCAAGTGTCATCAAAATAAATCTCATAAATGAAAACGGAAAATATCTCTCACTACCTGTCATAGCAAATAGATTACCATAGGCTTGGGAAAGGATCGAAAACCTCCTCCACTAGGCGTAAGCACCTAAGATAAACTATCAAAGAGGGCTTTTAAATGGGTTATAACGTTAGGTGTAGGGAAAAGGAAAACACGGTTTTGTTGGATAAAGGATATTTTACTGGTGGCGAGTTAAAGATCTTGATCAATTACATGTACTATACAATGTTGCTAAGCCAAGACTAGACTCGATCTTAAGCTAGAAACAAAATAACAAAATAACAAAAACATAAAAATAAACATAAAATGAAACGGGATGGTAGTCCGTATGTTTTTTCTATTTTTCATTTTCTCATTTTTTTTTGTGTTTTTCTTGATTTTTTTTTTTTTTTTTTTTTAAGATACACTCTTGCCCTACCATCCAAAATAATACATCATAGGGGCATTGCATTCCCCTTACACTTGAATTTTTACATAACTTTACAAATACTAATCTAATGACTCGAATTAAGATAATTGAAAAACTTGGAGTACTTTTAAAACATTTAGCACATATGGGGGTAATAAATGATGTTCTTCCCCATTACTCCATTATACTAGTACTTTACCCATGAGTCCCAATCGTCCCAAAACAATATGTACAAGGATATGACTCGACTTAGCAACCATGTAATCAACTAGATAATTAACTTGGGTTTAAACAAATGTTGTCACAATAATGCACTAAAAATGAGTGCATACAAGGTAGGCTAAGGCGATTTGGGTGTACATTTAAGTGGGGTGTAACAAATTCTTCCTTTAAGTAAAATGCTTAAAGGTCGACACGAAAAGATAGGCTCTGAGGGGTGTACTAGGGGTATCGTGTACTAAAAATGAGTACAACGCAAAGGGTGTGGGAGAATTACTTGACCAATGTAGCCAAAATAATTATAACAAAAACACAGGTGTAAAACAATGGGTTAATCCTAATGCCTCTTATCATGTAGTAAATCTAACTACACGAATGTAGTCTCACTTGTGGCCTTGGAATGGTCCTAACGCAAGTTCTAGAATCTAAGTGCTACCGGTACACACATCATAGCATAAATGCTTTTCCTACCAATTCTAGGGGTGAACCTCATATATTTGGGGTGGAAAATTTTTTAGTGGTACGGTTTTTGTGCTAGTTATATAACTCCCATCCGTGAGACGCTCATTAAGATCAAAGTTTCACTCCTATATGTTGTAAAAAAATTTTAAATTTGGCACTAAAATTACCTTAACAAGTATTTCTCTCAGTTTTATTACACATCTACCATCAAACAAACAAAAATCAAGCGCAATTGTATTCTCTAAAATCGTACTTTTACCCTCCCCTTACACTTAAGATGAACATTGTCCCCAATGTTCAAATAATAAGATGTAAAAGCAAAAAGTAAAAGAATGAAATCAAATACTCCCCTGATTCGCTCGGTGGATAATGAAATTACACGGTTAAATCTTCCTCCAAAGAGAATGTTGAAGCTCCATGACTAATGCATCGCCATAAGCTTGATTCCAAAAACATCTCCTTGTCCAAAATAACCTGTTAAACCTGAGAAAACAAACACGAAAACCTGCATAACATCGGCGGGAAAAATCTATATATAAGGATATAATGCTTGTGGAATGATAATTTTGCAGATTCCTGGAGATTATAAGTCGGAGATTTAATAAAAACTTTTTATGAAAACAAAACTTTCAAAAATTTCTGGAAATTAAATCTGACGCCGTCAGGTTATAACCCCTGACGCCGTCAGAAATGACCTGACAAAAATTTTCGTTTTAAGTTTCCGGAAAATTTCTGAAAAAACTTTTACCTTACTTCCTGGAAATCCTGCAAAACATCATTATGACTCGATACAAGCATTTGACTCAAACAAATACGAATATGTATGCTAATTTATTATTATTACGATTCATGTTAATTTGTGTTCTAATAAACCGATTTAGATTTCCCTTACACTTATCTTTTGCAAAATACCTTTATATGTAGTTAAGACGAAGTTAAAAACAACATAAAGCATTTTCACAAATTAGTTTTTAACATGAATCAATAATAATAAAAATTAAACACACATACGGAAACAAATAAAATCAAACAAACAAACAAATAAACACACAAAGCAAATAAATAAAATAAATAAAGCTTGGGTTGCCTCCCAAGAAGCGCTTTTCTTTATTAACGAGTCTTGTAGCTAGACTCAAAGTCACGTACATTACGTGACTTCTTCATCGAAAGTTATGTCTTCCTCATTGATCATTTCATTACCATTCTCTTGATAATGCTTGACTCGTTGAATATTCACAGTGAATTCTCTATCCTCGTCGTCAATTAATACAACGGCTCCGGTTTTAGAGGAGCTCCTTACGGTAAAAGGTCCATACCATCTAGATTTAAGTTTCCCAGGAAATAGCCTTAAGCGAGAATTATATAATAAGACCTTGTCTCCTTCTGAAAACTCCTTGGGTCTCTTAATCCGTTGGTCATGCCATCTTTTCGCCCTCTCTTTGTATGTGATGGAAGATTCATAAGCCTCTAATCTCAATTCATCAAGCTCTTGGAGCTGTAAGAATCTATTTGTTCCCGCAACTGTATAATCCAAATTACAAGCCTTAAGTGCCCAATATGCTTTGTGTTCCAGTTCTACTGGAAGGTGGCATGCCTTGCCATATACCATACAGAACGGGTTGTCCCGATTGGTGTCTTATAGGCGGTTCGAAATGCCCACAAAGCCTCGTCGAGCTTAAAAGACCAATCTTTTCTGTTTTGATTAACCGTTTTCTCTAAAATTCTCTTTATGGCTCTATTAGTGTTCTCGACTTGACCGTTTGTTTGAGGATGGTAAGCGGTGGAGAATCGGTGAGAGACTCCATATCTTTTCATGACTTTCTCCATTTGTGAATTGCAAAAATGGGTTCCCCTGTCACTAATAAGAGCCTTCGGAATTCCGAACCTAGCGAACAATTTCTTTAAGAAATGAATGACTACCCTAGCGTCGTTAGTCCTAAGGGCTTGTGCTTCCACCCATTTCGAAACATAATCAATGGCCACCAAGATGTATTCATTCCCTCCAGAAGATGGGAATGGTCCCATGAAATCAATTCCCCAAACATCAAAAACCTCACAAACTTGTATATAATTCTGTGGGGCTTCATCCCTCCTAGAGATATTCCCAGCTCTTTGACATGCGTCACAAGTTTGTATCATTCCCTTCACATCACGAAATATTGTAGGCCAATAGAATCCCGCGTCGAAGACCTTTCGTGCAGTAGTGCTTATTCCGTGATGTCCTCCAGACGGACCTGCATGACACTCTTTCATAATTCTGACAGCCTCTCTTTCCGAAACACAACGCCTGATTACCTGATCTGGACATCTTCGAAATAAGAAGGGTTCATCCCAAAAGTAGTACTTTAATTGATTAAAGAACCTCCTTTTTTCATGCCTGCTCATATGCTCAGGGATGACTCTACTTGCCAGGTAGTTAGCATAATCCGCATACCAAGGTTCAGAATCATTTATTAACATGAGCTGCTCTTCAGGAAATGTTTCCCGAATCTCACTCTTGTCAGATTCAGCGAGGCTGGGGTTTTCGAGACGAGAGAGATGATCAGCCGCAAGATTCTCTGCTCCTTTCTTATCACGAATTTCAACATCGAACTCTTGCAATAGTAGGATCCAACGAAGTAACCGTGGTTTAGCATCCTGTTTAGCGAAAAGATATCGAATAGCTGAATGATCCGTAAAAACAACCGTTTTAGAAAGGACAAGATACTGGCGAAATTTATCAAAAGCGAATACCACGGCTAGTAATTCCTTTTCAGTGGTAGTGTAGTTTTCTTGAGCAGGATTCATGGTTTTGCTAGCGTAGTATATTGGCTGAAAGTGTTTGTTAAGCCTTTGGCCTAATACTGCTCCAACAGCATAATCACTAGCATCGCACATGATTTCAAAGGGTAACTCCCAGTTAGGGGTAACCATAATTGGAGCTTGGGTAAGTTCCTGCTTCAATAGATCGAATGCGTCCTTGCACTCTTGAGAGAAGTCGAACGGGGCATCCTTCATGAGTAACTGAGTCATTGGTTTAGCTACCTTTGAGAAATCCTTAATGAATCTCCTATAGAAGCCAGCATGACCCAAAAAACTACGGATTGCCTTGACAGTTGTTGGATAGGGAAGTTTGGATATAGCTTCAATTTTTGCCCGGTCTACTTCGATTCCACTTCCTGAAATTTTGTGCCCCAGCACAATCCCTTCTTTTACCATAAAGTGGCACTTTTCCCAGTTTAGTACCAAGTTGGTCTCCTCACAACGTTTGAGCATTTTCTCAAGGTTAGCAAGACAGCGATCAAAAGAGTTCCCAAAGACTGAAAATTCATCCATAAAGACCTCCATGCTGTCTTCCATTAACTCATGGAAGATTGCCGTCATGCAGCGCTGGAAAGTGGCGGGGGCGTTACATAGTCCAAAGGGCATTCGCTTGTAGGCGAAGGTGCCATACGGGCATGTAAACGTGGTCTTTTCTTGGTCCTCAGGAGCGATAGGGATTTGGAAATACCCTGAGAACCCATCTAGGAAGCAGTAGTACTCATGCCCTGCTAACCTTTCCAACATTTGGTCGATAAATGGGAGAGGGAAATGATCTTTTCGGGTTGCATCATTCAACTTCCTATAATCGATGCACACACGCCATCCAGTTACTGTTCGTTGAGGTACTAACTCATCCTTATCGTTCTTCACCACCGTCATTCCTCCCTTTTTTGGTACAACCTGTACATGACTTACCCATGGACTGTCCGAAATCGGGTAAATAAGTCCTGCATCTAGGAGCTTAATGACTTCCTTCTTTACGACTTCCTTTATGTTGGGATTTACTCGCCTTTGAGGTTGCACGCTGGGTTTATAATCCTCCTCCATGAGGATTTTATGCGTACAAAAGGTAGAGTCAATACCCTTGATATCGGCTACACTCCATGCTATAACTCCTTTATATTTTTTTAAAACTCCTAAGAGTTTATCCTTTTGTTCACTTTTCAAAGAAGAGCTTATGATTACCGGAAGTTGATCTTTCCCTTGGAGGAAAGCATATTCAAGGTTGGTTGGGAGTTCCTTGAGTTCTACCGCAGGTGGCTCGATGATGGAAGGTTTAAGTTTGTTCTCGGGCTTACGAAGCTCAAGCTGTTCGATTTCTTGTCTGGGATAGAAGGCGACTGCATTCACATCCATAGCCTTCTCCTCCTCTAAGATGGGTAAGAAAGCTTCATCTCGCAACCAACCAGCTTCCACCTGTTCATCTACACAATTATCAATCTCGTCGGATAGTTCATCGATTTCTTCGATGAAATACAGTTGATTATCTGCTTCGAGAGAAAGATTCATTGTGTCCTTGATGTCGAAGGTTAAGCTATCGGCCCCCACTCGTAAGGTTAGGTTGCCGTCATGAACATCAATAACAGCACGAGAAGTTGCAAGGAAGGGTCTTCCTAGAATGATGGGCACAAGATCATCTTCTTCCATTTCTAGGATGACGAAGTCAACTGGAAATTTAAACTTCCCTACCTTAACCAGCACATTCTCGCATATTCCTAAGGGGTATTTGACTGATCTATCGGCCAGTTGGATGCTCATACGGGTTGGTTTCAGCCCAGAATACCCTAGCTTGAGGAACAGGGAATGCGGCATAAGATTGATGCTTGCTCCTAAGTCGGCTAAAGCATTTTTGACTGAAAGAGATCCAATTGAACAGGGCAAGGTGAAACTACCTGGGTCGTCCACCTTCTTTGGTAGCCCTCGTTGGGTCACCACAGAACATTCTTCTCCTAAGGTTACAAGACCCTCGAGTCCTTTCCTGTTGGTGAGCAGCCTCTTGAAGTATGTACTATATTTGGGCATATGATAACATGCATCAAGAAGGGGTATGGTGACGACCGAATTCTTCAAATATGACAGGAATCTTTTATTATCACTTTCGACCTTTTTATTCTTGAGGCGAGATGGGTATGGGACTTTAAGGGGCTGTTTGGCAGGAGTAGGTGGGGATGGAGTTACCGGAGGGGTTTGCTCGGGATTTTCGTCGTTCACATTATCGTTCTCCTCATGAGGGGTGTTGGGTTCCATGGCGTTAGATGGTTGAGCTGGGTAGGGTGGATCCTTAGTAGTTGTTCCAGCACGAGTGGTGATGGCGAGTAAAGGATCTCTTTGCGGCTCGCCAAGGCCGTCGAGAGTGGCGTTGAGTTCTGCGAATTTGGCCTTTACGTTGGTTTGTTGGCTATTGATAAAGTCGTCAAGACCATTTAGTTGCAGATTCTTTTCAAACATGAAATGCCCGAGATCATCCTCAAAAGTGCTCCTAACCTTATAGTCAGGATATTCTCCTCCTCCCTCTTCTCTCACAAGATTTCCCCAAGGGGTGAAATCATTGTTTTGGTAGAAAGTTAAGAGCGAAGGATCATCGAAGATGTCGTGGCTTGACAAGCATGCTTGTTCGGTGGTGGTATCATCCTCGCATTCCTCCACTTCATGCGGGCCGCCACATTGATCACAGATCAAGTATGGGTTTGATAACCGCTTAGTTGGTTGCGACTTGTCTAGATAAGATACCTGATCATTCAATCTACTCACCCGGCTAGCAAAAGGAGGCTCTTTCATGATCTTGGAAACGCTCATGATCGAATCGGGTTCATCCCAGGTATCGTCTTGATCATTCGCGTATTCCTCAATTCTATTCCATCCTTCCTCAACGCTTAGTTTGGCTATTTTTCCTTTTGATGAATTATTAATGCCCAATTGGTCGTTTTTGGAGACACTGTCATAAAAGATTTGGACAAGAAGCCAGAGTTCAATGCCATGATGAGGGACCTGTCTAATTAGATCCTTGAATCTAACCCAAGATTTGTAAATAGGTTCTGCTGGTCCAACTTGGAAGCGGAGGATTTCGTCTCTCAACTTTGAAGTTCTTCCTATGGGAAAGAATTTCTCATAGAATTTTGAGATAAGCTGTTCCCATGTGAAGATGGATTCGGAAGGAAGTTGGTTATACCAGTCTCCGGCTCTTTCATGAAGGGTGAAGGGAAAGAATCGCAACCGGGAGGTATCTCTAGTGGCTCCGTCCGTATGGAGGGTATCCACTATTTTCAGGAAGTCCTTGATGTGTTGGATTGGATCTTCAGTTTTCAATCCGTGAAACTTGCATACACTTTGGACCAGCCAAATATCAGTTGCACGCAAGACCCCATCCGTGTGTTCATTTGGAAAAACGATAGCATTGGAAAAACCACGAGGGGTGGGAGAAGAGTAGTCCTTGAGACATTTGGGGATTGGGATTTCGGGAACTTCCATATCGTGAGTGGGTTGAGGGCTAGGAGGTGTAGAATGATGATTGGATTCTTCCTCGGAGAGGGCATCATCAAAATTGATCGTGGATGGTTCAGCCGCTTGGTGGAGTCGCCTTAATTTATGCATTTCCCTTTCGGGTTCAGCATAGAGTGTGGCAAGAGTCTTTATCGAGCTTCGGCTCCTAGTGATTCTAAGATTAGGGGGGTCATCATCCAAAATTAGGGAATATCCTCCTAAAGTGCGGGCTCTAGGAGGTGGTTGTGGTTGTTGTGGTGGTGGGTTGTTGTGGTTAAGGATATTACCATCTTCCATGATGTCGGACGGTAATGGTTACGAACAAAGACACGAAGAAAATAGATAGACTAAAGAAAACCTAGAAAAATAAAATAAAAATCTCACTAGAAAGGAATCTAGTGAGTAGACCTAATAGAAATAAAAATTCAACCTAAACAATAACTATTCCCCGGCAACGGCGCCAAAAACTTGATTGCGTGGTTTTGTAACCTTACAACAGGTTTTACCTCTCGAGGGATCTCAAGAGGCTTACAACCCCACCAGGCAGTGTACCTGACCGATGTAGTATAGTGTAGTGGTAAGTACGGGGGATTGATCGTTCTCCACAGGGAATAGTGTTCGTTAGGTATGAAAGGCTACTCTAATTAGGTCTAAGGGTTGAGGAAGATTCTTTTTTATGTTTTTATAATTTTATGAAAGCAAGTAAAATCTCGGGTTTTGAAGGAGTGGGCGGAATTAGTTGCTAGTCAACTAACCCAAATTACTACGAATGCAAATAAAATAAAATAACAAAAATGAAAATGTGGTGAGAAACTTATGTGTAGAGAAATGTGTTTACTTAGATTTCCTTACTCCCTAACTATCTTTTACCGGTTAATTAGTGTGTATTAGTCGCGTGGATGACGGGTGTATTCCTTAATACCATTCGTGGGGTGGCGTACTTACTTCCCCAACTCTACAAGCTCCTACTTCACTCCTATGTCGAGCCGGCTAGGAAGCTCCTAACATGGGATCACTAGAATTCGCTTGTGCATTAAATACAACCATAAAAACCTTTAGTACGCATTTGGTTCATGTTTCTTAAGACGTTCAAGCAAGTTACCGAATAGGAAGTTAGCCAGTTTTCTTAAGCCTAACATAGATAAACAATCATCCAATACAACTAATAACACATTAACAACCAATAATCAATGGCTAGGTTTCATTAGATCTAAGCAAACACAAGATAAATTTAGCCTAACATGTTAAACAAAAGACAAGAATAAGATAGAATCAAACAACACATAGACATATTGAATGATTAATTGATAACTTATCTTTCAATGAAACATGGAAGATCTCAAGGCAAAAAGCCCTGAAAAAGTAGCTAAAATCGTCTTAGGGTTTTATCCCAAAATTCCACACACTAAGCCCCCCTTAATGACAAAAAATTAGAAAACTATATATAGACTTTTGCATCTGACGGCGTCACCTTATGGAGTGTGACGCCGTCACCTCGCCGCTTCTAGGGTTCCCGGATGACCTTCTTGACGCCGTCCCTCTTTAGCTCTTCAAAAATCCATTCTGGCCTATCAAGGCTTGACGCCGTCGAACCTTGAACGTGACGCCGTCCCCTTATGAATTAGGCCGTGACGCCCTTGATCAAGTTAAAGCATGACGCCGTCAGAATTCACATGCTATCTCACTGGCCCGTCATGAGTAAATTTCACATCCAACTTTTCTTGCCAAGGCATGACGCCGTCCCATGTTAATTGTGACGCCGTCAAGAGTAACTTTTAGCCGATTCTTGAGACTTTGCCGTTTTCTTCACTTTAATGCTCCAAAAACGTCCAAAATGCCTCCTTTTCCAGATTTCTCTTCAAAAGTACCTAAAATGACAAAAGGAACGATTTAGGGCAATATTTGATCAAATAAATGCGATTTCGGGCTTAAATGACCCCTTAAAAGCGGTACACTTTTCGCCTCATCAACTGTCATATATATTGATAATAGTAGTACAATTTGCATAATTAAAAATCCAGTGCAACACTCTAAAACAAAACACATAGAAATTAGACATCATTTTATTAGAGACTGCAATGAGAAAAAGTTGATTCAAGTTGTTAAAATTGATTCTGATCACAACTTTGCAGATCTTCTCACAAAAGCTTTTTGTAACACCCCAACCCGGCAAGGGTAGAAGTATCACATTAATGGCTTCATATCAGATCAAGACAAAGCATACATTCAATAGTAATACAAGGATTCTCAAAGGTTACAAATGAAATACTGAATACACAAGGTTACAAAGGAAACAAAAGCTAAATACTAAGTCTGCAATGCAATCCTTCTAATGACTTCTACTTCCGAATAACTATCAAGGTCTTCTAAGTCCAACAGTCTCTTCACTCATACCCAGCTTCCAACTAAAACCTGCCGCACACGAAAAGAAACGTGCGGCTGAGCTTAAAAAGCCCAGTGAACAGATATATAATAAACGGGAACAAAAGCATATGGATAATGAACAGGCATATCATAACGAATGAGATAAAGGAAAAGGAAGTAAAGAGTAAGGTTTAGGACAGTCATCCACCACGAGCCCACATATCACATCACAAATCACAATCCTGTAGTATCTAGAGGGGATGCCTCTGTAGTAATCAGATAATATGAGGGGTGTCCTCATGTATCACAATGGAGTAGCTAGCTCCCACATTTTGTGAAAGACGTGGATTGCACCCATCATCAGTCACCACATAGCACATATCATATCACATATCACAACGTACCTAGGATGCATCCATTCGCCCCCCCCCCCCCCCACAAATCACATTGGCCATAATAATAATAATATCATATTGAGCTCATATCACATATCACAATGGGGGACGGTGTAACCAAATCACTAGGGCTACACACTAGTCATGCCAGTGGTGCATCACAGACATGGCCATGTTACCTTCATGGCTAGGGAACACATTTGGCTCGGGTATCAAACTGGGGTCACAGGTCAGAGGTTTATATCAAAGCAAAGGTTCACATGGTCATAATCATAGTCCAAATGTAAAGGTTCATATCATAGGGATCATATCAAAAGGTTCACATGCCAAAGGTTCAAATGTCAAAGGTTCATAGCAAAGGTCAGGGTCACATCAAATCAGGGTTCAAGAAAACGAAGGCACCTTATTAAAAAGGGCAGAATATCTGTACCTTATTCCAAATGCAAATACGAACTCAGAGATGAATAAGATGAAACGAAATCAGGTCCTCTCCTTCTTCACACCTAGAGGGGTAGAAAAGAATTACAAACCTTTCCATTTTTTGTAGCTTTCCATTTTTACTAAGTTTCTATTTTTAGAAAGTTTCCTTATTTAGAAAGTTCCCATAATTAGTAAGATTTCCATATTCTCATTTAGGTTAAGTCATTATTAAATCATATTATGGCTTTAGGGTGAATTTTAACAAGTCACAAAAGTTTAGGGTTAAATATGACAAGTTTTCATATTCTAGGGTTTTAAATGTAAATATACCAAAAATGGAGGTTTAAATTGAAAATATCATAATTAACTCATTCCAATCTTAAGTTATCCAGAATTACTCATTTAGTCCCTTAGATTTCATAATTTACATTTTATACCCTTGGAATTACATAAGTTACATTTTAAACCTTATGGTATTTATATTTACACATTAAACCCTTAATTTCCCAATTTTACACAATGAACACTTATTTCAACATGTTATACGAACACACCCTTAAATATTCACAATTTACACATCAAGTCCCTCAAGTTATCAAAGTTACATATTTAGCCCTTTAATTTACAATTTCAACCTTTAATTATTAATAATTACATATTAAGCCATTAGATTGCCAAAATTACACATAACCCCCTGAATATAATTTATTACTCAAATCAACCCTAAGTTTCCAGAAATTACATTTTTAGTCCCTCTATTTTAATTAATTAGTAATTCGAATTAAACTTTAATTAATTAACAATTTAAACCCTTTAAATATAAAATTTACACAAGAGGCCCTCCTATTTCATTTTATAGGATTTATATATGTCCCAAATAATATTCTAAAATAACCCACAAGTTATATAATTTACAAAACACCCCCTTATAATTTAAAAACAATCCGTATATACTTTTATTTAGCCAAACCCTAACCCTAAAAATCTCAATCATTACCCAATAATTATATCCTCATTATAACATCATTTATTTAACCAAAAACAAACCCTAAATCCAAACCCTAAATCGAATTTCATTTTATTTCTTTTTCTTCTTTATTTTTCTAAAATCCGGTTAATTAAGTAAATCAAAAATAATTATTCTAGGCCTTGAAAAATCAAAAGAACATTTTTCCCAGATTAATATGATCATATGGAGTCTAAATAAAATCAATATGAAGCCTCAAAAATTCGGATACAATTATTTAGGATTTATGCACGTTTTTAGGGTTTAATTCACAAATAATATATAGAGCATGCATGGATCGAATCCCACATTTTATATGATATTTATAGGACATAAGGGACCTGAGAAAAATACCAAACCAATATTGGAACATGTGGATTTGGCTGGATGGATTTGGTTCTACGCGTATAAGATAATTCGAACAATAATTCCCCACGACTCCAAAAGCTATTCCACGACCTTGCCATTATTTTTCACAGAGTATATATGATATGAGGATCATGAGAAAAATAAAAATCGAATTTTATAGAGACCGAATGAATTGATTTGGAATTTACCTTAAATTTTCACTCGACAAAGGAATAATTCACCACGAACAAACCAGGCCACAAACCAAGCAAAACGAATTTTTCTTAGCTTCTATAGGTGTCAAGGAACTCTGGAAAAATGGCCTAATGCTTTGGAAAAATCAGATGGGATGTAGGCTAATTATCTTGTGTTTTTAGGGTTTTTTTGGTTTTGTTTTAGAAGAAAGGAAGATATGGATAATTATATGGAAGATATGGCCGAGATTTTGGAGAAAATAGCACAAGAATTTCGGCCAATTAGTTTACTAAATCAATCACATTGATTTTGAATGGTTTCCTATTTTATTTTGCCATTTAAATACATTTAAATCATTTTTAAAGTAAAGGAAATGTATACTTAATTATTTTCGGCTAAATTGGACTTATTTATGTGTTATAATAATTTTGATAGCTTGTACAAAATTTAAAATGGGGACTTATAATTATTTGGTTTCATATATGGCTTTGTTACAAAGGTTTTGGAATTTATTTGATATTTATATAAGCTTTAAGTTAAAATTTTAAGTTGTAAGGGCATTTTGGTCTTTTTACATGTTTTAGATTTTAGGGTTTTACAACTCTTCCCCTCTAAAAAAAATTTTCGTCCTCGAAAATTGAAGTCGCAAAGTTAAACGAAGTCGTAGCAAGTCGCAAAAGGTCGTCACAAACATTCTCACGCCCGGGGAGGTTCTTTCAAAAAGATCTTCAGACCAAATAGTTTCTCATGACTCAAATCAAAACGAGGTGGGTTCAAATTTCTCAGAAAGAGACAAAATTAGGTTGATTCAGAACAAAAGGTCCATGCAACATAAAATGAACGATAGGTGAGTCTTCAGGAAGTTCATATGGAATACGAACGAGATTTCAAATCAAATTGACTGCATCCTTGGAAGAGAGCTCTACGAGGAGTTCAAGGTTTATAACTGAGGTCAATAGAATGCAAAACGAGAGTCCAAAGTCATCCCGATATCTAATGAACGAAAGCAGAGTATACGCATAGGTAGAATGAATCTAAAGTCTAACTAATCGCGAACAATCCAACGGAGATTCAAATTCTAAACTTCTTAGGTACTCCCCAAGATATCCTATGCCCACAACAAGTGCACGTTATATGATGTAAGTATTATCACGTTGGCCAGACGTCATAATACTGGCATCATATAAATATGCCCTCATGATGGTCATACTTTATCTCAAGTCGTAATCAAAACCACCTATCTTAATCCACCTAGTACTTCTACAGTCTCAAGGTCAACAAAAACGAATGCCATAGTCAAGGGGAAAAACAAAACTATTCGCAAGAGTATCAAAATCCCAGATTGCCTAACAGAATAAGGTACGCCGTCCACAAGCATCAGATCTTCCACAATTCGCCAAAATCTCTCAAAACAAAGCCATCACCGAACATACGAAAAATGAACACAGACAGAAATGCTTCTAGGAAACTTACATCATTAAAGGATCTCATTACTGTATAACGAAACTTAAGAGGGTCAAAGGAACTGGAAGTTAGTTGCCAAGAGCTTCGGCCTTCGTAGAATCAGCTCTTCCAAACCTAAAGGGTCTGTTTCAGAAATCCACTCATTCAACACATTCAGTCTCTTCAAGTCCGGTTAATCTGTCTTCGTCTGTTCATCAATTCGGAAGTGAAACCAAAATTGGGAACTTGTGTCTGGTTTGTTGAGCCTCCTGCAGTTCTTCTTGGAATATGATGGAGGAATGTGAATTCCTGTCATGCTCTTCATCATTCAGTCTGCTTCCGCTCTCAATTCATCTTAGTACCACCAAGATGAATAGGGAAGTGAGACTGCGCGTCTTCATCAGCTCCGGGTTCACCGTCTTGACTAGATCTCCAGCATCGCCAACACTTCTACCTTGTAAGTAATGTCTTTACTCTCCAGGTGGCCACCGTTGTTGTCAACTCCAGGTCAGACAGTGAAGTAACTCTTCTGACGTGCTTCTAGTTGTCCTGCTGCATACGAAAAGCCTTCTGTGCTGTAAGGGAGTATAACCGATTCTCTTTCCGATTTATCCCAAAATTTGCTCCGCCCGAGGGTGTGGAAGCTAATCCTTCTTCAACTTTTCTAAAACTCCATTCTAAATCAAACTAAGTTGTTTCTCTCTGTTCACGAAATTTCTCAATGGTGTCATAAGTTGTAAACATCTTCCAACCTTCTTCTGCAAGGTTCAAAAGGTTCCAGTTCCCCATTCTGTTATTGGTCTTGACCACATGGTGATAGTCTTCAAAACTTGCGGGGCTTAAAGAATATCCTCGATTAAGAACACCGCTGTCTCAACAATGTCAATCTTTCAGAATGTACCAATGACCGTCGAATTTCTAACGAAGTGCAAAGATTGATTTTCATGTTCTTCCTCGTCTCCGAATGTACTATTAAGTCATACTATGACCATTTGTCCAAGTATTCTCGAGTAAACATCATTTATCAAATTCGTAAAACAATCAGAGCTTTAGCCAATACTATTGGCGTCACTAATCGTCATAGCAGTCTTTTACGAATACTGAAGGCGATTCCAAGAATAAGATCAATTCATCAAAAGGAACTTCGCGCTCTGAAGGTAAACAAACACATAGTCGTTTCAGGGTGGAGGAATATTGGCTCCTAACGGTATTACGGTTCAGCTTCCTGTAGTCAATACATATCTCCAGTCACCATCCTTCTTTATCGCGAACGAAACTAAAACACGCCCAGAAAATACACTTAAGTAAACTCACTTCCTGGTTTTCGGTTGCTGCTCTTCCCGGTTGCCTCAATCAATTGGTATGATCCAAAAGACATCTTTGTTAGGTGACTAGACAATCTCTCGGCATTATGTCAAATCTTACTTCATACCCAGGTGGAAAACTTGGTGGTTCAACCGGAATCAAATTCAAGAAATTCAGGGTGCCAAATGGCGTTCAATACAAGGTTCATGTTCAGAAAACTCAAGGTGCCAAAAGCTTCTAAGATAAGGTTCATTCTTTGGTGTACGAAATGGGTTCTAGGAAAAACTTCATAACTGCGAAAGTAACACACGAGTCTCCAGAGTAATGGTGATAGCAAGGGGTCTAACAATCGGTAATCGTAGTAGGGAGTTCAAAATTGTTTCAAACGCCAAAAATGAGACATAGAAGGATAGTTGTAAATATTTGAATGATCAATCAACCAAATCCTTGTCAGAAAGAAATTGAAGTTAACTATCCCAAGATAGACGGATCGCAAATCAACTCTTTATCTTTCAAAAGTGAGGGGGGAAACATTCTTATACTCGTGGTTACACACCACAAGGCTTCTTATCACGGCAGAGATGGGTGAGACGGAATTAAATAGTGTCGGAAGATTCTTAGACGTTTATCAAAGCAAAAGACAAATATCAAAATGCATCGAGTACGTCATTGCCATGGAATTTCTCAAGGTGCCCGAAGAGGCGTCAAAATGATTAACGAAAGGATCAGAGATCAGAGTCAAAATCTGAAGATAAGGATCAAATAGTGTCAGGCAATTTTTATGAAATTCTCAATGCCTTCAAGACTTAATTAGGTTCAAGTCTTAGGTGGTGCAAGGCATAAGCTTTCACTTTCCAAAAGTGGTATCAACAGGATCTAACCAAAGCAAGGCACGAATCAGAGTGATGCGGAAGCAATGATACTTAAGCAAATGCCTTATCGTCTACCCTTTCCTCACCGGTCAAAACTAAGGTTCCTAAGGGTCAAATCTTAAGGCAAGTTTTCAAAGGTTATCTTACGAGCGCCTACAGGGAAAACTTAGTGGTCCTAACTTACACAGGCCAAGGGTAAATGTATTACGAATCGCAGCCTGTCGCTCTGATACCATAATTGTAACACCCCAACCCGGCAAGGGTAGAAGTATCACATTAATGGCTTCATATCAGATCAAAACAAAGCATACATTCAATAGTAATACAAGGATTCTCAAAGGTTACAAATGAAATACTGAATACACAAGGTTACAAAGGAAACAAAAGCTAAATACTAAGTCTGCAATGCAATCCTTCTAATGACTTCTACTTCCGAATAACTATCAAGGTCTTCTAAGTCCAACAGTCTCTTCACTCATACCCAGCTTCCAACTAAAACCTGCCGCACACGAAAAGAAACGTGCGGCTGAGCTTAAAAAGCCCAGTGAACAGATATATAATAAACGGGAACAAAAGCATATGGATAATGAACAGGCATATCATAACGAATGAGATAAAGGAAAAGGAAGTAAAGAGTAAGGTTTAGGACAGTCATCCACCACGAGCCCACATATCACATCACAAATCACAATCCTGTAGTATCTAGAGGGGATGCCTCTGTAGTAATCAGATAATATGAGGGGTGTCCTCATGTATCACAATGGAGTAGCTAGCTCCCACATTTTGTGAAAGACGTGGATTGCACCCATCATCAGTCACCACATAGCACATATCATATCACATATCACATATCACAACGTACCTAGGATGCATCCATTCGCCCCCCCACAAATCACATTGGCCATAATAATAATAATATCATATTGAGCTCATATCACATATCACAATGGGGGACGGTGTAACCAAATCACTAGGGCTACACACTAGTCATGCCAGTGGTGCATCACAGACATGGCCATGTTACCTTCATGGCTAGGGAACACATTTGGCTCGGGTATCAAACTGGGGTCACAGGTCAGAGGTTCATATCAAAGCAAAGGTTCACATGGTCATAATCATAGTCCAAATGTAAAGGTTCATATCATAGGGATCATATCAAAAGGTTCACATGCCAAAGGTTCAAATGTCAAAGGTTCATAGCAAAGGTCAGGGTCACATCAAATCAGGGTTCAAGAAAACGAAGGCACCTTATTAAAAAGGGCAGAATATCTGTACCTTATTCCAAATGCAAATACGAACTCAGAGATGAATAAGATGAAACGGAATCAGGTCCTCTCCTTCTTCACACCTAGAGGGGTAGAAAAGAATTACAAACCTTTCCATTTTTTGTAGCTTTCCATTTTTACTAAGTTTCTATTTTTAGAAAGTTTCCTTATTTAGAAAGTTCCCATAATTAGTAAGATTTCCATATTCTCATTTAGGTTAAGTCATTATTAAATCATATTATGGCTTTAGGGTGAATTTTAACAAGTCACAAAAGTTTAGGGTTAAATATGACAAGTTTTCATATTCTAGGGTTTTAAATGTAAATATACCAAAAATGGAGGTTTAAATTGAAAATATCATAATTAACTCATTCCAATCTTAAGTTATCCAGAATTACTCATTTAGTCCCTTAGATTTCATAATTTACATTTTATACCCTTGGAATTACATAAGTTACATTTTAAACCTTATGGTATTTATATTTACACATTAAACCCTTAATTTCCCAATTTTACACAATGAACACTTATTTCAACATGTTATACGAACACACCCTTAAATATTCACAATTTACACATCAAGTCCCTCAAGTTATCAAAGTTACATATTTAGCCCTTTAATTTACAATTTCAACCTTTAATTATTAATAATTACATATTAAGCCATTAGATTGCCAAAATTACACATAACCCCCTGAATATAATTTATTACTCAAATCAACCCTAAGTTTCCATAAATTACATTTTTAGTCCCTCTATTTTAATTAATTAGTAATTCGAATTAAACTTTAATTAATTAACAATTTAAACCCTTTAAATATAAAATTTACACAAGAGGCCCTCCTATTTCATTTTATAAGATTTATATATGTCCCAAATAATATTCTAAAATAACCCACAAGTTATATAATTTACAAAACACCCCCTTATAATTTAAAAACAATCCGTATATACTTTTATTTAGCCAAACCCTAACCCTAAAATTCTCAATCATTACCCAATAATTATATCCTCATTATAACATCATTTATTTAACCAAAAAAAAACCCTAAATCGAATTTCATTTTATTGCTTTTTCTTCTTTATTTTTCTAAAATCCGGTAATTAAGTAAATCAAAAATAATTATTCTAGGCCTTGAAAAATCAAAAGAACATTTTTCCCAGATTAATATGATCATATGGAGTCGAAATAAAATCAATATGAAGCCTCAAAAATTCGGATACAATTATTTAGGATTTATGCACGTTTTTAGGGTTTAATTCACAAATAATATATAGAGCATGCATGGATTGAATCCCACATTTTATATGATGTTTATAGGACATAAGGGACCTGAGAAAAATACCAAACCAATATTGGAACGTGTGGATTTGGCTGGATGGATTTGGTTCTACGCGTATAAGATAATTCGAACAATAATTCCCCACGACTCCAAAAGCTATTCCACGACCTTGCCATTATTTTTCACAGAGTATATATGATATGAGGATCATGAGAAAAATAAAAATCGAATTTTATAGAGACCGAATGAATTGATTTGGAATTTACCTTAAATTTTCACTCGACAAAGGAATAATTCACCACGAACAAACCAGGCCACAAACCAAGCAAAACGAATTTTTCTTAGCTTCTATAGGTGTCAAGGAACTCTGGAAAAATGGCCTAATGCTTTGGAAAAATCGGATGGGATGTAGGCTAATTATCTTGTGTTTTTAGGGTTTTTTTGGTTTTGTTTTAGAAGAAAGGAAGATATGGATAATTATATGGAAGATATGGCCGAGATTTTGGAGAAAATAGCACAAGAATTTCGGCCAATTAGTTTACTAAATCAATCACATTGATTTTGAATGGTTTCCTATTTTATTTTGCCATTTAAATACATTTAAATCATTTTTAAAGTAAAGGAAATGTATACTTAATTATTTTCGGCTAAATTGGACTTATTTATGTGTTATAATAATTTTGATAGCTTGTACAAATTTTAAAATGGGGACTTATAATTATTTGGTTTCATATATGGCTTTGTTACAAAGGTTTTGGAATTTATTTGATATTTATATAAGCTTTAAGTTAAAATTTTAAGTTGTAAGGGCATTTTGGTCTTTTTACATGTTTTAGATTTTAGGGTTTTACACTTTTGATGTTGGAAGGTTTCAATACTTGGTAGTAAGTATTGGGATGCTTAATCCTCAATGATTTAAAACTCTGTGTTTTTGTACATAACATTAAGTTTGTACTGCTAGCATTGTCAACTAGTACTGTTATTGAAAAGTTTGTACTGCTAATACAAATTTGGATTGTTTTGTTCATACTGTTAGTCATATAATTCTACTGCTATAAGACAACTGCTTTGCATTTTGTTTTCTTGGTTTTGGACTAACCATTTCAGGTATGAACATTTTAGCACAAAGGAAGTTTCAAGTGAAATGTATGAGCAGCAGAATGATGATACAAGTTGCTGACATAATAGGTTCATGATGGACAGAGTTTGGGAATCCATTAAAAAAGGTTTACACCTAAGTTAAATTGATTCTTTAAAACTTATTTCTTGAAACTTAATTATGATGTTTCACATTGAATTAATGGCTCAATTGGTCAGATAGTAACTGACACAACTTACTTTCTATCATTTTATACTTTAATTAGTATAATGAGTAAGTCTAAGGACATCTGATAGAAAGAACAGTGTGCAAAAGTGAATCTAACACTTGTGTTAGAGGAAACAATTGCCACGAGCTGGAAACCCTGTCAAGAAAGCCCTTTGAATGGGTTTACCTGTACACAGGCAGTTATTTATAACTGAAAACATTGGTTCTCACAAAACCAGATGTTAATTTAAACCAAAATCTTGATTAAGTGTCTGTTATACACTTAATCCCTTCAAAATGGTTGTAAGCAGAATCATTTTTCAATAATAAAATCAAGTTCATACTGCTAAGTCAAAAGTTTCTTAAAACCTTTTGGATTCATAATAGCTTAGAAACCCATCTAATGATGGATTATGAGTTATTGCCCCATGATTCACCTCTTACAGGAGGTTACACACCTGGAAGTGATGAGGACAAAATTGAAATTTAAGGAATTCATGGCTACATGTACAACATTGTCTGATAAGCTATTCTAAATGGAAGATGAACTCAAGAAATTTTCAAAGAAAAAGTTCAGATGATGGTGAGAGATCTTCCAAACAGGGGAGGAAATATTGTGGTACATGGCATGGATTAAGGGGAGGAAGATTAACCAATCAAGGGATGATAAAAGATTGTGGTTTGTATGCTCAGAATCAGGGGAAGGAAAATTGATCAAACAAGGAGAAAGATTGGGGGAGGAAGATTGCCCAAATTGATCAAGTTCAAGAAAAGACAAGAGCATACAAGATGATGATGGATGCTGGGAATAAGCTCTTTCATCTCTCTTCTTCATGTTCGGACATCTTTGACTTAAAGTGATAAAGCTCTGTCTTGAGATCATATTGAAAATTTGGACAAGATTCTGGAGAATTATATATTCAGAAGGGATGAAGCAATTCAGTTTCAATTTCAGTTCACTACGTTTGTTCATCACTTGCATGGCTTGCTGAGAGATGACTTGACTTCTTAGAGTGATTACAGGGAATATTGTAACGCCCCATGACCCGACACGACAAAAACATGAAAATTTTTCGCAAAAAGTACCTTCCGAAACTGGCCCACTTTAAGGTCCAGATTCTGAACCAAAAAGTAGATCTTGGGTTCATAACCAATATGAGTAAATTTCAGATCCACACTAAGGTTCACAAATTCGAAGCTAAAAGTGGATCCTGGATTTATAACCAAGATGAATAAATTTCAGATCCACACTAAGGTTCACAAATTCGAACCTAAAAGTGGATCCTGGACTGGAATCATATTTTAGAATTTGACGGGTTATGCACAAAACTCATTTTGACCCATTGACACCCCAAACCACTTAAATCACTTCATATGACTATCATACTCACCCACCCTCCATAAATTAACAAACCAACCTTGATCCATACACTCATGACCCGCTTACATCTCAAAATGGGTAAAAACCCGCATATGCCAAACACCCCCTTAAAAACTCATTTTCACTACCCACTTTTTACTCAATTCACATAACCACAACGCATGCATTTGAAAACATACATTACTTGACATTTCTAATATATCAACATAGTTTGGTACAAAGTATTGACCCATAGCTTTCCAAAATGGGTAAAATTGGCTAATTGCCAAACATCCTCCTAATTACCACCATAACCACTTACCATAAAAACTCCATAACATTTACATAAACTTAACCCATGACTCAAACATGAACAAGGACCATGTATGACCACAAGACCGTTTCATGACAAAAAGACCATATACGTTGAAATATACCGAAACACGAAAAGACACTTCGGGGGCTTCCAACTTCAACACGCTTGGTCCAAAGAGTACGGTCTTCTAGTTACCTTCTACACTATACTACCCTTCCATCCACAAATACTAGCTATGCTAAGTCCTTACCCTTGCTTCCTCCACTAGAACCTACAAAACCATTAACATCTAAACCGTAAGCGAAAACGCTTAGTAAGTATACAAGATATAATCAACATCACATTCACATGAGATTGGTGATTAACACCAATCATAACATTAACAAGGAGCATCAAATGGGATTATTACTCACCTTGACCAAGCAAGTAATTAAATAGCATTTATACAACTAGCATTGGATCCAAGCTAACATACATTCACAAGCTCCATAATAATCACATTAGCATAAACATAACATTAACATTATAGAATTAACAAGGATTATACTCATATACTTACCTCCAATCCAGCTAGCTTCCTACTTGACTCGATTTGGCTTCTACAAATGCTCCCTAGCACAACATTAACTACAATTAGTATCTACAAACTAAGGAGACCATCATTTCACTACTTTTTACCAAAATCATTAAAACCCACCATAAGAACCCTAATTTTTACAATTGGGGAAAACCACTTACTTGATGAAAAGACTATAATTAAGACTTTCTTAAGGCTTCTTGATCACTTTAAGATGATTAGAATGAGCTAGATGATAATTTTGGCTTCCCTCCCCTTTCTCTCCTCTATGTGTTGACTTTTCAAGAACCCCAAGATAATCCCAGACTTTTCTAAGTCTTGGACTTATTTAATCATTGGATGATATGAGTTTTCTTAATTGGCAAGGCTAGTCCTCCTAGTTTCATTCCTTCCTAACTTGGCCACATTTTCTTTATTTAACTAGCTCATGAAATATAACACATAACATATTATATACTCATATTGTACCTCATCGGGGTACGGGTGTAACAAATATAATATCAGGCTTCAAGCATCTAAGATACACAGCACCATTGCCTCTTATAATTCCTCCATCCAAGGAAATTGCACCATCTTTTAGGCAATGAATGGTGCATAAGCAAGGTACTGTTAATGTTCAAGACAAAAAAGATGATGTTATTGCTGAATGTGATACACAAATGGCAGATGAATTAGTCAGAAAGATACTTAATCTTACAGAACAAAGGAAAGCTCAGATCAAGAGTCTGACCATGTAGTGTTTGAAAGATCTTCACAATCCTCATTTAATTCAGAAGAAACTTGATGATTTGGGATAAATCACAAGTTTAGGGGAGGATTGTTGGGAATTAAATGTTCTGAAGATTAGTATTGGGAATTAAATGTTCACAAGGTTAGTACTGCTCAAGGAAATACACTAAGTGTTCATTCTACTACTAGTGTTAGAGTTTCTACTGCCGCAAGGATACTACTGCTAGTGTATCAGATACTGCTGTTGGAGTTACTCATCCTACTGCTGAATGGATAAGTGTCGCGTATACTACTGCTGGATGGATAAGTATGTATAAGATATTTGTGTATAAAAGTCAAATATATACGGTAGATAATATCTTAGATATGTGTTCAGTCAACATGTTGTATACACAGAACAAGTTGTATCTTAGGGACTGACACACATAACATGCAAGTAGTTCGACAAGACTTATCATTATTGTAAAGATCTCCTTTGTTGTATAAAAGGGAGATCTTAGCTTAGATATAAGTGTGCTTAATAGAAAATATTCAAGTGTCTAAGTGAGTTGAACAGTGACAGAATACACAAAAACATAACATAAATAGTTTTCTTTGTAGTAGAGATTCAAGGTTTGTAACCCTAATGATAGTGAAGATCACTCGTATTATTCTCAATAATATTGAATCGTTTGGTGTTAAACATTTTGTGTTCATTATCAAATTTAACAACCACCATGTTCCATTTCCAATAACAATATCCTTCTAAGTGTGGTTAAGTAGATTCCGCATACTTAATCATATTCACTCAAAGTATCAGATACTGCTGTTGGAGTTACTCACATACACACGTTATAAAGGACTAACATCCTACAAAGTGTATTACAATCCTCTCATGTTTAGCCTTAACTTCATTACACATATCACACATCTCAGTAATACGTTTTTTCAGGTTGTTGATCGTTAAGTTTTTGGCTTCTAGCTGAGCTTTCAAATCATTTATCATAAAGAATTCACGGAAATCAGAGAGTTATGGATTTTTACATTGTAGGTTAGTTTGAAAACTTTCTTCCTTTTGTTGCATTGCGATTTCAAGTGAAATACAATGTTTTTCAAGCTGTAAAACTCTGTTTGAAAGTTCATTAAAAACTTCTTTATCAACCACATCATTTGATTTAAAAGTCTCAGCCGTAAACAAAGAACTTGACTAATCATCATGTTCAGTATCATCCTGATCACTTTCTCCCTCTTTATGATTCATATTTTTTGAATTAGACATGGTATTGTTATCAGTCTTTTCCAACAAATATGTGTAATAAGAGAGCATAACTTAATCAGTATGCAGTTGTTCATTAGGGAGCACATTGTGTTGATCAGTGACATGTACCTCAGCCGACAAAACTTGGTCATTTTTTGGTCTGTGATATGTTGTGACAAATGGTAATTTTCACGTTGTTAATTAATATTAAATGGTTATTTATTATTTTTAAGCTGAGCATTTCTATGCGCGTTTGCATATTTCAGAGTATTTTTGAGCATTTTTGGAAGTTGTCCCGCATACTGTAGCTTACAGTCACTGTAGAAAGAGTTTATTTTTGTCAGTAAGCATAAATTATTCTATTTTGATAGTTACTGACAAGTTTCGTAATTAACTGAGAGTTTTCTCACATTTTACTGAAAAGCAACCGCACACGCGTACCGACAGCACAGTACATATGGTAGCATTTGAGTCAGTAATAATATTTTATTACATTTCTGATAAAAACGTGGATAAAAACCTTATTTTACATATACGTGTCCAAAAAGGTCAAACTGGGACTTTACGGTAACGTTTAAGCTCAAACCGACACACGATACACCAACGAGGAGTAAAAATACTTTTCCCTCCCCCTCTAATTTGTCCATAACCAGCCCCTAGATAACTCTTCCCCACTATATGCCAAAAACTTAGCGCTAACTCAAATTTAATCTTATAAATATTATACCATTACCCTAAATGTTACACAAACAAAAACACTTATCCATTTTAACCTCACCTACATTCCTAGATCATTTTCTATCAAAACACACGGCTCACTCATAATTCTCAAGATCCATAAATTTTCTTTGAAGTTCAAGTAAATTAGAGTGTATATTCAAGAGTTTCGGGTTAATTAGAACGTGGTTTGGGTAAATTTGGTGAAGCTTGGGTTGTTCTTGGTTCTTCCTAGCTCACGTTAACATACAAGCATTGTAAGGAATCATCAAATCTTTTCTAATCTTGTTAATTTCATGTTCATTTGATGTCTAATGATGTTACAAATTGTTAAATGTGTATATTTTGTTAAAATGAAAAAGCTAGGGCTTGTTATTTAATATATAGTGCTTGACATTTTTAAAGTTTTTGTACAAATTAGAGTATTTCTTGCTTGTGTGGTAAATCTTGTTGAATATGGTACTAGTTTGATGATACAAATATGATTAATGTTAATTACGCGAGATTAAGGCAATATATACACTTATATGGCTATATATATGGATCGGCCATAATAAAATTACAAAACTATTGTGGTTTTGAAAAACATAAAATTTTGGCTCAAGTGGTGAAACAATGGAATTAATGATTAAAAGTTTATTTTGAATATCTTATTGAATAAGCCATAACTAATTGTATTTATCTTATAAAAAAATATGAATACGGGTCGTATGGAGTTATATGGGTCGAACCCATTTAATTTTGGTCATGTTTGACTTTTTGACTCAATAACTTAATTATAAGTGCTTAATAGATATAATTAAAATTCGTTACGTAATTAATATTACTAATTATCAATAATGGGCTAAATATATATATTGGGTTATAATAGTGATGCGCGGACTGTTGGGCCGAGCCCAACAAGAAATTAGCCACATTTGACTTTTTGACCAAACGGAGTAACGAACGTGTTAATTTGATTTTTAGAAACGTGACGATATATATGTCGTAAACTAAAAAAAAAACTAAATGGTTTTGGACTAAAATTTGAACTATTGGGCTCATTAAATGACTTTCGGCCCAATGAGTACGTCGGGTGACAAAAACGAGATTTGAAATATTTTTCGACTCACTATGAATATTTTTACTTAACGATACGATATATATAATTAAAACTAGTTTGGACTTGTTTTGAGACGCGTTAGTCTCCTAAAGGGTGAAAAATGAAATTTTGACCAAATCCTTATAAATATTGACTTTTGTTGACTTTTGAAGGTATATTGACTAAATATTGACTTTGTATCCAAATCTATTATTGATAATTAAACGCGACAATAATGATATATATAACGATAAAAAAAACACTATTAACAACCAATATATATACTACGGACAAATTTTGCAAATATAGTTAAGGAAACGAGTTATATGAGGAAATTGCAACACATGAGAAAATGGAAACGTTTGAATGAACGAATGGGTCATGCCCAAATTTTCTAAAATTCTAACAATTAGAGTATTTTGATAAAAATACTTAACTTGTTTAAATCTTCTAAATACTTAACAATTATTTGAAGTTTCTTATAATTAAAATTATATTATAAATAATAAACAATATTTATAAAATAATATTCCTCCACTAACACTATTATTTTATTAATTTCTCAAAAACCTATTTAATTAATTATAACTCTAATTAATTAAATACATAATTATTAAACTTAACCTAATATATATATATATATATATATATATATATATATATATATATATATATATATATATATATATATATATATGACTATATATATATTACTACGAAATTAAACGATGAATACTAGCACGAATGTTCCGTCACACGTATTCTCACCGTGCACTTTCGCCATGAGCCACCACCAAGAGTCACATACGATAAATAATTTTGAAATATACTTTACCATACAGCAAGCAAGAAATACACGAGCACAGGTCACACGTAAACTTTTCAAATAAAGTAAAGACATATAAGACACGAATACTTCGCTAAGACTTACCATACTGATTTAGGTTGCGTGACGGAGCGGTTGCACTGTTTTGTTGACTGATTAGCAGGTTGCTATTATTTTAAGGTGAGTTTATAGCCCCATATTTTTATACATTTTGTTTTATAACCTTGGGGGTGAGAAACATGCAAAACTGTTTTCATGGACCAAAAATGGATTTTGTTTTTATACACACTTGTATGCAGAAACCAAGTTTAGCTGAATCCCATTGCGCCCACTTTTATCAACCGTCAATTCCCTCTGGGAAACCGTGTGATATAAATAGATCTATTGGGGATGACACCCCCGTTTGGTTGGCTCGGCATAGTTAAAGCGAACGTATACCATATGCAAATAGTCCGAGTGTCTGAGGATTAACACTCGCGGGCGCCCCTTTATTTGCTAATGCCAGTTTGGCATGCTGCTATGTCTAGTTCGGTTTGATGAGGTTTAGTGTTTGCATAGCAAGATAGTGTGTTATTGTTGAATGTTGCTATGGTCCATATGTGCTTATTTACTTTAAACCTATGAACTCACCAGCGTTAGCTGACTTTTAGCATGTTTTTCTCATGAAACTGATGTTTGTTTACTGAAGGCAGGGCATGGCGATGTTCATAATAATTAATGGAAATGTTTTTATTGTTGCGTTAACTCTGAAATTTGGACCGCTTTGTTAATGGGCTACATTTTTATTTGAAATGAATTTTATGTAAGACAACATGACTTTGAACATGTAATGTACTTTAAAATGGATTTTCAATCCGTTCTCTATATCTTGTGTTGTGATTATCGATTTAGTAGCACCCAAAGTGTATGCTTCTGCAATATTATGATTTTGGGGGTGTTACAGATTGGTATTCAGAGCCTAGGTTATAGAGAACTAGGTTTATAAAAACCTTAAACTATAACCGATTTATGAAAAACTTTTCCTTATGACCACCAGATGCCTACCAGTTTAGCTTGCTATGATTTGAGCGTTATTTGCTTTATATGATAAAGTGTTATGATAGGCTATTTGAGTATTTTATTAAGCATATATGATATAAGTATTTTCTATATACTTACACGTGTCGCACCATATTTGTCACAGACTATGTCTCTCCCTTCCGATGCACGTACCTCATCATGTGCACACTTTGAGGTAGCTGCTGCTGGATACACTTCTCCGTTGCGACAGCTAGTTCCATTTGTGGATGACCCGTTGATGGAGGTTGTCAGAGCCGCTGCTCAGCCACCTATTCCAGCTTAGCATACTCACACCACTCCAGTGTCTACCTCACCATATTTACCCCGATACACCACAGCTCACCGCTCATCCCCAGCCCAGCTTTACACTTTCACCCAACATGTTCAGGATACCCCATCTATCAGATGTCGGGCTTCGTATAGGCGAGTCCGTGGACGTCGCCTACAACTTTCATCTATTTTATTTTCACCTAGAAGGAGGATCAGATCAGATTATGAGGGTACCCCTACTGCATCACCATCTCAGTCACCCATATCATCTCCAGACCATTCCCCTCTTAGCCAGAGACCTAGGAGATCTGTTGAGACTTATTCAGATGAGGATGAGGATCCAGAGCAGGTTCAGCGTGAGCCTACTCCAGCTGTGATAGCACCTACTGAGCCTACTCCTATTTGTGCAGATGATGACATGGACAGAGATGCACTGGATTTGGATCAGGTGATGATGCCACAAGATGGTAAAGGCATCATGGAGGATGTTCAGGGTATATTTGAGTTTGGGCAGAGTTCCAGGGATGCCCAGATTCAGGATGTGAGTGACAGTCAGTGGATGGATATTGCTTGTGATGTTAGCACGGGTGTACGTACAGCTAGCCCAGAGTACACACCGTCATCTCCTTCGTTCATACCGCCTCCATCTCCGATGCCTACTCCACTTCCATCACCAGTGGTTTCTCCACTTGCAGAGCTCGAGGAACCCACTGAGATGGAGCAGATATGGATTCAGCTGGCGAATCAGGCCAGTACTTGATGTGTACTCAGACCAGATCGGGAGGTTGGAGCAGTCCGATCGTATCCAGAGTGTGGAGAGGAGGATTGGGACTGTTGATAGGGCTGCTTGTGTGTTATTTGAGGAGATGTACTCTGATCGGAGGGTGATGATTGGATTGAGAGCTAGATTGGATGCTTTGGAGAGGTTGTATGGTAGAGAGCTTAGGAACTTGGATTTTAGGGCGATTGGCTTAGGCAGAGGCCAGACCAGGATGCAGGGAATGTTGAGAAGAGCAAGAGGTGTTGATCGTACTCAGTGGCAGAGGATTATGACTGCAGAGTACACTATTGAGCAGTGATGAGAGAGAATCAGGAGTTGAGGGATCGTGTTGGCCAGTTGGAGACTACCATTGGAGGGATGACTCTAGCATTTGAGCAGTTACGCCTAGATATTGACCGAGCCTAGAGTAGTGTAGTTGATGATGTATTCGTTAGGTTGACTAGTTATCTTTAGTATTCCAGCACTAACTTTTAACCATGCTTGTAATTTTGTAAACCTTTATCCTTTCGATATATATATAACAAGCTTGGTGTTTCTATCCAATTATTCCTTTTTCCTCTGTGGTTGACTTTATTCTTGCATTCTGTTTGCACTATCCATATATTCATATGATCCTTTCCTTCCATAAACAAGATCTCATTTATCGCCATCTTTTTGTAATGCAGATAAATGGCACCCAAACGAAAGTCAACCAGAGTTACACGAGGACAAACTACTAACACACCTACCCCAACAAGGACAGTAAGGGGAAAGACTAATAAGAATGCCAGGCAAGAGCCACACAGGGCCAAGTTGCTAGGAACGCCGCCCCAACCAGGGCTGCGGCAAATCCACCAATGGTGAATCAAGCAATTCTGGATCAGCTCGTTGCTGATCGTGTGGCCGCCGCTCTCGCAGCCGCAAACAATTCAACCACCAACACCGGAACGTCTAGGCCAGTGACCAACAGCCGTGGTTGCACTTACTCTGAATTCCGAAAGATCATGGTTGGAGGATTCGGAGGAACAGAGGGAGCCGTTGGCCTGACTAGATGGATTGAGAAACTAGAAACCGTGTTTCGCATCAGTGGTTGTAACGATGACGACAGGGTCAAGTATGCGTCTTTCACTTTCATGGATGCCGCTTTGACCTGGTGGAACAACTACATGAAATCTGCTAACATGGATGTTGCTTATGCCATGCTGTGGGAAGACTTTAAGGAATTAGTGCTTAGGAAATATTGCCCACGAAATGAGGTCAAGAAGTTGGAGATAGAGTTTTGGAATTTGAAGGTGCAGAACAACAATATGGCTGCTTACAACTAGAGATTTCAGGAGCTGGCTTTGCTATGTCCTGAAATGGTTCAGACTGAGACAAGGTTGATTGAGAGGTATATCGGTGGTTTACCGAAGTCCATAAGAGGTGATGTGACTACCTCGAGAGCTGCAGATCTTCATGAAACCATGGAGACAGCAAACAAATTAATGGATCAGGAACTGGAGGATGTTCCAGAGAAGAGTGCTGACCACAAAAGGAAGTGGGACGACCACTCGAAGGGTAGTAACAGCAACTCTCAGAACAAAAGGCAGGATGTAGCTAAAGCTTATGTAGCTGGTTCAGGTGATAAGAGGGGGTATGACAGGAATGCACCTCTTTGTAACCGCTGTAAGCTACATCACAAGGGACAGTGCACAGTGAAATGTAACAATTGCCAGAGAGTAGGACACTTGGAAAGGAACTGTAGGGCAAGACCCCTGGCCACCGCTCAAGCAGCACCACCCCACAACTGTAGGGCGGAAGTCACCTGCTTTGGGTGCGGTGAAAAGGGTCATTATCGGAATGAGTAGAAAAAGCCCCGAAACCAGGGAAATGGTGGTGGACCAGGCAACCAAGTAGCAGTGGTCAACAATGGAAACCAGGGCAATGGAGGAGGAGCCCGTGGAAGAGTTTATGCTGTGGGCAGAAGGGAAGCCCAGGACGACCCGAATGTGGTGACGGGTACGTTTCTTTTAAATAATCGTTATGCTTCAGTACTATTTGACACGGGAGCAGATAGAAGTTTTGTGTCGACTGCTTTTAGTTCTTTAATTGATATAGCCCAAACCACCTTAGATAATGCCTTCGACGTAGAACTAGCTAACGGAAACCTAGAAAGAGTAGGTACCATTATAAGGGGTTGCACTCTAAACTTATTAAACCGCCCATTCAACATCGACCTTATGCCAGTAGAGTTGGGTAGTTTTGACGTCATCATAGGGATGGATTGGCTATCGAAATATCATGCCGTCATCATCTGTGATGAAAAGATCGTCAGAGTACCCTATGGGAATGAAGTTTTGATAGTTGAAGGAGATCGGAGCGATCGTGCGCGTTCGTCAAGATTGAGCATCATCTCGTGTACGAAGTTGTAGAAATGCATTGAGAAACTATGCCACCTATTTCTAGCTCACATTACCGAGAAAAGGGAAAAGGAGCCCGGAGAGAAACAATTGGAAGATGTGCCAATCGTAAGGGATTTCCAGGAAGTTTTTCCAGAAGACCTACCTGGACTGCCACTGGCCAGATAGATCGAATTTCAAATCGATTTGGAGCCAGGAGCCGCGCCTGTAGCGCAAGCACCCTATAGGCTAGCACCGAAGGAGTTACAGGAGTTGTCTGATCAGTTAGCTGAACTGTCCGGAAAAGGTTTTATCAGACCAAGTTCTTCTCCGTGGGGAGCTCCGGTCTTGTTTGTTAAAAAGAAGCATGGATCCTTCAGGATGTGTATTGACTATCGGGAGCTGAATAAGCTAACCATCAAGAATAGGTACCCGCTCCCGAGAATTGACGATTTATTTGATCAGTTGCAAGGTTCATCAGTTTACTCCAAGATAGACCTGAGATCAGGTTATCACCAACTCTGAGTCCGAGAAGAGGATATCCCGAAAACCGCATTCCGAACCCGATATGGCCATTACGAATTCCAAGTTATGCCATTCGGCTTGACTAATGCACCAGCTGTATTCATGGACCTCATGAATCGGGTGTGTAAGCCATATTTGGATAAATTCGTAATGTATTTATTGATGATATCCTAATATATTCCAAGAATGAGAAAGAGCATGAGGAACACCTCAAGCTAATTCGAGAATTATTGAAAATGGAGGAGTTATACGCCAAATTTTCGAAGTGTGAATTCTGGATATCGACTGTGCAGATTCTGGGTCTCGTGATAGATAGACAGGGCATTCACGTGGATCCCGCCAAGATTGAGGCAATAAAGGATTGGGCAACGCCCACAACGCCTACTTAAATACGATAATTTTTAGGACTTGCCGGTTATTACCGAAGGTTTATTGAAGTTTTTTCTAAGATAGCTAAGCCATTGACGAAACTGACTCAGAAGAATGTGAAATACGACTGGGGAGATAAGGAGGAGGAAGCTTTTCAACCCCTTAAGGAAAGATTGTGTAGTGCACCTATTTTGGCTTTACCCGAGGATAGTGAAGATTTTGTTGTGTACTGTGACGCATCACACAAAGGTTTGGGAGCTGTCCTGATGCAGAGAGAGAAGGTGATAGCATACGTTTCTCGACAGCTGAAAACCCATGAGAAAAACTACACAACCCATGACCTAGAGTTAGGATCAGTCGTGTTTGCACTGATAATTTGGAGGCACTATCTTTATGGTACTAAGTGTGTGGTGTATACCGACCACAAGAGTCTACAGCACATCTTGAACCAGAAGGAGCTGAACATGAGATAGCGTAGATGGTTGAAATTGCTTAGCGACTATGATTGTGAGATCCGTTACCACCCATGCAAGGCAAATGTAGTTGCCGACGCCCTCAGTAGAAAAGAGCGGATCAAACCCCTCAGAGTCAGATCGTTAGGGATGACGATCAGTTCGCCGCTTCCAGCAAAAATTCTTGAGGCTCAGAGTGAGGCACTCAAGGATGAGAATCGACCACGTGAGAAAATTTACGGAATGCCAGAGAGTGAGAATGGCTTCGTGAAAAGATCCGATGGAGTTTTGTGTTATGGGGACAGGAGTTGGATCCCGCTGTATGGAGGAATTCGTGATTTGATAATGCACGAATCCCACAAATCCAAGTACTCCATCCATCCAGGATCTGACAAGATATATATAGATCTGAAGAAGTTGTATTGGTAGCCAAACATGAAGGCCGATATAGCTGAGTACATCAGTAAGCGTTTAACGTGATCGAAGGTCAAGGCTGAACACCAGAGACCATCCGGTCTGCTTGTCCAACCTGAGATCCCAAAATGAAAATGGGAGCGTATCACTATGGATTTTATCACTAAGCTGCCTAAGACGTCGAGCGGTCATGACACGATTTGGGTAATCGTTGACCGTCTCACAAAATCAGCTCATTTCCTTCCTATAAAGGAGAATGACAGCATGGACAAACTCGCGCGACTATATGTGAAGGAAGTTGTCGCAAGGCATGGTGTGCCTGTTTCTATAATCTCTGATTGAGACAGTCGATTCACGTCTAACTTCTGGAGGTCGCTTCAGGACACATTGGGAACCGACCTTGACATGAGTACATCTTATCATCCTCAGACTGATGGTCAGAGTGAGAGGACCATTCAAACATTAGAGGACATGCTGAGAGCCTGTGTGATTGACTTCGGGAACGGCTGGGATAAGCATTTTCCTTTAGCCGAGTTTTCCTATAACAACAGCTATCACACCAGCATTAAGGCTGCACCGTATGAGGCACTTTATGGTCGTAAGTGCAGATCGCCAATTTGTTGGGCTGAGGTCGGAGAAAGCCAACTTACCGGACCAGACCTAGTCCACGAGACTACTGAGAAGATCGTACAGATCAAGAGCCGAATGCAAGCGGCTCGTGGCCGTCAAAAGAGTTATGCCTACAAGAACCCCTTGAGTTCCAGGTGGGTGACAAAGTGATGTTGAAGGTCTCGCCATGGAAAGGTGTGATAAGATTCGGCAAGCGTGGTAAGCTAAACCCTCGCTATATTGGACCTTTCAAAATTCTTGCCAGGATTGGGCCGGTAGGCTACCGACTCGAACTGCCGTCTGAGCTCAGCGTTGTGCATGACGTTTTTCATGTCAGCAACTTGAAAAAGTGCTTATCTGATGATAACGCCGTCATTCCTTTGGATGAGATTCAGCTTGACGAGAAACTAACTTTCATCGAGGAGCCGATTGAAATCATGGACTGGGAAGTTAAACGACTAAAGCAGAGTTGTATCCCAATTGTGAAGGTCCGTTGGAACTCTCGCAGAGGCCCCGAGTACACCTGGGAGCGAGAGGATGAAATCAAGGGAAAATATCCTCATCTTTTTTCGAACCCAACGAATAACTTAAATTGAAATACGGGACGGATTTCCCGATTAGCTGGGGAGACTGTGACAAATGGTAATTTTCACGTTGTTAATTAATATTAAATGATTATTTATTATTTTTAAGCTGAGCATTTCTATACGCGTTTGCATGTTTCTGAGTATTTTTGAGCATTTTTGGGAGCTGTCCCGCATACTGTAGCTTACAGTCACTGCAGAAAAAGTTTATTTTTGTCAGTATGCTTAAATTATTCTATTTTGATAGTTGCTGAAAAGTTTCATAATTAATTGAGAGTTTTCTCACATTTTACTGAAAAGCAACCGCGCACGCGTACCGACAGCACAGTACATATGGTAGTAGTCAAATAAATATATTTTTGCGTCAGTAATAATATTTTACTATATTTCTGATAAAAACGTGGATAAAAACCTTATTTTACATATACGTGTCCAAAAAGTCAAACCGGGACTTTACGGTAATGTTTAAGCTCAAACCGACACACGATACACCAACGAGGAGTAAAAATATTTTTTCCTCCCCCTCTAATTTGTCCATAACCGGCCCCTAGATAACTCTTTCCCACTATATGCCAAAAACTTAGCACTAACTCAAATTTAATCTTATAAATATAATACCATTACCCTAAATGTTACACAAACAAAAACACTTATCCATTTTAACCTCACCTACATTCCAAGATCATTTTCTATCAAAACTCACGGCTCACTCATAATTCTCAAGATCCATAAATTTCCTTTGAAGTTCAAGTAAATTAGAGTGTATATTCAAGAGTTTCGGGTTAATTAGAATGTGGTTTGCGTAAATTTGGTGAAGCTTGGGTTGTTCTTGGTTCTTCCTAGCTCACGTTAACATACAAGCATTGTAAGGAATCATCAAATCTTTTCTAATCTTGTTAATTTCATGTTCATTTGATGTCTAATGATGTTATAAATTGTTAAATGTGTATATTTTGTTAAAATGAAAAAGCTAGGGCTTGTTATTTAATATATAGTGCTCGACATTTTTAAAGTTTTTGTACAAGTTAGAGTATTTCTTGCTTGTGTGGTAAATCTTGTTGAATATGGTACTAGTTTGATGATACAAATATGATTAATGTTAATAACGCGAGATTAAGGCAATATATACACTTATATGGCTATATATATAGATCAGCCATAATAAAATTACAAAACTATTGGTGTTTTGAAAAACATAAAATTTTGGCTCAAGTGGGGAAATGGTGAAATTAATGCTTAAAAGTTTATTTTGAATAGCTTATTGAATAAGCCATAACTAATTGTATTTAGCTTATTAAAAAATATGAATATGGGTCGTATGGAGTTATATGGGTCGAACCCATTTAATTTTGGTCATGTTTGACTTTTTGACTCAATAACTTAATTATAAATGCTTAATTGATAAAATTAAAATTCATTACGTAATTAATATTACTAATTATCAATAATGGGCTAAATATATATATTGGGTTATAATAGTGATGTGTGGACTGTTTGGCCGAGCCCAACAAGAAATTGGCCACATTTGACTTTTTGACCAAACGGAGTAACGAACGTGTTAATTTGATTTTTAGAAACGTAAAGATATATATATCGTTAACAAAAAAAAAAAAAAAAAAAAAAAAAAAAAAAAAAAAAAAAAAGCTAAATGGTTTTGGACTAAAATTTGAACTATTGGGCTCATTAAATGACTTTCGGCCCATTGAGTACGTCGGGTGACAAAAACGAGTTTAGAAATATTTTTCGACTCACTATGAATATTTTTACTTAACGATACGATATATATGATTAAAACTAGTTTGGACTTGTTTTGAGACGCGTTAGTCTCCTAAAGGGTGAAAAATGAAATTTTGACCAAATCCTTATAAATATTGACTTTTGTTGACTTTTGAAGGTATATTGACTAAATATTGACTTTGTATTAAAATCTATTATTGATAATTAAACTTGACAATAACGATATTTATAACGATAAAAAAAACACTATTAACAACCAATATATATACTACGGACAAATTTTGCAAATATAGTTAACGAAACGAGTTATATGAGGAAATTGCAACACATGAGAAAATGAAAAAGTTTGAATAAACGAATGGGTCATGCCCAAATTTTCTAAAATTCTAACACTTAGAGTATTTTGATAAAAAATACTTAACTTGTTTAAATCTTCTAAATATTTAACAATTATTCCAAGTTTCTTATAATTTAAATTATATTATAAATAATAAACAATATTTATAATATAATATTCCTCCACTATCACTATTATTTTATAAATTTCTCAAAAACCTATTTACTCCGTAATTAATTTAACCCTAATTAATTAAATACATAATTATTAAACTTAACCTAATATATATATATATATATATATATATATATATATATATATGTTACTACGAAATTAAACGATGAATACTAGCACGGATGTTTAGTCACACGTATTCCCACCGTGAACTTTCGCCATGAGCCACCACCAAGAGTCACATACGATAAATAATTTTGAAATATACTTTACCACACAGCAAGCAAGAAATACATGAGCACTGGTCACACGTAAACTTTTCAAATAAAGTAAAGACATATAAGACACGAATACTTCGCTAAGACTTACCATACTGATTTAGGTTGCGTGTCGGAGCGGTTGCACTGTTTTGTTTACTGATTAGCAGGTTGCTATTATTTTAAGGTGAGTTTATAGCCCCATATTTTTATACATTTTGTTTTATAAGCCTTGGGGTGAGAAACATGCAAAACTGTTTTCATGGACCAAAAATGGATTTTGTTTTTATACACACTTGTATGCAGAAACCTAAGTTTAGCTGAATCCCATTGCGCCCACTATCATCAACCGTCAATTCCCTCTGGGAAACCGTGTGATATAAATAGATCTATTGGGGATGACACCCCCGTTCGGTTGGCTCGGCATAGTCAAAGCGAACGTATACCATATGCAAATAGTCCGAGTGTCTGAGGATTAACACTCGCGGGCACCCCTTTGTTTGCTAATGCCTGTTTGGCATGCTGCTATGTCTAGTTCGGTTAGATGAGGCTTAGTATTTGCATAGCAGGATAGTGTGTTATTGCTGAATTGTTTGCTGAATGTTGCTATGGTCCATATGTGCTTATTTACTTTAAACCTATGAACTCACCAGCGTTAGCTGACTTTTAGCATGTTTTTCTCAGGAAACTGAGGTGTGTTTACTGAAGGCAGGGCATGGCGATGGTCATAATAATTAATGGAAATGTTTTTATTATTGCGTTAACTCTGAAATTTGAACCGCTTTGTTAAATGGGCTACATTTTTATTTGAAATGAATTTTATGTAAGACAACATGACTTTGAACATGTAATGTATTTTAAAACGGATTTTCAATCCGTTCTCTATTTCTTGTGTTGTGATTATCGATTTAGTAGCACCCAAAGTGTATGTTTCCGCAATATTATGATTTTGGGGGTGTTACAGATTGGTATTCAGAGCCTAGTTTATAGAGAACTAGGTTTATAAAAACCTTAAACTATAACCGATTTATGAAAAACTTTTCCTTATGACCGCCAGATGCCTGCCAGTTTAGCTTGCTATGATTTGAGCGTTATTTGCTTTATATGATTAAGTGTTATGATATGCTATTTGAGTATTTTATTAAGCATATATGATATAATTATTTTCTATATACTTACACGTGTCGCACCATATTTGTCACAGACTATGTCTCTTCCTTCCGATGCACGTACCTCATCATGTGCACACTTTGAGGTAGCTGCTGCTGGACACACTTCTCCATTGCGACAGCCAGTTCCATTTGCGGACTACCCGTTGATGGAGGTTGTCAGAGCCGCTGCTCAGCCACCCTTTCCAGCTCAGCATACTCACACTACTCCAGTGTCTACCTCACCATATTTACCCTGATACACCACAGCTCACCGCTCATCCCCAGCCCAGCTTTACACTTTCACCCAACATGTTCAGGATACCCCACCTATCAGATGTCGGGCTTCGTATAGGCGAGTGTCTACCTCACCATATATATACTACGGACAAATTTTGCAAATATAGTTAACGAAACGAGTTATATGAGGAAATTGCAACACATGAGAAAATGGAAACATTTGAATAAACGAATGGGTCATGCCCAAATTTTCTAAAATTCCAACACATAGATTATTTTGATAAAAATACTTAACTTGTTTAAATCTTCTAAATACTTAACAATTATTCCAAGTTTCTTATAATTAAAATTAGAGTAAACTCCAAAATACATCCCTGTGGTTTACCCCATTTCGCACCATACATCCCTCTCGAAAAAGTTGCAACATACACATCTTTCGTTAGTAAAAGTTAACCAATATACATCCATGAGGACGAACGGTGAAAATATTGTGTCGTTAACTTGGACACGTGACAGTTAAGTAAGGGTATTTGTGTCATTTTATATTCCCATCTACTATCTACTTCACCAGTATGTATGAAACCCACCATAAACACAAATCAAGAACACAAACACAAATCCAAACCACAAATCCAGATCCAGACCACAAATCATAAACGCAAATAAAAACACAAACACAAATCCAAACCACAAATCCAGATCATAAACACAAATCAAAAACACAAATCAAAAACACAAACACAAATCCAAACCACAAATCATAAACACAAATCAAAAACACAAACACAAATAAAAAACACAAATCAAAGAAAATTCATGAATATACATTATTAAGCACCAATGAGATGAAAAATGTCATATCATAAACGAAAAAATGAAAAACCACTTCAATGATGCTAACTTTGTATATAACCTCCAACAAATTAGCAACATGTACTGTAAAGTTTCTTTGATTATAGCTTGAAAAAGAAACTACTACTAATTAGCAACATGTACTGTAAAAAGTATTAATTATGAGTGTTTGTTGAAAGAACTCCATCTAGACCTGTATAATTTACCAAACAGGTAGACTTGATGCTAGTATGTGAATCATGCTCAATGTTGGATAGTTTCCCTTCGTCTTCAATCGACAACATCACATCTATAAAAAAATTTACCTCGTCTTTATTTCGTCCCAAATCTAATTTCTTCTTTTGCCGATGCTCATCTAGCCACCCTCCAAGCACCAAATCAAGATCCTTCGCGGTCTTCTTCATCTGCTTCTCATACCCTTGTAAATCCAACCACCAAAGAAAAGGTATCGCATCTGACACCACAAAAATACCAATCAAATGAAAGAAATCACTTATGGCTTTTTGACACCTTTCGGCCTCCTCCCCACCACCTCCCACACCAAAATAACTCTTTCCCGCCACCATCATAACAACAATGTTTAGCATCATATGCTCTAACCCTTTGTTCAATTCAACAACCACCGGCCCATTAGAGTTTTCCTTCCATCGCACGTAAAGTTCATTAATACCCGTATTAATCCCAGATGACCTTACATCTTTAAGGATCGAAGTCTTCAGGATTTGTGAAGTGAAATCACCAAACCTGAAGTTGTCACCAAACCTGAAGTGATCTGGATCTGGATTTGTGGTTTGGATTTGTGTTTGTGTTTTTGATTTGTGTTTATGATCTGGATTTGTGGTTTGGATTTGTGTTTGTGTTTTTGATTTGTGTTTTTATTTGTGTTTATGATTTGTGGTCTGGATCTGGATTTGTGGTTTGGATTTTTGTTTGTGTTCTTGATTTGTGTTTATGGTGGGTTTCATACATACTGGTGAAGTAGATAGTAGATGGGAAAATAAAATGACACAAATACCCTTACTTAACTGCCACGTGTCCAAGTTAACGACACAATATTTGCACCGTTCGCCCTCGTGTATGTATATTGGTTAACTTTTACTAACGGAGGATGTGTATGTCGCATCTTTTTTGAGAGGGATGTATGGTGCGAAATGTGTAAACCACAGGGATGTATTTTGGAGTTTACTCTTAAAATTATATTATAAATAATAAACAATATTTATAATATAATATTCCTCCGCTAACACAATTATTTTATTAATTTCTCAAAAACCTATTTAATTAATTATAACCCTAATTAATTAAATACATAATTATTAAACTTAACCTAATATATATATATATATATATATATATATATATATATATATATATATATATATATATATATATATATATTACTACGAAATTAAACGATGAATACTAGCACGGATGTTCCGTCACACGCATTCCTACCGTGCACTTTCGCCATGAGCCACCACCAAGAGTCACATACGATAAATAATTTTGAAATGTACTTTACCACACAGCAATCAAGAAATACACGAGCACTGGTCACACGTAAACTTTTCAAATAAAGTAAAGACATATAAGACACGAATACTTCGCTAAGACTTACCATACTGATTTAGGTTGCGTGTCGGAGCGGTTGCACTGTTTTGTTGACTGATTAGCAGGTTGCTATTATTTTAAGACGAGTTTATAGCCCCATATTTTTATACATTTTGTTTTATAAGCCTTGGGGTGAGAAACATGCAAAACTGTTTTCATGGACCAAAAATGGATTTTGTTTTTATACACACTTGTATGCAGAAACCTAAGTTTAGCTGAATCCCATTGCGCCCACTATCATCAACCGTCAATTCCCTCCGGGAAACCGTGTGATATAAATAGATCTATTGGGGATGACACCCTCGTTCGGTTGGCTCAGCATAGTCAAAGCGAACATAACCATATGCAAATAGTCCGAGTGTCTTGGGATTAACACTCGCGGGCACCCCTTTATTTGCTAATGCCAGTTTGGCATGCTGCTATGTCTAGTTCGGTTAGATGACGCTTAGTGTTTGCATAACAGGATAATGTGTTATTGCTGAATGTTGCTATGGTCCATATGTGCTTATTTACTTTAAACCTATAAACTCACCAGCGTTAGCTGACTTTTAGCATGTTTTTCTCAGGAAACTGAGGTGTGTTTACTGAAGGCAGGGCATGGCGATGGTCATAATAATTAATGGAAATGTTTTTATTATTGCGTTAACTTTGAAATTTGGACCGCTTTGTTAAATGGGCTACATTTTTATTTGAAATGAATTTTATGTAAGACAACATGACTTTGAACATGTAATGTATTTTAAAATGGATTTTCAATCCGTTCTCTATATCTTGTGTTGTGATTATCAATTTAGTAGCACCCAAAGTGTATGCTTCTGCAATATTATGATTTTGGGGGTGTTACATCTGTATCCATGACAAGTGTGGTATAAGTCCCAGAACTGTCGTTTGTATCCTGCTTATCAAACATAGTGTCAGTGCATTGTTGATGCTGCGCCCTTTCATTAATGAACTCCTTAACATTACCCATGAGTTGGAGTAGTGTAACTCTGAACATGTCAACCTAGATTCCAGTGTAATTAGCAAAACACTTTTTTGTCATTTGACTGTCATAGTCATAATCCCCAGTGAATTGCAAATCAATGAACATTTGGAGTTGTTTGTTGATTACACAAAAGGCAGCCATGGATCCATCTTCAGAGAATTCTCCATTGTCAAGTTGTTGTTCTAGTTGATCTAAATACAGTATCATTTTGCCTGTAAAGGTCTGAACATCTTGACTAAACAGGGATGCAAATGCACGTTTGTATCCTCCCATGTATCCAGGTCTTTCAAAGAGTACTTTGATATGTGAATGAAGTAGTTGAAAACTTTCTATGCAACTTTCCCTTGCATCTACGTGCAATTTTTGTGGCTGATGAAGCTCTTTCTCTTGAGAATTCGGGCACAAAAAGTCCCTATTGGCACTAACGTACTCAAACACGTTTATTTGTTGTACATCTTTGGGAATCGTTTGTTTGTCAATCATATTGTACAATCTGAGTACCTCAGATATAGCAGAATCTGAAGTAGTAGACTGATGTAAACATGCACGGGATTTTACAAATCTATGATTTAAACCGAGAAATAGGTTCTTTCGCGGGATTTTACAAAATCAAGAAGAAACCGTGAAATGATAGTTAATATGTGTTATGATAACTGTTGGATCGGTACAATGATTATAGATTGTGTGTTAAATGTGATGATCGTTTGATGGACTAGGTGATATGTTGTTTAGTTGTGATTTGGTTTGGTTGATGCAAGTTGTTATGGTGAAATATTGGTCTGAAAACTTAAAACCTCAATAACTTCATTTCAGAGGGGATTTGGGCCTCGAAAAATACGTTTCACAACTTTGTGGTGAAACTTTACAATATTCAGGCTGTTCTGGTCGTTTTGACAGGTATTTTGCTGCAAACGGAGTTACGGTTCAAAAGTTATGGCCGTTTGAAGTTTTGACGTAAAAAGTCAACTTTTAGTCAAACTGCAGAGTCTTCAGTCAAACCGCAAGAGTTAAAACGCAAGATCTTTGGTCAAACCACAAGTAGACAAAACGCAGAGTCTTAAGTCAAACCGCAGGAGACAAAACGCAAGATCTGAAGTCAAACCGCAAGATACAAAACTCAAGACCAAAACGCAGCTTTAGTCAAAACGAAGAGGTCAAACCGCAGGATTCACTGATCAAACCACAATGACCAAAACTCAAGACCAAAACGTAGCCTTAGTCAAAACGCCGAAGTCAAATAGTCAAACCGCAGGTCACTTTCACCCAATTTTGTCTTTTTCCCTTTTCAGCTACTATCCAAAACGTAGTTTTTGAGATAAGCAAAAGGCAATTAAAACTTTCCCCTTAAAACACAAAACACAACCAAGAACAAAGACACTCCACCAAACCGCAACCAATAATATTTCTTCAATCTTCCAAGAAAAACACCAACTAGGCCGTAGATCACCAAGAAATGATACTAGAGATTGTTGTGAACACGAAAGTACAAGATTTTAACAAATCAAACCACCAACAAAAACTCAAATCGTGACCTATCTAGCTAATATATTCGAACCAAAACAAAAGAAAACAAATAAGCCACAAAGCCGAGCACACACAATCAAGCTAATCAAACCATGGCTCTTGATACCAATTGTAATATATATCAAAACATAACACACACTAATCTTTGATGCTTGGCCGAATCTTAGAGAGAGAAAGAGAGAGGATGGGAGTTTCTAGTGAGAGAAAACTATGTGTGTTAGATTAGAATAATGAAAGCTCCAACCCTTTCCCTTGGTGGGAAGAGGGTATTTATACAAGTTATTTAACGCCCCACGTGGGCTATGGAGCGGGCTACAGTGGGTAAAGACCCGACCCGACTCCATGGTGAAACGATATCTAAACTATAACAATAAAGCCTACGAGCTATCTAATGTCAAAAGATACTCGGGGTGACCGAGTCTTTCATATGAATATTTATATTTCTAACAGTCATCGACTGTGGCACATAGAGAGAGAAAGCTGATGTGGCAGAGGATGACCTGAGTCACCACTCTAACCAGCCCAAGTACGTTAACAGAAAGACTAATAAAATAGAAAATTTGATTCCATAAGAATGTAAACGTGTTGCTGTCATTTACTCTTAATAAGAGCTTCTTAGGAACCAACATCGGTCAAAAAGCCCTACAAGTCTTGTTTGACATTCAAAACATTTTGAACCCACTTTTCATTCAAAACCTCAATTATGTGTGTTGTATATTAGTTGTATTGTTTTATTTTAGCTTAGTTTTAGTGGGTTGGTTTGGGTTTAATTGTTACTCCCTCCATCTCAATTTATTTGTCTAGAGAGAGAAAACACAAAGTTTAATAAAAGTGGGGCCACTTTAATTTTCAACCACTAAAATAGAATATTCCTCCACTAGATTCTCTAGTTTTTACTAAATAAGGAAAATGGACAATTAATTTGAGACATCCATAAAAAAAAATATGGACAATTAAATTGAGACGGAGGGAGTATGTCTCTTCTGGGTTTGATTTGGTTTGTACTTGTGCTTTTGTTTTTGGGTTCCTTCTCTTTAATCACCTTGTTTAAAAAAGAAGGGATGCCGTTTGTTTGTATCGTTTTATGTTATATTAATATATTGTTGCATTTCCAAAAATGAAAAAAAAAAAGAAAAAAAATTGTGTTGTATATCTTACATTATACTCGTATTGTTTTTTTTAAACATTATGTTGACTAAACTTCATTATTGCATCTCAGAGCTTTAGGTGTAGTGAGCAAGTGAAGTTACTTATTTAGGGCTCACGGATGCCACATCATTTTAACAAACCTCCACAACTAATCTTTTCTCATTCACAACTAATCTCAACTTATTCATTTTGGGTCAACCTACCCTTTATTTACACAAAAAACACAAATATAAACCGTTTGTCTAATCATCTTCAACCTTTTACTCTCTCTCTCACACACACAAAAAAACCGATCATCTTCATCACACACAAAAAACCGATGCTGCTGTGGGTCCACCTTCACCTTCACCACCTATTATCCCTTTGCCACCACCCTATGCTGCTGTGGGTCCACCTGTTTTTACTACAAAATCTCAGTTTCATAAACCTTCATGGAAACAAAGTCATCAATGGTAAATATATAATAAACATTACAAATTTAGGAAAAGGAAAAAAAAAAAAAAACACTGACAAAACAGTAAAAAAAGGACGGAACTCACCTTCTGCAGACGACGAGGTGTTGAGTGGCAAAAAAAAGATGAAGTGGGGCGGTGTCGTGGCGAGATACAACAAAGAAGCCACGGTGGATTGGCGAGGTTGTGGCGATCATTAATATCGAGCCACACTTCATTACTTCCCTTCAAATGCAGTGCATGTCTCAAGCACAAAAAAGTGATTTCGAATTTACATAGGGATTTTTATCTATTGATAAGTTTATTTTCATGTAGCAGTAGTAGTATTTAGGCTCAATAGGTTTTTGGTTAGAATATGTTTTTGTTTTTCAAAAAGACACAGATGTATAAGACCATTTTCGATGTGTGTTTATGAAAAAGTCAATGGTGAAGTGGTGCTTAGGTGGAGTCCATGGCTATCTTATGAACTTCAATTTTATTGTCAAGTTTATACAAGTCTATAAAAAAAAAGAGAGTTAGATGTCCATGCACATGAACTTAAGAGAGATGAAAAATGTGAGCCCTTTGTTCTTACATATAAAGATAAAATAAAATATGTGATTCATTCATAAACTTTAACTGTTTATATGATTAATTGAGTAAGTCTATATAAAGAGTTAGTTTATTAAAATGTGATGCGTCAATGTTATGAACATGACAAAATCCAGAGCATTGGAGATATTCTAACAATACAGTTCTATTCGAAAATATACCGATTAGCGAAGAGACTTTCTTCTAGCTTCTTGCTAGTGTCAGTGAAAATCGCCCTTAAAAAAAAAAAGAAAAAGACTTCTCGAGAGTCGAGACGGTCTGATCAGGAGACATTATATATCGAATCCAAATTAGATATTTGGGTGTCATCAGATGAACTACCATGAGTTCATAAACAAGTTAATAAAACAATTTTATATGTATGTTTCAATAAAAAACTTGGAGGTCCATCTTTTTCCTATCCTTTCTAGAGTCAATTATTGTTTTTTTTTTTCTTTCTGTTTGTTTTTTTTTGTTCGGTCCATAAATTGGAATTTTCAAAAAAAAGAGGGTTTGAAAATATGATATGGCACTTCAATCTACTCTTTAATTATTTGACCCAAAATTACAATTTAATAAAACTGTAAACATAAATTACTGTATTTTTTATTTATTTTTTTGAACGACAAATTTAATTAAGACTACTAGCAAGGAGCTAGAAATTACAAAGAAACAAAATAAGGGTTTTTGAGCTAATCAATCCAACTAAATGAAACTTTACATCTAAACTCACACAAATAAAAAGACGAGAAATCACATCTTCAAAAATCATCGCCTTTGAAGGATTATTCGAACCAAAAATTCACTTATTGCGAAAAGACCAAATATGCCACTACATGACATAGCAAACTCCTTCAAGGACCTGTTTGTGCTTTAATGGAGAGACGAAGATTCACAATCCAAACTAACCATTCTTCGTAAGATGATACTTCCATGTAACTAATATCCCACCAACGATAGATCTTACAAAAAATATCTCTAGCTATGTGGCAAGAAAAGAATAAATGACTAGTCGATTCCACCGCATTATCACACATCGGACATATAATAGACTCAATATCCATACCTCTACGAAAAATATTAATTCTAGTTGGTAAGCAATCTAACCTTACTTTCCAAGCATGAATGTTAACCTTGATAGGAACAACCTTAATCCAACGAGTCTTAGCAGCCACCTCCGGTAACATTTTATCATCAATCAACTTCCTATCCGAAGCAACAGAGAATTATCCCGAACCCTCCAAAGACCAAACCCGCCTATCCCTCATATTACCAAGAAAAACGCCCTCTACCTTCACCATCAACGCTATAAACTGGTCTTGTTCCGCACCACCCCTCAGGACACGACGAAAAGAATAATCCAAGCTCAGATGCGACAACTTCGAAGCAACATCAACAGACTTACATGACTCCAAAGTGTACATTCTAGGATACATATGTTTAAACGCAATGTCCACACGCCAAACATCCTCCCAAAAAGACGTGCTCGCCCCGTTGCCCAGCTTTATATTAATGCAGTTAACTACATCAACACCTTGTTTCTTCAACAAGTCCATTTCATGCACAATATCAAGCCATATAGACGGATAAGCAGACTTCGCATTCTTTCCCATTTCCCCATCATCTCCATGAATCGCTTTAATCACCCTCGCCCATAACGATGAACTTTGGGTAAGAAACCGCCACACCCATTTAAACATAAGGGATCTATTCAACGCATATAGACTTGAGACCCCAAGGCCCCCTTTCTCTTTAGAAGCCAACACATTTTTCCATTTCAACCATGACGGCTTTTTACCATGAAGATCATTTCCATTGAAAAAATGATAACGAATAGATTCCAAGCGTTGTAACACCCTTATCGGAACTTTAAAAATTGACATATGATAAATTGGCATCGAGCCTAAGACCGACTTAAGAAGCGTTAACCTTCCTCCTATGGAAAGCATCTTCATCTTCCATTTTGAAAGACGAGCAATCACACGCTCAACAATCTCATCCCAAGATTGTATACGAGACATAAGTCCACCCACTTTCGACCCTAAGTAAGAAAAAGAAGTTTTAAGAGTAAGACAACCAATCTTAGCAGCTGCTTGGTTGACTTTATCCTCCTCCACATAAATGCCCATAAGTTTGCTTTTGCTCATGTTGATACGCATTCCCGACGCACGGTAGGAGCAATCCAGCGCATGAAGAATAGTGTCGATATTAGAATCACTCTACTGTCCCACAAAGACCGCATCATCGGCATAAAACATATGTGAAAGTTGTAACGAAGGACCTAAATCAATACCTTTAAACATACCTGCATCCACCACTCTTTGAAACGAAATATGCAAACTATCCATGACCAAAATAAACAAGAAAGGCGATAACGGGTCACCCTGTTTAAGACCCTTATAAAACTGAAATTCCTCCGTGGGACTACCGTTGACAATAATGGAACCTCTTGAAGATCTAAGGCAGCTTTGAATCCAGCCACACCACCTTTCTCCAAAACCAAACTTTTTCAAAATGTCGTCCAAAAAATCTACGCCTTCTCAAAATCTACCTTAAAGATCAAAGATTGTCTCTTCTTCGAATTACACCATTGAAAACGTTCGTTTAATATAAAAGGGCCATCGAGGATTTGTCTATCCGCAACAAAAGCCGATTGAACCTCGTTTACAATATCCCCCAAAACAACCACTAGCCGATTAGCCAAAATCTTAGCAATGATTTTATACAAGCTCCCAATTAAGCTAATAGGTCTAAAATCTTTAACAATTTTAGCATCAGGAATTTTCGGAATCAAAGCAATGAAAGACGAATTACCACCTTTAGGAAAGATCCCTTGCTGAAAAAAATAAGTCACAGCATCTACCACATCATTTTCAATAACTTTCCAAAAACGACGATAAAAACTAAACGTGAATCCATCTGGCCCAGGGGATTTATCTTTTTTTTTGAAAGGTAATTTTCATTCACACGACGACCAAAATAGCCTGTTACAAGGCGAAACAGGATAGCTAAGGCCGCAACCAAAGAACCGATTACATCATGTTACACCAATTTGTCCAATCCACACTATTACTCTTATGCCTATACTTAAACCATAAAAAGCCATTGGATTTCACCTCCGCAACTATATCTGCAACATTATAGATTCGGCTCGAAAAGATCCGGTCGTTCCTAGCTTTCCAAATCTTCCAACAAGCCACGATCACCAAACCTTGAATAACTTCAGCCTTTTGCTTCAAAACGCCAACATATTTATGAATTTCCAACAGGTCACGGATTGAAAATGCAAAAATCTGAGGAATTTACCTATCCCGCATATTTATGAATTTCCAGGGGATTTATCTATCCCGCAATCCCAAACCGCCCTTTTTATCTCCTCTTTGGTCACTTCAATTTCCAAATCTGCTTGTTGATCAAAAGACAAGGTCTTCGGTAAATTCATATTTAAGTGAATGCGATTCTCGTCAGGTTTATCAAACCTTTTTTTAAAATGAGATAAGAACTCTCGCTTCACCAGGAAAGGGTCATCTATCCAAGTACCTTCTACTAAAATGCCTCGTATAGTAAGTTGATTCCTCTTTTTTCTAGAATGCCATGGTAATATTTAGAGTTCTCATCTCCTTCTATTGCCCATTTTATCTTAGCTTTTTGAGCCGCCTCCAACGATTGAAGTTTTTCCAATTCTTGAAACGATTTAACAACATCCATTCTTTCATTAACAACATCAACATTACCTTCACCTTTGTCTATAACCGAATCCAAATCAGCTAACTCCTCTTTAAAACTTGTTATACTATTTCTGGCATTCTTCTTCTTAGCATTATTCCACACATGAATCTTCTGTTTAAGGTATTTCAACTTCTTCATCATATTGATCATTGCATTAGACTCATCCACAAGAGCTTCGTTCCACGTTTCTTCTATGAGCTTATCAAAGCCCTCCATTTCAAACCAATAATGGAAAAATCTAAAAGGAATCGGCCCATAATCAAACTGTGACTCACGCAAAAGAATAGGCTGATGATCTGATAAGTAACGCTCCAAAGTAATTGCTGAAATATTAGGACACGAACTCATTAAACTTTCAGAGATAAGAAACCGATCGAGTTTACTCATCTTAGTAGATGATTTATGGCACCACGTGAAAGAGCAACCACCTAAGGGGGCCTCCTCCAAACCCGCATTAGATATAAACATATTAAACACGTTTGCACCTTGCACATTAAACACCGACCCAAATCTTTCAGCTTGTTTTCGAACTTCATTAACGTCACCCATAATAACCACCTCACCTTTCCAGTTATCAATAGCAAAAGCCAAATAATCCCATGGCATATTTTTTTCAGTTAACTCTTGAGGAGCGTAAACCGAAATAATAAGAAGATTTTTACCATTTTGCACCCAAACACCCCTAATCATAACAAAATAATCAGATACAGTGGCACTAATTTTATAAAACTAGGATCCCATACGCAAAGAATAGCCCCCGAGTTACCAACCGAAGCACTATGAATATAGTCAAACGCAAAATTACCCCAACACATCTTAACGCTAGAAAGCTCAATAGCCTCCATTTTTGTTTCTTGCAATGACAAAAAATTCACATTATTTTTCACTCATAACTCCTTAACCCAATCTTTTTTAGCCTTTTGGGCAAGGCCCTGAATATTCAACGACATAAAATTCATCGGTAAACAGCGTTCACTCCTTGAGATTCAATAATCTCTTCCATGTTTTATGCTAAAGAAACATAAATTAGTGTACTACATTTATTTTTCGCTAAAGAAACGCATACGCAAAACGATGGAAAACTAAACACAAGTTAAGACCACATTACTAAGCCATATAGTGCATGGTATTATTTAGAGTCAGAAAAATCTTGATTTAGTTCTGGCAGAAAATAAACTATACAAAAAACCAAACTGAATATTATTAGTTTGGTCACTTGTGATTTCGTTTTATAGTTTTGTTAGTATGAGTCGGCGCGACCTTTTTCAAATCATATTGAACTCTCGTGTCATTCACGAATCAACTAAGTTATATCGCTTTGAATTTGAAGTGTTTCATGCTGTTAAAAATGGAATACCCCGTATAATGCTTCGTATTATACAATCATGAATGACCCATTTTCGCTTTTGACTGTTAGTTTGTTACAATTGTTTACATATAGTAATTACTATATATAAAGGTGCTATAAAAAATCTATAGCTATTAACATACATATTAAGTTTTGAGATAACTTAATTTTTTTTATCAATTATAACAAAAAAATTTTATTTATCAATTATAACAAAAAAATTCTATCTTTCAAGAGGGACCCTTTACAATAGTTGTTAGTATTATGTAAATGAACCAAATATAGCACCTTCTCGTGCAATACAATCATAAAACAATAGCATGCAGTAGCATCTCAAACAAACATGAATCCATACCCGTATGATAACTCCAAGAACATGTCAACCAGCAATGTTGTCAAGAAACCATTTACTTCCTTGATGACAACAATGAAAAGAACATCCTCGGGTCTCGAGCTTGGGGTCCAAACAACAACAAAATCATCTTTCTGTGCACCTGGACAACAACAATACAGAACTAAAACAATGATTATACAAAACTGCACGGGATCGGATTCCCTGTCCTTTTAAGTACTTTCGGCACCACGTAAAGTTTATGGAGTCTACGAGCCAAGGTACTCCAAGATTCATACAGTTCACCCACGCAAACGTCGAATATCAACAACTCGAGTTTGCAACGTAAGATGGCGGTATGTAGAAAACAAGTTCGGAGGCAAATGGCAGCAGCTTATTCTCGAGATGTATATTTGTGTTTTCATGTATGTATATAATTCAAGATCCCATCATGGTCTTATATATACTACTTGGAAAGGATAAACATGATCATATTGATCAGATGTGGTCATGGTCATGCATCGTAAATTAAGGAGATAGTGGATGGAAGTTCCACTAAATCAGCCCTCACTTCCTTTTACCAAGTCAACACAAATTAATAGTACTTTACCGCATTCTAGGCTTGTACCGCATGATGTTAGCCGTGTACAATCAGTTGCATCATTAGCTAGTTGTACCTTACTCTTTGTGAGTGATAAAACTTACCAAACTCACTAATAATTCCAACAATCCCCCACCAGGTTGGAAAGTTTTCTACCACTCTAATGAATTATATCACGAAGGTGTCACTAAGATTAAACCTCGTTTACTCAATGTATGCAAAATGAAATTGATTCAATGGTGTCCGGAGATTAAACCACAAACCTTAAGATATAATGGTGTCCGAGGATTAAACGAAAATATGTTATTTCAAAACTGTTAAACCTAATATATATAGTGTAAACTGCCTACAAGTAGTTTGAATCGATATAACTTCGATTTACTGTTAAACCTAATATATATAGTGTAAACCTAATATATAGTGTAAACTGCCTACAAGTAGTTCGAATCGATATAACTTCGATTTACTGAAGTTTAGCATAAGGCTGCTACAAAATTGTTGAGTATAAATAGTCTAATATACAGACTACAAGTAGTTCGGGTTCCATTTTCTAGATACTGTGCAAAAAAATTTAACGTATATATAGTGTAAGCAGTTTACAAGTAGTTCGAAACTATATAAAAACTAGTACAAAATTGTAAAGTGTAAACAGACTAAACGACATCGTTTCAATTTACTGAAACTTGTTATAAAACTTCTAGTTGAAAGGGATATAGTTTCGATTTACTAATAATTTTATAAAAATGTTATGTAAGGAGGTAAAAAAGGGTTACAGATCGAGGATGGGATCTTCATTTACTAATAATTTTATAAAAATCTAAGCTTCAGCCTTTGGCTTACAATATAAGCTTCAGCCCAGTCCCAGCTCCAACTTCAGCCCCAGCCCAGCCCATTCAACTCTTCATGCGGGTGATAGACTTTTCCCAAGTATTATCAAATGATAAGATTTATGTATTTTGCAAGTAGGGGTGTTAATTGGGGTCGGTTTAGTCGGGTACGGGTCTACTCGGGTTTGGGTCAACCCGAATTTGAGTAAAATGTAATAAAATTGCCTATTTGTACTCACTTAAGTAGATAATTTATAAAAATTATATATAAAATAGAAAAAAACCAATCCTGAACCCTAGTTAGCCAAACATTTTCAAGTCGCCCCACCCTATTTAGTATTCGGGTTACTCGTGTTGATGGGGCCCGTGATCCTGAGCTAGGTAGCAGTAATTCAGATGGTGGGTCCATCAAGGGTGGACGCGAGAAGAAGAGAAAGAAAGGGAAAAATATAGCTCTGCGGTTTTAGGGTTCAATGTTGTTAACAACAGGATCACGAGCTGACAGCGGTGGCTATGTATGTAATCATGGTTCGCTCTAGCAAATATGGAAACTCTAAAGTTTCAACCCAAAAGCAAACTGCCTGATTTTTATTTATTTATAACATACCTTGAAGGTAAAATGCGTTGAGGCTTGTCAATTATTTGATATTTATTTGAAGTTAATTAATCATCATTTTTAGTGGTGTTAACAAGGTTAGCCAAGCGCTACTGGGAAGTGATATTTGTGAGTGAAAACATAGGTACGCAACTCTTCCATAATGAACAATTGGCGACAAGTGATGTAATGTACGAATTTTGCTAAGTGTGCGATACAGACATTTGTAGGCAGAAGTTTAGGGCATGTTAAACATTATTCACATTCCAGTTCTGTAATTTACGCTACCTAACTCTGGGCACTATTAATGTTGTCATGCATTGTCGCATAAGGCTATAAACAATCACTTCGATTTTAATCAAACACAGTAGCAGAAAAAAACGATAACTCTGTTCATGTTTGTTTATTAAAATAAAATTTGATTTTGTTCATGCTCGTTTGTTAATAAGGTTTGTATGTTTCTATATGCAAAGAGAATGTATATTAATTACAAAACTATAGATAACAAAAACCAACAAGATAATACCAAGGACATGCCCAAGGTATTAGAAGGCATAAAACAACCGTTCTCTAATAGCAAGCTGATAGTATATTTCAAACACTACTTGTAACACCCCCAAAATCAGGAATTGCGGAAGCATACATATTTGGGTGTTACTAAATCGATAATCACAACACAAAGATATAGAGAACAGATTAAAATCCGTTTTAAAATAGTTTACATTTTCAAAGCTAATTATCATACATCAAGTTCAATTCAATTAAAATGAAGCCCATTTAACAAATCTGTCCCAAATCAGAGTTGAACGCATAAGTAAAAACATTTCTAGAAAACTTATGACCACTGCCATGACCTGCCTTCAATGAATACAATCTCAAACACCTGAGAAAAACATGTTAAAAGTCAGCTAACGTTGGTGAGTTCATAGGTTTAAAGTAAATAAGCACATATGGACTATATCAAATAATTCAGCAATCACACTCATTTTGTATGCTAACACTAAGCTCATCCAACCGAAACTAGACAAACAATATGCCTAACCGGAATAGCAAACAAGGGTGCCCGCGAGTGTTAATCCCCAGACACTCAGCAAAATCCGACATGGTATACGTTCGCGCTGACCTGCCGGGCCAACCGAACGGGGGAGTCACCCCCAATAGATCTATTTATATCATACGCGCTTCCCAGCAGGAATTCACGGTTGATGATAGTGGGCGCAATGGGATTCAAACATACTTAGGTTATCGGAATACCAGTGTGTACAAAAACAAAGTTCATTTTGGTCCATGAAAACAGTTTTGCATGTTTCTCACCCCCAATGTTTATAAAAACAATACGTATAAAAATGGGGCTATAAACTCACCTTAATAACGATAGTAATCTGCTAGTCAACAACAACACAATGCAACCGCTCAGACACGCGACCTAGATCAGTATGCTAAGTCATAGCGAAATATTCGTGTTTTAAATGTTTTAACTCAATTGAAAGGTTTACGTGTGTCAAGTGCTCGTGTATTTCTTGATTGCTGTGTGGTAAGGTACAATTCAAAATAGTTCATCGGTTAAGACTCTTTGGTGATGGCTCATGGTGAAAGTGTACGGTGAAAATACATGTGACGGAACTTCCGTGCTCAGTGCTTGTCGTCGCAAAATGCGTAAGTAATATATATATTATCGTATATATATTTAATAATTAAGTATTTAATTAATTAAGACTTACAATTAATTAAATAGGTATTAAATAATTAATATGATAATGGTTATAGTGGGTATTATTATATTATAAATATTATAATTATTTATAATATAATGATAATTACAAAAAAATTTATAAGTGTTAAATTTTGAGAAATTAATAAGTGTAAGTGTATAAACATCTAAAATGTATTTATAAGTCTTATAAGGTCTTAGAAGAATTACTATTTTTAATAATAAAAATAATCCGTTTCGTCTTTTAGTCGGTTTTCATCCGAAAATATTCTAAGTGTCGAAATTTTAGAAAAATCAGGCATGACCCATTCGTTTATTCAAACTTTTTCATTTTTCCCAAGTGTTGCAATCTCCTCAAATAATCCCTTACGTTAACTATATTTGCAAAACTAGACCAAAATGTATATTTATCGTTATAACTATATTTATCGTTACGTTTACTTCTTAATTATGGTTTTCGATACAAAAGTCAACATTTAGTTATAATACTTTCAAAAGTCAACAAAAAGTCAACTCAACTTTGGGCCGAAAAGCCCATTTATTTGTCTTATTGGACTTAAGGTGTCAAAACGTGTTCAAAACGGTTTTTAATCGATATATAACGTTTAATAAGTCCAAATATTTATAAAAGGTCGAAAAAGTTTCAAAAACTCATTTTTGTCACCCGAATTATTTATTGGGCCGAAAAGTCCATATTGGGTCCAAAAGTCCAAGTTTAGCTCAAAAGCCATTTAACCCTTTTAAGTTTCGTTATATATATCGATAAGTTTCTAAAAAATCGATTTAGCACATCAAATAAGCCGTTTGGTCAAAAAGTCAACCCAAGGCCGAAAACACATGGGCTCGGCCCATTGTGTGTCGAGACCTTCATAAGCCAAAAAATAGTTTTAAACCTTTAAGCACTTTTAGTCCGGATAGTTTTCGTAACGATTTTTATATAAGTCAAATAAGCACTTATAAATAAGCCATTAAGTCAAATGGTCAACCAAGGCCAAAACATATTGGGCTCGGCCCAATATGTGTCGTACGACCTCTTTGACCCAAAATAAGTCAAAACCCAATAAGCTAGAGCTTATTCAATAAACTATTCAAAATAATCTATTAAGCATTAATTTCACCATTTCACCACTAGAGACAAATTTTATGTTTTTCAAAACCCTAATAATTATTTATTTTTCTTATGTGCCGATTTCTATATACACACAAACGAGTGTATATTTCGTTTTAAACTCGCGTAATTAACACTAATCACATTTGTATCATCAAACTAGTATCACAAGCAACAAAATTTACCACACAAGCAAGAAATAACATAACTTGTATAAAAACTTCAAAAGGTCGAGCAACCATAATATGTATATCAAACCCTAACTTTTTCATTTTAGCAAAACATATATAATAAGCACTTGGTAATATTTTTAAACATCACAAGAACATGTAATGAACAAGATTGAACAAGTTTTGAGGATCCTTACAAAGTCTTGAAAAAAGTCGAGAGGTAGGAGACCCAAGAACAACCCAAATTGCACCAAATTTACCCACAATACGTTCCGATTAACCCAAAACACTTGAAAGTACACCTTGATTATCTTGGAACTCAATAGAATTTTGTAGATCTTGATTTTTAGGTTGGGTCCTGAGTTTGAAAGGAAAGAAATGATCTAGGAAGTTTAGATGGATAGAAATGTATGTGTGAAAAATTATATGTATACTTAGGGTATAAAAACAAATACACATGTGAGTCATCATCCACTAATGATCCATGCATATCAAATCTTTTGTCTTGGTGTGGTTTAGGGGCGGCAAACGACAAGAGTAAAAGGGGGGGAAATATTTTTGCTCCTCGTTGGTGTATCGTGTGTCGGTTTGAGCTTAAATGTTACCGTAAAGTCCCGGTTTGACATTTTTGGACACCTATACGTAAAATAATGTTTTTATTGACGTTTTTGTCAGAATAATAATAAAATATTATTATTTGCTCAAAAAAGCATTTATTTGACTACTACCATATATATTGTGCTGTCGGTTCGTGTGTGGGTTGCTTTTCAGCAAATATGAGAAAGCTTCTCAGTTAATTACGAAACTTGTCAGTAACCATCAGAAATAGAATAATTTATGCTTACTGACAAAAATAAACTTTTTCAGCAGTGACTGTAAGCTACAGTATGTGGGACAGCTCCCAAAAATGCTCAGAAATGCTCAGAAACATGCAATTACGCATAGAAATGCTCGGCTTAAAATAATAAATAAATATTTATTATTAACCTAAAATGTGAAAAATACCATTTGTCACAGTCTCCCCAGCTGATGGGGAATCCGTCCCGGATTTCAATTCGCGTTACGCGATGAATTCGAAAAGAGATGAGGATACTTTCGCTTGATTTCATCCTCTCGCTCCCAAGTATACTCGGCACCTCTGCGAGAGTACCAACGGACCTTCACAATTGGAATACGACTCTGCTTTAGTCGTGTAACTTCCCGGTCCATGATTTTAATCGATTCCTTGATGAAGTTCAGTTTCTCATCAAGTTGAATCTCATCCAAAGGAATGGCAGCGTCATCGTCAGATAAGCACTTTTTCAAGTTGCTGACATGAAAAACGTCATGCACAGCGCTGAGTTCGGACGGCAATGCGAGTCGGTAGGCTACCGGCCTGATTCTGGAAAGAATCTCAAAAGGTCCAATATAACGAGGGTTCAACTTTCCAAGTTTACCAAATCTTATCACGCCTTTCTATGGCGAGACCTTTAACATCATTTTATCACCCACTTGGAACTCAAGGGGTTTTCGCTTCTTGTCGGCATAGCTCTTTTGATGGTCACGAGCCGCTTGCATTCGGCTCTTGATCTGCACAATTTTCTCGGTAGTCTCGTGGACTAGGTCTGGTCCAATAAGTTGGCTTTCTCCGACTTCAGCCCAACATATTGGCGATCTGCACTTACGGCCATAAATTGCTTCATACGGTGCAGCCTTGATGCTGGCGTGGTAGCTGTTGTTATAGGAAAACTTGGCTAAGGGCAAATGCCTATCCCAACCGTTCCCGAAGTCAATCACACAGGCTCTCAGCATGTCCTATAACATCTGAATGGTCCTTTCACTCTGACCATCAGTTTGAGGATGATAAGCTGTACTCATGTTGAGGTCTGTTCCCAATGCGTCCTAAAGCGAATTCCAGAAGTTAGATGTGAAACGACTGTCTCGATCAGAGATGATAGAAACAAGCACACTATGCCTTGCGACAATTTCCTCACTACTACAAAATGAGCCTAAGGCAACATTTTTGAAGCTACACTTGTAAAATGTGTTGCTTTTTTTACAACCTTGGTTGCAATGCAACATTTTTCATATAAGTGTTGCATTTATATATCTAATGCCATACTTTTTTTAGAAGTGTTGCAAATTTTACATGTTTGTGCAACATTTTTTTAGCAGTGTGCATAACAAAAAACTTAAAGGCAATCTTTACTAAAAATTCACCAAAATAGTTTTAGCGGGATAAAACTTATCATTTGCCGCTTCACCAAAAGTTAGACACACACATTTCCCCCAAATTTCCCCAGAATCATATACCCTCACAAAAAAAAACCCATCACATTTCTCCCAAAATTTCACAGCGATTCTTATCCGGATCTACTAGATCTACTCGTCAGGTATATCATCTATTTCATTTTACTCATTCATTAATTACATTATTATGGATTCATGATTCTTCTTTGTGTATATTTCATTTCACTTACAATCGATTATGTCTATGTCGTCTTTTTCTGAATCGGTTGCAACTGACCTTTACGATACAGGTATATCATTATTATAATTTCATGTTTGACAGGTATCTTATGAAATTTTATTTGTGAAAGCTGATCAGCCATTTTGAAACTGCTGCAGTAACGTTAAGAGAGCCGGTGGTCCTTGACTTTGAGTCGGGTACGGTATGTTCTAGGGATTTTGGAGAACCTGTTTCTCAGCCTGGTGTTGTTCAATTTTATTCCCAAGGTAATTCTTTAGTGGAATTTTCCTTCTGTCTATATGTTCGAATAACGTTTACTTTTAAGAGTTTCGTTGCGATTATTATAATCTCATTTTCGATAATTATCTTATGAATTTTTTTTTTGTAAAATCTGATCAGCCATTTTGAAACTGTTTCAGTACCGTTAAGAGACCCGGTGGTCCTTGACTTTCAGTCGGGGACGGTACGTTCTATTACAGCTATTGACGGTTATGAGGAGTTGCCGACAACTGCTACTAATACCTGCCGGTCCTTTTCATATCGAATGGATTTTGGAGAACCTGTTTCTCCGCGTGGTGTTGCTCGCGGAGTCGTAATGTTGGACTTTACCTCGGGTACAGTTATCAAAGCTTCTGAAGGTTATTTCTATTTTACGTTACTGTTCTTTAGTGTATTTTACAAGATGCCCACTCGTTTTACTGAACCTTTTATTGTTAATGTAGCCACCGAGTTTGACAAATGAGAGCCACCTTTGGATGAACATACAATACCTGCCTGTACAACAGGTACATACCGCAACGTACTTGGTTATTGGACTCTATTCCAGATGGTTTTTTTATTATATATACTTGAATTAGACTCATTCTTATTGTTACTTACGTTAGTGTTTACGCAGCTGCTGGCTTAAATGTGTCTGCAGCCAACGGTTTTAGGTCACGTCAGCGAAGGTCCGCTGCAGCGCACCGTTCGGGAGGTGTGGCATGGATGAAGATGAAAAGGAGATGCTTTCAGAAGCACGAGCTCGTTTAGCCAATACTAGAGGGAAAAAGGCAAAGAGGAAGGCCCGAGAAAAGCATCTTGAAAAGGCTAGAAGGCTGGCTTCTTTGCAGTAATGGAACACTCTTTGGTCTTTGCTTACACTGCTTTCTTATAGGTGATCGGGATCACAACATCAGTGCACCGGTACTTTGAAACTGTTTTGTTGGTGATTTGTGCTTTGAAACTGTTTTGTTGGTAATTTGTGCTTTCCATATCGTTCCCCCAATGATACTTGTTGATTATTTGTATCTATTATGGAATCAGGTACACATATACCAAAACAGGAAGGACATAGCTTAATTCAAACGCTTGATTGATCACGCCAAAGGAAAGAAGGTCATGTATGTGTTGCTATGGTGTGTAGAGAATCCAATCCAACAGGTACACAAAAATTAATTTTGTTATTTTTGGAGGGGGTTTGGGATTGCTTTTTTTTTTTTTAGCTTATGGCTTTTAAGCAAAAGCTTATAACCATCTATGAAAATATGCAATTTAGAAGATAGTGTTAGGATTAGGTTCTGTTGTAAAAAACGCAATAAGCAAATATGCGGTTTCTTAGAGTGTGACAAATTCCGAGTATAGAATATAGGTGTTTCATCATTAAATCAATTCATGTTATGAGATATTTTTTGTCGCATTCAATTACAAGAAGATAATAAAGCCCACAAATTATTTAAGGTTTCCATCTAACAAAGATCTGTCTGTAAATATTCATCACACCGACATATTAAGTCAAACTAAATTTGACGTAAGAAATATACTTTATTTCATTAAAAAGGGGGTAAAACACAAATATATCAGCATAACGGTATTTATGTACTCATTTAACCGTATGTGACCAAAAGATAAGGTTAACTAGTTCTTTATATATGAGTACTTAATTATATGTTTTTTTTCCCTTCTTTTTTGCAGCCTGATGGTATCACGAAAACAGATCTTAAAAAGTCTCCAAGTTATAAGAGGCTCATGGAGAGGTAAACTTTCATTTTGTTTATAGCAGTTTTGTGACCCAACTTTCACCAAATACATGTAATTTGCTTTGTTTAAGGTTAAAATTCCCTTTTTTTTGTTCAAAATACCAACACTATTTTTTTTTGCTGTGTATTGGCTTTTGGTAAGTACTTATTGGTGCTTGCCCGTTTGTGAATGAACATGGTATATGCGTATGTTGAGCATTTAACAAAACTGACAGCATCTGGCTTGTTTAACAGTTAGACATATATAGCTGGCTGTTTATTGAGTATTGATTACTGAATGAGTATCTTGTAGTCTCTAGTGATGTGTGTCGGTGTAAGTCGACTTGGGTACCATAGTACAATTTTCTGAAGACATGTGGTCATTCAGTTGGTGCTCATAATCAATGAAAAGTTGTAGTATGTCATGCCGCTTTACCTTTTTAAAATGCCAGATTACTCACTAGTCAGTCACAATGTGGCAAACATTAGGGTCCCATTTTCAAGGTAGATCCATATGATGAAGAAATGTAACATGGTAATAAGTGGATGAATGCTTTCTTAATGGCTCTCTTTTTGCTTCTATATATGGGAGTAAGATTGTTAGGTAGAGGTGATGTATGTTAATATCTGACTTGGACCTTCGAAAACACGTTTGTAAATAAGGGGGATGCCTTCTAGTTTTCCACATATATGAAATGTTAAAGAGGAGAAACTCTTTATTGAGGAACTACTCGGACATGTATTTGATTGATTTTCCCTAAGGAATTATTCTTTTATTCAATACTAACATGATTTCTCGGCAAAATCCGACATGGTATACGTTCGCGTTGACCTGCCGGGCCAACCGAACGGGGGAGTCACCCCAATAGATATATTTATATCATACGCGCTTCCCAACAGGAATTGACGGTTGATGATAGTGGGCGGAATGGGATTCAAGCATGCTTAGTTTATCGGATTACCAGTGTGTACAAAAACAAAGTTCATTTTGGTCCATGGAAACAGTTTCGCATGTTTCTCACCCCAAAGTTTATAAAAACAATACGCATAAAAATGGGGCCATAAACTCATCTTAATAACAATAGCAATCTGCTGGTCAACAACAACACAGTGCAACCGCTCCGACACGCCACCTAGATCAGTATGGTAATTCTTAGCGAAATATTCGTGTTTTAAATGTTTTAACTCAATTGAAAGGTTTATGTGTGTCAAGTGCTCGTGTATTTCTTGCTTGCTGTGTTGTAATGTACAATTCAAAATAGTTCATCGTTTAAGACTCTTTGGTGATGGCTCATGGTGAAAGTGTACGGTGAAAATACGTGCGACGGAACTTCCGTGCTCAGTGCTTGTTGTCGCAAAATGCGTAAGTAATATATATATTATCGTATATATATATTTAATAATTAAGTATTTAATTAATTAAGACTTATAATTAATTAAATAAGTATTGAATAACTAATATGATAATGGTTATAGTGGGGTATTATTATATTATAAATATTATAATTATTTATAATATAATGATAACTATAAAGAAATTTATAAGTGTTAAATTCTGAGAAATTAATAAGTGTAAGTGTATAAATATCTAAAATTTATTTATAAGTCTTATAAGGTCTTAGAAGAATTACTATTTTTAATAATAAAAATAATTCGTTTCGTCTTTTAGTCGGTTTTCATCCGAAAATATTTTTGAGTGTCGAAATTTTAAAAAAATCGGGCATGACAAGTTCGTTTATTCAAACTTTTTCATTTTTCTCAAGTGTTGCAATCTCCTCAAATAATACCTTACGTTAACTATATTTGCAAAACTAGTCCAAAATGTATATTTATCGTTATAACTATATTTATCGTTACGTTTACTTCTTAATTATGGTTTTCGATACAAAAGTCAACGTTTAGTCATAATACTTTCAAAAGTCAACAACTACATCTTTGGGCCGAAAAGCCCATTTATTTGTCTTATTGGACTTAAGGTGTCAAAACGAGTTCAAAACGGTTTTAAAACGATATATAACGTTTAATAAGTCCAAATATTTATAAAAGGTCGAAAAATATTCAAAAACGCATTTTTGTCACCCGAATTATTTATTGGGCCGAAAAGTCCATATTGGGTCCAAAAGTCCAAGTTTAGCTCAAAAGCCATTTAACCCTTTTAAGTTTCGTTATATATATCGATAAGTTTCTAAAAAATCGATTTAGCACAACAAATAAGCCGTTTGGTTAAAAAGTCAACACAATGCCGAAAACACATGGGCTCAGCCCATTGTGTGTCGAGACCTTCATAAGCCCAAAAATAGTTTTAAACCTTTAAGCCCTTTTAGTCCGAATAGTTTTCGTAATGATTTTTATATAAGTCAAATAAGCACTTATAAATAAGCCATTAAATCAAATGGTTAACCAAGGCCAAAACATATTGGGCTCGGCCCAATATGTGTCGTATGACCCCTTTGACCCAAAATAAGTCAAAACACAATAAGCTAGAGCTTATTCAATAAGCTATTCAAAATAATCTATTAAACACTAATTTCACCATTTCACCACTAGAGCCAAAACTTTATGTTTTTCAAAACCCCAATAATTATTTATTTTTCTTATGTGCCGATTTATATATGCACACAAACAAGTGTATATTTCGTTTTAAACTCGCGTAATTAACATTAATCACATTTGTATCATCAAACTAGTACCACAAGCAACAAGATTTACCACACAAGCAAGAAATAACATAACTTGTATAAAAACTTTAAAAATTCGAGCAACCATAATATGTATATCAAACCCTAGCTTTTTCATTTTAGCAAAACATATATAATAAGCACTTTGTAATACTTTTAAACATCACAAGAACATGTAATGAACAAGATTGAACAAGTTTTGAGGATCCTTACAAAGTCTTGAAAAAATTCGAGAGGTAGGAGACCCAAGAACAACCCAAATTGCACCAAATTTACCTACAATACGTTCCGATTAACCCAAAACACTTGAAAGTACACCTTCATTATCTTGGAACTCAATAGAATTTTGTAGATCTTGATTTTTAGGTTGGGTCGTGAGTTTGAAAGGAAAGAAATGATCTAGGAAGTTTAGATGGATAGAAATGTATGTGTGAAAAATTATGTGTATACTTAGGGTATAAAAACAAATACACGTGTGAGTCATCATCCACTAATGATCCATGCATATCAAATCTTTTGTCTTGGTGTGGTTTAGGGGCGGCAAACGACAAGAGTAAGAGGGGGAAAAATAAAGTTTTATTTACGTTTTCGTCAGAATAATAATAAAATATTATTATTTGCTCAAAAATGCATTTATTTGACTGCTACCATATATACTGTGCTGTCGGTTCGCGTGTGGGGTTGCTTTTCAGCAAATACGAGAAAGCTTCTCAGTTAATTACGAAACTTGTCAGTAACTATCAGAAATAGAATAATTTACGCTTACTGACAAAAATAAACTATTTCAGCAGTGACTATAAGCTACAGTATGCGGGACAGCTCCCAAAAATGTTCAGAAACGCTCAGAAACATGCAATTACACATCGAAATGCTCGGCTTAAAATAATAAATAAATATTTATTATTAACTTAAAATGTGAAAATTACCATTTGTCACACTACTTCTATTATGAAAACCTCAAAACCATACTATAGCCATCCATAAATGGACATAATCCAAGCATGAACTACACCATTGCATACTTTGTATGACCTATTCAAACCCAATCATTAACCTCATATCCAAACAGTCCCATATTATGGTAAATATGAGAACATTCAACTTGTACAACAATTGCTTGGACATCGATACTTCATGTAAAGGATTTGACTATTTAATATCATGTCATGTAAACACAAATAAATAAGCATAAACAAACATGAATGAACATAAACAGTCATAAACGATGGATATTAAGGATCTCAACGTTCATAAATATATACATCATTATCCTAAGTTTTTGAAAATAACTTATGAACAACATCATTCTCCCAATTGATGTTAACAGAATAACGTATTCTCTAGACGTCACCAAAAAAGTTGTTTTAGAAGTCATCCAAAAGCTGCTCCACCAGCAATCCCAAAAAGCTTCCAATATTACAACATCAACATTTAAAATCCTGAGAATTTTAGATTTCGTTAGAGAAGGCATCATTTTATTCAAAGCACAATCAGGAAAAGTACAAATACACCCAAACGACGCTTGACTGAAACACATGACTAGAGCTCAAAAGTGCATGGACCCCAAACGTCTACCAATGAATACATGTTTGCAAAATGACAGCTTACACTTGCAAGACTAAACTTAACTTGGAGCTTTTTTCCAACGAGATTCCTGGAATACAATCATCCATAGTACTAATACGAAAATCGAAAATATAGAAACAAAAAGAAATAAACAAGCACCGACTTATAAGGGGGAACCATGAACAACAAGAACAAATAAAACGCATCTTGGTGCCCCGTTGTTGAATTTGATCACCACAAATATTAAAAGTAAATTGACACATATTCCATATTAATATAACTCAGACTTGCACACACATGCATATATACCACACATATTTGCACAGACCTGGCCATATTAATAAAACTGAGACATGCATACACATGCATGATTTATAAACTTCACTAGGCAGTCAAGAAACAGTAGCAGCCGATTATTTTTTTATAAACCAGACACTGAACATAAGCAGTTTTCCCACATTAAGATGAATCCATAACCTACTGTTGCCAACACAAAAGCTCTTTCTTTAATCTTCGTAATACTTAACCATAACATTAATGATTAGTAAACTAAGCCATAAGTTAGACAGTCAGCAATTGTATACGTAAACATTGTGACTAAATGATATTTAACCCCATCAGGCCCAAGTCAAGTGACAAAATGAGGCACCCTTGTACATTAAATTACCACAACGAGAGGTGACACCTCTTATTGCAGATTATATGTTGATTATTATTGCGGGTTAATTGAAGCATAATGTATCCAATTTTGCTAAGATGATACCTTGCAATCAACGAGATGTTCAGGCCTTAAAACTTTATTGTGTGGAGGTCACGTAGAGGGTACATATGAAATTTTAAATTTGTCTGCATGCACATACATCAAAGCATCATCATAGTTTGATATTGTAACATTGTCATCACTTCTTAAACCAACTTGAAATAAACCGCGTCCATGATGGGGCCCATGATCCTGATCTAGGTAGTAGCAATTCAGATGGTGAGTCCATCAAGGGTGGAGGCGAGAAGAAGGGAAAGAAAGGGAAAAATATAGCTTTGCGGTTTCAGGGTTCAATGTTGTTAGCAACAGGATCACGAGCTGACAGTGGTGGCTGTGGATGTAATCATGGTTCGCTCTAGCAAATATGGGAACTCTAAAGTTTCAACCCAAAAGCAAACTGTTGATTTTTATTTATTTATATCACACGTTGAAGGTAAAATGCGTCGAAGCTTGTCAATTATTTGATATTTATTTGAAGTTAATTAATCATCATTTTTAGTGGCGTTAAAAAGGTTAGCCGAGTTCTACTGGAAAGTGATATTTGGCTCAACTTGGATGCCTATTTGATGAAATTGCCTTTTTAGTTTGAACACATTGTTTCTAGAGCCCAAATGAAAACTGGAATATCAAATCAAGACTGGTTAATTTTGTGTGAATTTTGTCAGTACATTTCACACCATAAAATGAATGGTGGTAAAATTTGGTGTGAATTAAGGTTGGTTAGGTTGTCAGTAATGCAAATATTGTCGGTATTAGGACCCGACACAACTGTTTCAAGCAAGCAGTCATCAAGATCCATGAAACCATGTCATGACTCTTTGTATTAACCACAATTGAGTAAACTACACCCGCCAAATACTTTTGCTCTCACTTCAAATCAAAACAATCCATACAATCTTCTAATCACCAGGAAACAAATGGCATAACCAAAGTTTGAGCCATCAGTGATTATTTTTCACCTCTATTCAATTTTCTTGCTCCTGTTTCTCCATAAAAAGTCTTCCTCACTCGATCAAATGGTTGCACTCGACGACAATTCAATATATATTCGTTACAACAATGATGAGGTTAACATTCAACATATCGCACCAGAATACCATAAATACTCAACTTCTGTAGTTAAAATGTATGTGTTTTTGTGAGTGAAAACATACAGGCAGAGGTTCACAACTCTTCCATAATGAACAATTGGCGACAAGGATGTAATGTATGAATTTTGCCAAGTGTGCGATGCAGACATTTATAGGCGGAAGTTTAGGACATGTTAAACATTATTCACTTTCCAGTTCCGTAATTTACGCTACCTAACTCTGGCACTATTAATGTTGTCATGCATTATCGCATAAGGCTGTAAACAAACACTTCGATTTTAATCAAACACGGTAGCATAAACAGACGATAACTCTATTCATGTTCGTTTATTAATATAACATTTGAATTTGTTCATGCTCATTTGTTAATAAGGTTTGTGTGTCTCTGTGCAAAGTGAACATATTAATTACAAAACTATATATAACAAAAGCCAACATGATAATACCAAGGACATGCCCAAGGTATTAGAAGGCGTAAAACAACCGTTCTCTAATAGCAAGCTGATAGTATATTTCAAACACTACTTCTATTATGAAAACCTCAAAACCATACTACAGCCAGCCGTAAACGGACATAATCCAAGCAAGAACTAAATGATAAGGATTTATTCGGTACATTTTTAAGGGGTCATTTAAGCCTAAAATCGAGTAAATGTGAATAAATATTGCCCTAAATCGTTTCTTTTTGTATTTTAGGTACTTGGGACGAGAATTGTGGAAAACAGCACTTTTGGAGCATATTTGGACGAAAAAGTGAAGAAAGCGACGAAGTCGCGGAAAAACCGTCAGATAAGAAGACCTGGCAGCGTTACTTAATACATTGTGACGCTGTCACTTGCTATTTTGGATCTGGAAGAATTTACACACGTCGCTTCAGAAATCTTGGACACATTACACCCATGGCACCCACTACACCCATCTCTTTTCAACTAAATATAAAATTACATACTACACTACAATAAATTAAAAGTTATATGAAATAAATGAAAAAAAAGAGACTAAACCATGGATTAAATTGTTAATATACATATACTTTAAGGACCAAAAGTATCATATTTGTTATTTGCAATAGAGTAAAATACACCATTCGTCCCTGAAGTTGTACCCAAAATATAAGTTTGGTCCTAATTTCAAAATAAGTGTGCCAACCATCCCTAACATCATCATTTTGCATCACCAATAGTCCCAATCGCCATTCATCCCTAGTTAAACCCCTCGCGTGCCTTTTACATGAGGGCAAAATAGTCATTTTGCGATTTTCACTTTCTTTTTGTTTTTCCACTTTAGTGGAACACAAATCACACCAACTCATCACCAAATCTTCCATTATCATGCTCGACTACTAAAACATCAAACCCAACTCATAAAACACTAAACCCCATAGCCACCACCGCCACTACCACCATACAACCACCACGAAATCATCACCACCATAAAACACCAAACCTCATAGAAACACAAGTACGTAGGTTCCTCCTACCTTCGTTTTTCCTTTATAAAAAAGATTGATTGATTTATTATTGAGGAACCCTACCCTGACATAACCTAATAAATTGAATGATTCGTTATAAGTCTAATAGTAATACTTTCCTTTGTTTAATCCTTCCCTATATTTATACTATATATAAAGGAAAAACCCATATTCTTGAAAGTGAAAAATTAAGAAAATTATATATGACAACCATAAACTTTTATATTTATTTTCGTTTATAACCAATAAACCATATTAATTTCATCCAGTTTAAATCGTGTTTAAGTCCCAAATTCTTAAACTTTTATTATTTTTCGTTTATAACCTATCAACTTTTTTTCTCACTACAACTATGTGCCATTAGAAAATCATGTTGCTATGCACGGGTACTCGTCTAGTCATATCATATGTAGTTAGGGTAGCTTGAAAGTTGAATTAAAAAAGTCCAACAGATCCCCATCATATAAAAGCTTCATCATCCTTCAACTGAATAAAAAACAATGGAAATCACAGAACCATCAGATAACGAATTAAACAGCAATATCAAAGACATCTGCACCCAACTTGAAACCCGTATCTAAACACTCTACAGTTCCCAACTCAACCTCATATCATCTCTAAAAAACGGCTTCGTTCCAGACATCACTTCCTCACTCAACCTCAATCTCAAAATCATCTCCATTTTTAACAACCGGCCATTCACTCCTATACCTAACCCCTTACCAAAACCTAAGCCTAGCTCTACCAAATGCCGTCATCACTTAACAACCTTGCCACCTGTCACCTCTCTCAAGCTCCTTAAACCCTCGCCACCTGATGGTGAAGTTGTCGTGTTTAGGCCAACTCATAATCCGAAACAGATACAGATTGTGTTTATTGAAGGTGATTCATGGTGATGTTTAATAAGTTTGATTTGGTGTATTGTTGAGGCTAAGATTTGGAATATTTTTTGTTAAACTAATTTGCAATATTGTCAACGGAACTAGCTTGTGGTTATGTTTACGATAAGATTTTGGTGAAAGAACTCTATACTAATTTTGGGTTTAAATGGCCCTGGAAATATGTTCGTATATATATGTGTTTTGATTTAAGAATAGTCTAAAAAGGAGTTACATATTTGGGTATGGATTTCATATATGTGTTTTGACATAAGATTTTGGAGTAAGGATCATATGTTTGGTTTGATTTAAAATAAAAAAGACAATGTTTGTTGGTAGAGAGAGATGAGAGATGAGAGATGAAGTAATAAGTCTTTAGGGCCCATGTAACACCCCCTAATTTGTTTAGTGGCAGCGGAAAAGTAATTAGGGTGTTACGGTGAGGATCGAGTGAAAATTTCAGAAAAACTGCCCGGAAGGGGCGTTTTGAAAGTTATATGTCATTCGGAATAATAGTTTTGGTATAAAAGGAAAATATCTGATTTGAAAATCCTGCAAAAGTGTGATAATTTGGAGAGAATGACATATTTGATTTTACACCAGTTTATTTATCAGAGTATAAGATGCCCGCTCCGTGTCTTGTCCTGCTCCGTTAATTACCTGAGATAAACATGCTTAAAACGTCAACACAATGGTTGGTGAGTTCGTGGAGTTTAATAGAAAAGAACTTTCTTTCAATAGATTTTAAGAGGTGTACAGTGATTGTCGAAATAAATAATAGTTCTTCATTAAATAACAAATTGTGTTGAATAAAATCCACAAGTATTACATGTATGATCTCAATGTGATCATAAGTTTCAAGTTTTAAATGAAAATGAGCTACGTTGATATACGCTCGAAATTAAGTGCTGGGTCAACTTTTAAAAGTACCGATATACCAAGCAATTTGGGCTGTCTTTATTAGAAGTCACAACTAACTCGCATATGATAACAAATAAGTTTCAAGTACAGGATCCATAATCCTAACACATAGTGAAAACATTAATCTAGTGTCTGAAATCTATCAGTGTGGAGTGGTGGTTACTAAATACAGCTGTATCCTAATATATATGAAACATTCATATATTCATAAAGATATATTGCCCTAAGCCTCATGACACGCAAAACGTTAACAGAGTACCATAAACGGCAGTGTCCCATCAGGGTTACTGATGGGTGTTTTTAGCCCTCATGTAATAGGTGATTTGCCAATTCCTATTTTTCTCAAATATAGTGCATCGCGACTAAATACGACTAACCATGTAGGCATTCCGTCCAAGTATTTAGTGGGATAGGTCGTCAGCCTCTAACAGGTTTCGAAGCTGTTCACTATATTCGCGCTCACCGCAGTGATTAATGGCTCATGATCAAGGGACTTTATGGCAATAAAGTAAACTTAGGCAATATAGGGTTCAGGGGTTCATAAAATATACGTATTCTGGTCTTGGCAATGATTTCCAGTGAAATGTAGAAATATCATAGTAAAGTAACAGTACATTCATTTGTTATATGAATGCATACAACAAGTCTCAGTATCATGTTATATCAAGTAGTTTAAAAATGTTATCCTTCAAATTCAGTGTTTAAGCTAAGCAAGCAATTTGCACGTATAACGAACATATATTTCTCTCAATGGTGATTCAAACATGTAAAGCATAGTTGATAATTTCGAGTAAATCATGAGAGTTTTCAGAATATAAAATATACTTAAAACAGTCAAAGCATGTATCTCCCCCAAAAGAGTTATTAAAAACAAGTGTTAAAAGTAGGGGCCACGACTCACGGTAAGTCATAATAGTTTTCAAAGTGCTCATAGAAGTATTGTATTGCAAACAAATCATATAGTTGATAAATGAGTAAAATATTTTGAAGCATGTATCTCCCCCAAAAAGTATAAATCAAGTATTAAAATAGGAGGGGCCACGACTCACCTGGAGTGTATCTGACAGGGTGGAATTATAATATCAAGTAAGAATTTATGGAAACGATCATGGAAACGTCTTCTTTACGAGACCTAAATATGAGGAAAGTCTAAGTATTTGACTTATAACTAACAATGAGTGTGAAAGTGAGAAATCGTTATAACGATTTGATGATGTGAGGGTGATGTGCTTAAAATGCCTCAAGTAAAAAATAATATTATCTTGATTCTTACGTCAATTGACTCAAAATATTATCTCCTCGAAATATGATGAAATGATATGCAAAGTGAAGTTAAATTTCTAATAAATAATGAAAATGAAATAATACATAACTAAAATGTATAAAAGTGCATATGAAGTGATGGGGTGACCAAAAATGGAAAATGAAATAAGAGTGTCAAGTAAAATCAGTTGGTCCTTGTCCTTTTTCAATTGTTACTCTTTTTACCCTAACTGCGTTTGTATTACACCGTTAGTCCTTCGTTAAGTCCAAAGTCCAAATATAGTCCAAAGCTTGTCCATATGTGCATATAAGGCTTGGAGTTAATTCAATGGTCAATTCAGGTCCTGTACAAGCTGTTATCACAGCTCCAGTCCACAAGTTTCACAGTTTGGCAATTTTAGTCCTTCTAGTTAGATCGCGTTACATTTTTAGTCCAAAATTGACAAAAATGTAAGGAAAAGTATGGCGATTTTTACTAGTGCTTATTCAAGTGATTTTCAGCTTATTTCAACTGCTTATTTGTCCATTTGCTTATTTCTGCGTTAAATGGGCTTAAATGGTCCATTTTAATGGCCCGTTAAGTGTTTTTAATCCATGGGCTTTGGGGAGGGTTTGAGTTATCAAAATGGTTTATATTTATGTGAAAATATTATTTTCAAAGTGCCACCTGGTCAGCTTATTCAGAGCTTATTAAAACTGCATTTTGGGCTTAAAGTCCATACGCTATTTATTAAGGTTTTCAAAATGAGTTGTGGGGAAGCACTTTGGTGATTTTAAAAGATCGAGTTGTGGTTTTTATGGCATGTTGTTAACATGAAAAAATGTAGGTTGGTAGGTCGTTAAACAAGCCGTGTCAAAAAGTATATGTATTGCATGTCTAGATTGCGAATTATTCGTGTGAGTACTAGGTGTTATGGCTCGCTCCATAGTTAAAAGACTTGGTGATATTTTTCATATTTCCTACGTGTGGTAACTTATGTTCTCATGGTTTTATTATGCGTTTTCTGTGACTTGTACTATTGGATTATGGACGATTAAGGGTCGTTTTGTGGTCTCACATGAGAGTTTCAACCTTTATACATGGCGTGACTTATTAATATGCACGTAAAGTATATGAGTGTGCTTGTTCGTGTGAAAACAACCAAAGTATGCGATGCATGAGGTGCTAACGTGTAGTAAGGTGCTTTTATGTCGTGCTATATATGTGTTGATCACTTACATGAAACCTACTGTCACATTTTAACGTGACAGTGTACAGACAAAATATGATTCGTTCGATTATGTGCATGAAATGCATGATTGTGAATACGTGATATAAGAAGAATTGAAATAGGATCATGAATGATTAGCACACCTCGAGGATTGTTTATGTACGTCGAAAGGACTAGGAAAACAGGCTAAAGGGGTCGAAGCTCGCAATAATGAAATCAACAGAGCACGCTACGGGCTTGCTTCACGTCTAGCTATGACTTGAAGGAACAATGGCTGGCTTTTTGGCTTTCATAGAATGCTTGAAAAAGTGGAGTTTGGTGAGTGTGAGTTCACGTGAATTACGAGAGAGTGATCTTGCATGAGTTTTGTTTCTCTCGTTATAGATAATATGAGATGAAAATTGCATTTTGAGAGGGTCGTATTAGATGAGATAAGGTACTGTCCGTGAGATAAGATTGATGGGAAGATCACTTGAAAGAGTTAGGCAAGTTGAGGTGTAGAAAACATATGGAAGTGTCATATATGTAGAACGTGTAAGATCTTGCAAGGGGTCAAATAAGATCTAGTAAGGATGTGTCACAATCACAGTAGGGTCATGGAAGATTTTTCTTAGATTTTCATGTCCTTGTAATTCATAAAATATGTGTGATATTGAAGAGATTAAAACGTGTGTATATTTGTATTGAAATGAAATCTTCCAAAATCTAACAAGGACGATTTGGTAGCAGAGTTGGGGGATTTAGTTAGATATGTATGTACACGTTTATAAAAGAAATGTGTGGAATACGTGTATGGATTTGATGAAGCCATATCTTATGCAATTTTACAAGGACGATTCGGTAACAGTATTGGGAGATTTTCTTGGAGTATTTTAATGGCATTTCATGTCCTTCCAACACGTGTGTAATTGAGGGAATGTGAAGATGTCGACATACTTACTTTATTATATATAGCAAGTTGAAGTTTTTGTGAGAGTGGGTTGTATTTGTGAGTGTCAAAAGCCTTCTGGTCTTATTGGAATGCAAGCGCATATGAGAAATTAAGTGTGAAATGAGATTATAGGAACATATATAATGTGTATAGACATGCAATGCATGTATTTATATTATTAAATGGCAACTTGAGATATAGATCAGATTATATTTGATCTATATAAATCAAATACATCAATTTGGCCAACTTGCTTCTTTTATATTCGAAATGTGCCAGAGGTTGCCATGTAATTTTCGAAGATAGAATGTTGACATGTTGTGTCTCACGTGTATATATAGATATTATATGGTTTTAAAAAAAATGTTGTATAGTTTATATAGTATACGTGCTCGAGTGGGGTTTACTTTAGGTCTCGTTATTTGGTGGGTTTTGTAATGACGTGATTTTTGGGAGAATAATATAATAAGAAAATTTTAAATTTCCCCGTAAAAATGGGTTTTTGTTAGACAGTAATTTGAGTTTATTATAAATCAATGAGGATTATTATAATGGATTTTCGTAGGATCCTACAGTATCCACCCCTAAATTTTGAACTTCGTCCCGAAGTTCAGTCTGCGATAGGTGTTGAAAAATGTGGTGTTCAAGGGTGAGGGGTTATGGAAAATGTTGTCGAGAGGTTTCTATCCGAAAATCGAGGAAACGAGATCTAGTTAGATTTATTCATGCTGGATGAAATAGATTCGAATGTTGGGTCAATTAATAAACCTAAGGATTGCGAATAATGAGAATAACGGTCAGGAACTGTGGGAATTTAACGGCTAGTGAACAGTGTATATCAACGGTCGTGAATAGTGCTCTCAACGGCTAGTTTTGGTTCCAACGGCTAGATTTAGCCTATAATCACTTCATTTTAATTTCTATTCTTCCACAAACTATTTTTCTCTCATTCCACATCTCAAAAATGCCGCACTTCATCACTATGCTAGCGATTGTGTACGTCATTCTTGTGGTTATCTACTTGAGGTACGCTCCGGACGAAGACTTCCAATATTTGGTCGTGATTTTAGCGTTTGTCATCCCGTTGGTGATTGTAGCCCTTATCGTGGATATGGCGTGTGGAAAATAGATAGTAGGAAGGTTGGGATAAATAGTTATAACTTTAGCATTATCGTTGCTAGTCTTATCGTGATGTACTAATTTCCGTGTATTCTAATAAAATTTCTTGCTAATTGCGCTTTTCATAAGTCTTTGTGGATTCTTAAGATTCTAATATTCGCACTTTTGTCGGTTGCTTATCATAAGAATAGTGAATAATACGTGTAGGTATTCATTTGTGGCTGTTCAAAAGTGTCGTTTATGAGCAACTTATTTTGTCTCAAGATTTTGCTTTTGAATAAAAATTGTTATTAGGAAATCTGAATAATAACTGTTCCATTCATGACATGATTCTCCCTAAATTAGACATAGTTGATCAGGCTATGTATAATTTGAGGACCAAATAATGTAATGCTTGACTCAGTCACCGTGATATTTATGCTTTTTCAGGAAGTTTTATATGGTGTACTACATGTTGTTTATGTAGAATGACAACATAATTGCTTTTTCAAAAGACAGTAGAAAATTTATGTTCATTCTATAGTGTTGAATCAGGAAGTTCTAAGGTGAATATTGGATATCCTCGGTATAAACTTAGATTTTGGGTGAGAATTTCTTACAAAGTGGTAATAATCTATTGTTTGGTCAGAAATTGTGTTAAATCAAATTCTCAAAGTGATATCAGGGTATTGTTACATAACGATTATGATTAGGGAGAATAGAATAGAGATTGAAATAGACGTGAATTATGATTATTTCGGAAATATTACAAGGTAGAGTCTTCATACGGTAGAAAGGTAGTTGATACACTTAGGTTACATTCATCGTACCTAAGGTAATGTATAAAAGGAAATACAACTTAAAGAGTTTTTGAACTTATGGTTTATTTATCTCCAACAGGAATTTCTCTTCTGCTTAAACATAGGTGTCATCCTTTGACGTTGTTAAGGTTCTAAAGAGTTTTCATCCTCTTCCACTGGTCTAAGTGGTATTCTGATTTGGGCATTGATTCTTGTAGTGTCCTGTTTAACTTTATGGTCTATAATTCCTTGGGTAATGGTGATGGTAGGTTCAGTTACTCTTATTGTACCTTTAAGGTGAGTTGGTCTACAACCCGTGAAACTTTCAAGGGTATGTTTATAAGAAGCAGTCGTTTTCTTTTCTCCGATTTTCTTATTGTTGCTACTCGGATGAGCTACTGTAGTCGCCCCGAGTATCACAGCAACGATGTTGATTACTAAATTTCGGATAATTTCAGGAGTCATAGTTGTGGTTGGTGTTAGTGGGGTATTTGTAATGCTCATGCTGGCCATATTCTATTGATATCCCAAGAAATACGGATTTAAATCCACCTAATGGCCATGTCAGAATAATTCGAGTAACAAGGTATTTGTATACTAGTGTTAACAATGGGGTCATATTACGAAATCAAAACCAACTGAGGATCATAAATTTACTATGTGTCTGAGTAGTATCGTAGATAATTAATCAACTCTTGGTATGGGATTGCTAAGGAACAAACTGTTTCATCTACAAAAACTGAAGTTCAACAACTTTCTCTTCATTCATCAAGTTTTCTTCCGAAATTTTGTCTTAAAGAATTCTATGGTCATAGCCTAGTTTGTGTTGGTATGAGGAATTCTAACAATCGTAGGTAATATTATGGTAGGTCTGGATATAATCACCGTAAATATCATAATATTAATAACTTGATCGATTGTTTTACAAAGCAAACGATACAAGGTCTTTTATTAATATTAATGTTCCATGCAGCAGGTTAATATACCTCTGTCTTTCTTATTGTAAGGATTGTCATGTGGGAGTGTTTCTCAATATCTCTGACTGAAACCTAGTCAGTCCGTCTTGAAAGTCCATCTTGTCGGATAAAAGGTCAGGTAGGGTGTTGTCGGTCGTGAGTGGTGTTTTGTCAATGATGTTCCGGAGTGTATCAATATGTTCCTCATGACGCTCCAGTTGCGTCATGATGGTGGGAGGAGTAGGTGTGTGGGTAACTGTTATCCTGAAACTCTCTCCAGTCTCGAGGACTCGGGCTGGAGCAATGAAAGCAGGTGGAAGCAGTAATGATGAGGGAGACCTAAGATGGTAAATATTCTCTAGGAGTCAGCTCCCGTTGGTAAGGTGTAAACAGGTAAGTCTGGGTGAGTAGTCTTATCGAGTAGTCGGGTCCAACCGACGGTGGAGGGTATGATGACAGTAGTGGTGGTAAGGTATGGTGACGTTATTCTGATCATATCTAGGGGTGAAGTAGGGGAGTAAGGTGGAAATGGTGGTATAATTGATACTAAGCGTAGGTGTACATTCTTAATAGGTCTATTGAGGTGGCTCCGAATTGGTGTCATAAACAGTTCGGGCTCATAAAGTGCTAAAATTTTGACTTTTCTGTGCCGGGCTACCGGGACAGGTGGAAGTAGTGACGTAGGTAATGGAGAATTTGGCTCAACATCTTTCCAATTTGATTCTTGGTGTGAATTCTATCCAACCTCGAATGTTGTTGGACAACCAATCAACTCTTCATCTGAATAAGGTTCAGCAGTTTTCCTAAGTTTCTGGCGTAGGGGTGAGTGAGTAGGTGATAATGAGAGTGGTAATTGAGTAAGTTCCGTATTAGGCTGGGGTTGAGTTATTAGTACAAAGAGATGTTCAGCATTCGTAATGATATGATAACAAGATGATGTATGAGTAGTACGAAGGGTAGCTTTGGTAATATTAACAGGTTTGGGAGACAGGGTACTGTAGTAGCCGAAAATAATATTTATAGGTAATTCGTACGTTAAGAGCGTAACGGTAAGTGTGAAATAATACAGTGTGTAACGCGTGAAGAGTAATTATCAAGCATGTAAAGATTAGTGCAAAATAATCTTAATAGGTAATGTATTGAGCACGGCAGTCTGCAGACACGGAGGGCGTAAAATGGTATAGTGTAAAATCATTCATTTTGAAAGTGTGGTTATAGTTCGATGTTTGAAAGCGTTTGGTTTTCTATAACCATAGGCTCTGATACCAATCTGTAACACCCCCTAATTTGTTTAGTGGCAGCGGAAAAGTAATTAGGGTGTTATGGTGAGGATCGAGTGAAAATTTCAGAAAAAACTGCCCGGAAGGGGCGTTTTGAAAGTTATATGTCATTCGGAATAATAGTTTTGGTATAAAAGGAAAATATCTGATTTGAAAATCCCGCAAAAGTGTGATAATTTGGAGAGAATGACATATTTGATTTTACACCAGTTTATTTATCAGAGTATAAGATGCCCGCTCCGTGTCTTGTCCTGCTCCGTTAATTACCTGAGATAAACATGCTTAAAAACGTCAACACAATGGTTGGTGAGTTCGTGGAGTTTAATAGAAAAGAACTTTCTTTCAATAGATTTTAAGAGGTGTACAGTGATTGTCGAAATAAATAATAGTTCTTCATTAAATAACAAATTGTGTTGAATAAAATCCACAAGTATTACATGTATGATCTCAATGTGATCATAAGTTTCAAGTTTTAAATGAAAATGAGCTACGTTGATATACGCTCGAAATTAAGTGCTGGGTCAACTTTTAAAAGTACTGATATACCAAGCAATTTGGGCTGTCTTTATTAGAAGTCACAACTAACTCGCATATGATAACAAATAAGTTTCAAGTACAGGATCCATAATCCTAACACATAGTGAAAACATTAATCTAGTGTCTGAAATCTATCAGTGTGGAGTGGTGGTTACTAAATACAGCTGTATCCTAATATATATGAAACATTCATATATTCATAAAGATATATTGCCCTAAGCCTCATGACACGCAAAACGTTAACAGAGTACCATAAACGGCAGTGTCCCATCAGGGTTACTGATGGGTGTTTTTAGCCCTCATGTAATAGGTGATTTGCCAATTCCTATTTTTCTCAAATATAGTGCATCGCGACTAAATACGACTAACCATGTAGGCATTCCGTCCAAGTATTTAGTGGGATAGGTCGTCAGCCTCTAACAGGTTTCGAAGCTGTTCACTATATTCGCGCTCACCGCAGTGATTAATGGCTCATGATCAAGGGACTTTATGGCAATAAAGTAAACTTAGGCAATATAGGGTTCAGGGGTTCATAAAATATACGTATTCTGGTCTTGGCAATTATTTCCAGTGAAATGTAGAAATATCATAGTAAAGTAACAGTACATTCATTTGTTATATGAATGCATACAATAAGTCTCAGTATCATGTTATATCAAGTAGTTTAAAAATGTTATCCTTCAAATTCAGTGTTTAAGCTAAGCAAGCAATTTGCACATATAACGAACATATATTTCTCTCAATGGTGATTCAAACATGTAAAGCATAGTTGATAATTTCGAGTAAATCATGAGAGTTTTCAGAATATAAAATATACTTAAAACAGTCAAAGCATGTATCTCCCCCAAAAGAGTTATTAAAAACAAGTGTTAAAAGTAGGGGCCACGACTCACGGTAAGTCATAATAGTTTTCAAAGTGCTCATAGAAGTATTGTATTGCAAACAAATCATATAGTTGATAAATGAGTAAAATATTTCGAAGCATGTATCTCCCCCAAAAAGTATAAATCAAGTATTAAAATAGGAGGGGCCACGACTCACCTGGAGTGTATCTGACAGGGTGGAATTATAGTATCAAGTATGAATTTATGGAAACGATCATGGAAACGTCTTCAATACGAGACCTAAATATGAGGAAAGTCTAAGTATTTGACTTATAACTAACAATGAGTGTGAAAGTGAGAAATCGTATAACGATTTGATGATGTGAGGGTGATGTGCTTAAAATGCCTCAAGTAAAAAATAATATTATCTTGATTCTTACGTCAATTGACTCAAAATATTATCTCCTCGAAATATGATGAAATGATATGCAAAGTGAAGTTAAATTTCTAATAAATAATGAAAATGAAATAATACATAACTAAAATGTATAAAAGTGCATATGAAGTGATGGGGTGACCAAAAATGGAAAATGAAATAAGAGTGTCAAGTAAAATCAGTTGGTCCTTGTCCTTTTTCAATTGTTACTCTTTTTACCCTAACTGCGTTTGTATTACACCGTTAGTCCTTCGTTAAGTCCAAAGTCCAAATATAGTCCAAAGCTTGTCCATATGTGCATATAAGGCTTGGAGTTAATTCAATGGTCAATTCAGGTCCTGTACAAGCTGTTATCACAGCTCCAGTCCACAAGTTTCACAGTTTGGCAATTTTAGTCCTTCTAGTTAGATCGCGTTACATTTTTAGTCCAAAATTGACAAAAATGTAGGGAAAAGTATGGCGATTTTTACTAGTGCTTATTCAAGTGATTTTCAGCTTATTTCAACTGCTTATTTGTCCATTTGCTTATTTTTGCGTTAAATGGGCTTAAATGGTCCATTTTAATGGCCCGTTAAGTGTTTTTGATCCATGGGCTTTGGGGAGGGTTTGAGTTATCAAAATGGTTTATATTTATGTCAAAATCTTATTTTCAAAGTGCCACCTGGTCAGCTTATTCAGAGCTTATTAAAACTGCGTTTTGGGCTTAAAGTCCATACGCTATTTATTAAGGTTTTCAAAATGAGTTGTGGGGAAGCACTTTGGTGATTTTAAAAGATCGAGTTGTGGTTTTTATGGCATGTTGTTAACATGAAAAAATGTAGGTTGGTAGGTCGTTAAACAAGCCGTGTCGAAAAGTATATGTATTGCATGTCTAGATTGCGAATTATTCGTGTGAGTACTAGGTGTTATGGCTCGCTCCATAGTTAAAAGACTTGGTGATATTTTTCATATTTCCTACGTGTGGTAACTTATGTTCTCATGGTTTTATTATGCGTTTTCTGTGACTTGTACTATTGGATTATGGACGATTAAGGGTCATTTTGTGGTCTCACATGAGAGTTTCAACCTTTATACATGGCGTGACTTATTAATATGCACGTAAAGTATATGAGTGTGCTCGTTCGTGTGAAAACAACCAAAGTATGCGATGCATGAGGTGCTAACGTGTAGTAAGGTGCTTTTATGTCGTGCTATATATGTGTTGATCACTTACATGAAACCTACTGTCACATTTTAACGTGACAGTGTACAGACAAAATATGATTCGTTCGATTATGTGCATGAAATGCATGATTGTGAATACGTGATATAAGAAGAATTGAAATAGGATCATGAATGATTACCACACCTCGAGGATTGTTTGTGTACGTCGAAAGGACTAGGAAAACGGGCTAAAGGGGTCGAAGCTCGCAAGAATGAAATCAACAGAGCACGCTACGGGCTTGCTTCACGTCTAGCTATGACTTGAAGGAACAATGGCTGGCTTTCTGGCTTTCATAGGATGCTCGGAAAAGTGGAGTTTGGTGAGTGTGAGTTCACGTGAATTACGAGAGAGTGATCTTGCATGAGTTTTGTTTCTCTCGTTATAGATAATATGAGATGAAAATTGCATTTTGAGAGGGTCGTATTAGATGAGATAAGGTACTGTCCGTGAGATAAGATTGATGGGAAGATCACTTGAAAGAGTTAGGCAAGTTGAGGTGTAGAAAACATGTGGAAGTGTCATATATGTAGAACGTGTAAGATCTTGCAAGGGGTCAAATAAGATCTAGTAAGGATGTGTCACAATCACAGTAGGGTCATGGAAGATTTTTCTTAGATTTTCATGTCCTTGTAATTCATAAAATATGTGTGATATTGAAGAGATTAAAACGTGTGTATATTTGTATTGAAATGAAATCTTCCAAAATCTAACAAGGACAATTTGGTAGCAGAGTTGGGGGATTTAGTTAGATCTGTATGTACACGTTTATAAAAGAAATGTGTGGAATACGTGTATGGATTTGATGAAGCCATATCTTATGCAATCTTACAAGGACGATTCGGTAACAGTATTGGGAGATTTTCTTGGAGTATTTTAATGGCATTTCATGTCCTTCCAACACGTGTGTAATTGAGGGAATGTGAAGATGTCGACATACTTACTTTATTATATATAGCAAGTTGAAGTTTTTGTGAGAGTGGGTTGTATTTGTGAGTGTGAAAAGCCTTCTGGTCTTATTGGAATGCAAGCGCATATGAGAAATTAAGTGTGAAATGAGATTATAGGAACATATATAATGTGTATAGACATGCAATGCATGTATTTATATTATTAAATGGCAACTTGAGATATAGATCAGATTATATTTGATCTATATAAATCAAATACATCAATTTGGCCAACTTGCTTCTTTTATATTCGAAATGTGCCAGAGGTTGTCATGTAATTTTCGAAGATAGAATGTTGACATGTTGTGTCTCACGTGTATATATAGATATTATATGGTTTTTAAAAAAATGTTGTATAGTTTATATAGTATACGTGCTCGAGTGGGGTTTACTTTAGGTCTCGTTATTTGGTGGGTTTTGTAATGACGTGATTTTTGGGAGAATAATATAATAAGAAAATTTTAAATTTCCCCGTAAAAATGGCTTTTTGTTAGACAGTAATTTGAGTTTATTCTAAATCAATGAGGATTATTATAATGGATTTTCGTAGGATCCTACAGCCCATTTGGTTTGTGGGTTTAGATCGGGTTTGGGTTAGAAAAATGGATCCCACCTCATTTTAGCTGTTTGGTATTACATGGGTTTGGACTTAGGCTGTATTTGATAAAAGTAGCAGTAGTAGTGAGCAGTAGCAGTGAGCAGTAGCCTTGAGCAGTAGCTGTTTTTTAAATAAAAACGTTTGGTAACATAGCTGTAAATATCCACAGCTCTTGTAAATATCCACAGCTTCAAAAGGAAGCATTGGGAAAAAAGCTTTCCTAAAAAATTGCTACAACTCATTGCTCCCTTACCAAACGAACATCAAAAATAAAAAAGCTCATTCTCACCGCTCATTGCCCCAAAAAGCTTCAAAAAACTCCGCGCCAAATATAGCCTTAATCCCAAATATTAAGGAGTGTGGTAAAGTAGAGTGGTGTGGTAGGTTTTATGACAATAAATGAGACTCACTTCATTTTCATTCTATCTCTATCCTCTCACATTTTACTAAATACTTTACAAATCATTTTTTTTAAATATATAAAACAATTTTAAATATTTTTCTCTCTAATACATTAAATCAAAATCCAAATCATAATCCTAAACCCACATACAGACCAAACGGACCCTTAAAATATGTTGTGTTTGATTTAAAAGAAAAATGAAATATTTTAAGAAAAAAAGGTTGAAGATGAAGATACATGACATGATTAATGATCAATTTACCCTCACGTGCAAGACAATGAAGGGGTGTAACAGACATTGACTAACGCATGTTAGTCAGCGGGATTAATGGGGATGCAAAATGGAGATGTGAGAGATGAATGGTAGACTTATTTTGAATTTGGGATCAAGCATGTATTTTAGGTACAACTTCAGGGACAAACGGTGTATTTTACATTTTGCAATATTATTAAAAAACAAAAAAGTCTTTCTTTTGGTCTTCTTTTTCAATATTATTATTTTTAGTTTTTGCAATATTATTATTTTTACTTTTTGCAATATATTGCTTGTTTTATAAAAAATAGCAACATATTTGTAAAAATAATAATTTTAATATAAATTTTTAGTCAACTTCATTTATAAAAGGCTTTAAGTTAAATATGAGGGTAAAAAAATATTTTTATTTAATATTAAATAACTAACACAAAATAAGCAACTTCTAAACTACTTATGAAAAACTGTTTTTTCTTTTTCGTTTTAAGCACAAAAGTAGACAATGTTTTGATGAAAAAAGTGATAATCTGCTTAAAAGAAAGTAGATAAGCAGAAAAAGTAAGCAATCTCAAATGCCTTCCAAGTAGCAAAAGAAATTACTCATTTCAACGAAAGATCTTTCAATGCTCGTTGCTCAAAGTCTAAATGCAACATTTCATCTTGATTATAGATAGGTCGTATGCACGTAAAGTGAGCAGAAACCATATAAAGAATGAGAAAACGTTTAAGAACATGTCAATCGTATGTAATTCGTATTTATTCCTGTCAAAATGCTATTTTACCTATGTTAAAATCTCCTTAAGGATACTCCTTCATATAGTAGTGCCTATTGGATACTCGTTAAGGATATACTGCAAATAGGCCTGGTCACATAGTTATATACAATGAGTTATATTAACATGTGCCAGTAATTCGTATTTAAAATTTATGCATATGATCACGAAGACAGACTTGCATGTCATACTTCAATTCATAAGTAACACGATATAATTAGTTTAAGCAAATTTTTTGTTTTTTTAACGGCAATATTATCACACTCTATACCCCCATCTCATAATATATATCTCACAAATGCTTCCAACGAGGATTCAACCCATAACCTATAGGTTCGTGAGCAATACAGTACCACTAAACCAAAGGCTTTGGGTGTTTAAGCAAATTAGTTACTTTATACTAAATATAATTATCCATCAAGAAATGAATGATTTTGTTAATATGTGCGTCAATACATGTTTAGCTCTTTACATATATAAGGTTTATGTTAATTAATATCAAAATTCTATCTAATCAAGGTAATTTTAGAGTTCGATCAATGTTTACTAATGTATTTTTTGATTTAAAAGAAAATTGTATATCCATAAACAATATATAAATGGTCATAAATGTCTTAATATACCTTATCCATCAATAGATGTAACTAAGGGCCCGTTTGGTTTTTAGATGGGTTTATGATTTAGATTTGGATTTTGATTTAGATTTAGGGTGCGTTTGGTTCATGCTTTTGGGTGGGTATCACCGAAAGAAAAAATAAAACCTTTGTTTGGTTGTAACTAGGGCTCACAATTTGGGAATGATGGAATGAAAATGTGATAGATTTCATTCCACTACAATGCGGTGGGTTTTCTTGATTCCACCCAATCAAATTTTTTTTTTTATTTGATAGAATTTTTTCAACCACACATTATTTATTCTTTTTCTTATTTTATAATTTTTTTAACCACAAATTATATATAATAATATATTTTCTCTCTCCTATTTTTTTCTCAAATCTTTCCCACATCTTTCAAACCTTTCCCAAATCCAAATCCAATTCCAATCCCACTTGCGAACCAAACGCACCCTTAGATTTGGTTTTAGGTTTGGATTTGAAGTGAGAGAAAATATTATATTTAATTTGAAATGATTATTTTAATATTAATGGAAGAATTAATAATTAAAACTAATATTTGCCCACGGTACTACACAGATTATTTATTTGGCCTTTGTATCTCTTAATATGATCACACTTTACCCATCTGGCCTACTTTACTTGATAGCTCAGCGGACAAACGGGTAATATATATTCCGAGAATCATTATTATATATGTGTGCTTAATGTGGAGTTGTTACTGAGGATGAATGAGAAGGACCGATTTTCAGATGACTATTTTGGGTGCAGGTTCTTGAACAAAGGGTGGAGACTTTAGAAAGGAAGCTGGATACTGCCATTTCAGCTGCAGCCCGTGCGCGTACAGAAAAACGACAGGCTGAAGCAGGACAAAAGGCTGCTGAATTACGAGTACAGGAAATCACGAAAGAGCTAGAGAGCACCACAAGTATGCACTTCCTCCTTACTCCCATGGCATCCCAAATTTATTTAGTTGACACTACTCTTGTTAACAGGGTCATTTGGGCCGCTGGCTAATTTACTATCGTCCTCTTGTTGGTTATTTGATATACATAGGCATCGCGTTTATCTTATGGAATAAAATAGACCTAACACGAAAGTAGATGAACTTGCTCTAGTCAGAAGCTCTGTCAGCTATCCAGCTTTATCAATGAATATCATATTGGACTAGCCAACTAGGACATAAACCTTATAATGGGTTACTTGTTTTAGGCAATTTAGCGTATTTCATTTTGTGGCTTGTGGGTCACTTTTTTATGATTTGAGGAGATTGAATCTGACCTACTTCCGCTCGTATCTTTTTTTTTTTTTTTTTTTTTCTTTTTTGGGAAGGCAATTAACATATTATTGACAAACATAACAAGATAGGTACAATACATGTAACACCCCAACCCGGAAAGGGTAGAAGTGTCACGTAAATGGTGACATATCAAAGGCAAGCATCACATACGACTTAAATAATACAATAGGATTTCAAAGGTTACAAATGGAATACTGAAATTACAAGGTTACAAAAGCAGATACAAATTCTAACAATAAAATAACTTCTACTCATTTCTAGGCCAAAATAATTGTCAAGTCTTCTAGGTCCAAAAGTCTCTTCTCTTATTCCCATCTTCCATCTAAAACCTGCCGCACACGAAAAGAAACGTGCGGCTGAGCTTACAAAGCCCAGTGAACAGATATAACGGAAACAAAGCAGTAGTAAAGTATAGAGAATGAGCGAGAAAATACCAGGATGACAAGAGTCAGGAAGAGATATACAAAAGTTATACAAAAATATCAAGAATCATGGAACAGATATCAAAGTCAAAGTAAACAAATAACCCATCACATCCCAAGTCATACCAAGTCTAGTCCAGTATCACGCCCAAAATGCCAAGTCAAGAATCAAAGTAAACAAACCAGAAATCCAGGTCAAATCATGTCAAGTCAAATCTCAAGACAACCAAATCAAAATCTTCCACAAGTTCAGGTCTAAATCAGATCAGATCACATGGCAAGTCATATATCAAATTATAACACATATGGAAACAAGTAATGGCAATTAAAGGTGAAGATGTAGGGTGACAGAAATCCTCTACGAGCCCGAACCAAATCACATATCGAACCAGATCACATATCAGGATACCAGGGTGTACGGAGGGGTGACCTCGTACCAAGAAATGAGGGGTTACCTCCAGGGTTGGAGTTGCAAGCTCCCAGGGTCGTGAAAGACGTGTATCGCACACACCATCAGTCACCAAGATATACCAGAACAAGCAAATCAAGACACGACTAGGATGCATCCATACGCCCCCGCAGGCCACAAGGTCTTCCACAACATAATAAATCAGAAACAAGAGTCCGGGGACGGGGCAAGACATCACTTCCTTGCCCTAAAGTCAAGCCATCGGTGCATCAATGACAGGGACATGAAACCCTCATGCCTAGTAGATGGCTCGTAGTCTCAAACTGTGGGTCAGGGTCATGTATCAAATCTAAGGTGTCAAATCACAGGGTTTAGGTCTCAGGGTTCACATAAGGTTCACATCAGACACATATCAGAATCATATCAAGGTTCACATCAAGAATCAAGACAAGAGACAAATACAGGGTTCATAATCAGGAGGTCAAACATCAAGGTTCAAATACTAGAGGTCAATATTAAAATCAGAAGGTCACATATCTGGAGATCAAATATCAGGGAATCAAGCATTAGGAGAGCAAGTATCAAAATCAGGAGGTTCATAACAATTTATTCAAGGTTCATAACAAAGGTTTTTATTTAAAAGCTCATATCATAGTTTCAAAAGAAATCCTTTAAAATGGTCTTTAAAAAAATGATCTCAAAAAGCAGTTTTCATAAGATAAGTCACATGTAATTTAAAAGAGTTTTGTACGTTCAGTTGTAAAATCTAATGAACCTTCAATGTAGCCTAGAGTCACAACTATCCAGATTACCAAGTGATGAATAGGTTGGTTCAAGTATCAAAATAACATAACAGGGTTCATGACAAGGTCCAGAACAAAGTAACCTAAGCAAGGTTCAAATCAAAGAATCAAGGCAAGAGTTTCAACACAAAATCAGGACAAGAGTTTCAAACAATTTCTCAAAACAAAGGTTCAAACAAGGAAGCAATTAAGATTCACAATATCATATAAGAACAAACAGGATTCACAAATAAGAACATAACCAAGAGTCAGAAATCAGGAAAGTGAGACGAAGGCACCCTATACAATGAGGGCAGAATATCTGTACCTTATTCGATAGCAGAACAAACCAAAGACAGATCACGAGACACCGGATTACTCCCGCTTCAGCGAATCTACACGAATTATAAGTGTACTTATAAGTTTTCATAGTTTATTAGTTTCTTAATTATACGGCTTCATTTTAGTTTCTCTCCATCTTAGGTAACTTTAAGTTATAACATTCCCGTATGCCAATTTAAAGTATTACAGATGATCATATTCATAGTTCAAGGTTCATAATGTCTTTTACAAAATTTTAGGGTTCATAAAGTAGTTTTCATAATTTCAGGGTTCCTTATGTAATTATCACAAGTTTAGGGGCTGAAGTGTCATTATGATAAGATTAGGGTATAAAGTGTAAATATTATTAAGGTACATGTTTCTACAAGTTAAGCCCTTCCATTTTAGAAAAATAACCATTTAACCCCTTTAGTTTGCAAAATAAACACTTTAATACCTTTTTAACACCTTGAAAACTTTTCTCAGATTCTACATTCAATTCAGACCTGTTTTGTACGATTTTTCTTCCCTATTAGAACTCAGAATAAAAATTCCCCAAAATTCACACAAGCTCCCATAAGTCTTAAAAACTTTCCCAAATTTTTCCAGAATTTATTATTAAGTATAGCTATGGTCTAAAAATCATTTACTTCAGGTCGTCCAGATTTCTGATAACTTTTAACATACGAAAAGTAAGCAGTTAGCAGACCTATCAAATAAATTTATAAAAATCTGAAAAAAATCCAGTGACTAATAGACATATCAAATATCACCCAGTTCAAAGGACATCTTCCAGTTCGACATATTTTGCAAATTAAAATTCATAAACCCAGACCATTTTTCCAGACATACGAATACGTTTTGACATTCAATTTTGTAAATTCATAAAAAGTGCCTTCCCGACCTCTAAAAATTACAAGACCAATTTTCCCAGAACCCTCTCTTCCTGAACTTAATTCTAGACCCAAAAACCACCCAAAAACACCTTACCATTATTTTTATACAATCGATTAAAGTTGAACTAATTTTCGGATCAGTAGCAGTTCTTCACAGAATCATATATAATTTAGGGTTTTCGCTAAGAACAATTCGCATGGATTTGATACAAGAACAACATGTTTACCTTATGATAGATGACACATGAATGGAACAAGAATCAAGTCTCTTTGGTGTCTTGTTTGGATCGAATGGCAGCAGGAAAGAAGGAGGCAGCCGAATTTTTTTGAGTAGGGAAAAATTAGGGTTTTCTTTGGTGGTTTGTTTGTGAAGATCGGTTTTAAGAAAAAAAAAGAATACCGAGTTTTCTAAATGGGCCAAATAAGGGAAAGAATGGACCTTCATAATGGGCTAGACAAACCTTAGTTACTTTTCTTGTTTCTAGTTCTTTGGGCCAAATATTGGAAGATCATAGGTACATAAATTAAATAAATTTCGCCTAGCATGTACAATGTAGGATTTTATTTATTTGTTACTTCTTATTTACATTGTGTATAGTTTACGTTGACTTAATTTGCTTATTCACTTAGGGTTTTAATCACTTTAGGTTAAGATCAAATGATGTTACTTATATGGTTTTATAAGTTCTTAAAATTTCAAATTTGAGGGTATTTTGGTCCTTTCGGATTATATTAATTTGCGGGTTTTACAACTCTTCCCCTCTAAAAAAAATTTTCGTCCTCGAAAATTGAAGTCGCACAGTTAAAAGAAGTCGTAGCAAGTCGCAAAAGGTCGTCTCTAACATTCTTACGCTCGAAGAGGTTCTTCCAAAAAGAAAAGTTCATATGGAAATACGGACAAGATTTCAGATCAAATGAATTGTACCAACAGTAGAGGGCTCTACAAGAGTTCAAGGTTTATAACTAAGATCAACAGAACGCAAAACGAGAGTCTAAACTTGTCCAGACATCTAATGAACAAGGGCAGAGTATACGCATAGGTAGAATGAACCTAAAATCTCACTAATCACAGATAATCCAACGGAGATCAAATTCTAAACTTCTTAGGTACTTCCCAAGATATCCTATGTCCACAATGAGGGCACGTTATATGGTGTAAGTATTATCACGTTGGCCAGACGTCATAATACTAGCACCACATAAATATGTCTTCATGATGATCATACTTTATCTCGAGTCGTAAGCAGAACAACCTACCTTAATCCACCTAGTACTTCTACAGTCTCGGAGGTCAACAAAATCAAGCGTCAAAATCAAGAGGGAAAGCCAAACTACTCGCCATGGAGATTCTCAAAGTGCCCAGGAGGCATTGAAATAATTAACAAAAGATCAGAGGTCAGAGTCGGAATCTGAAAGTAAGGACCAAATAGTGTCAGGCAATTACTATGAAATTTTCAATGGCTTCAAGATTTATTAAGTTTCAAAACTTAGGTGGTGCAAGGCAAAAGCTTTAAATCTCCAAAAGTGATCTCAACAAGCTTTAACCAAAAGCAAGGCACGAATCAGAGTGATGCGGAAGCAATGCTACTTACATAGATGTCCTAGTCTACCCATTCCTCGCCGGTAATACTTAAGTTCCTATGGGGAGATCCTAAAGTAATTCCTCAACGGTTGTCTTATGAGCGCCTACAGGGAAAAACTTAGTGGTCCATAACTTGCACAGGCCAAGGGTAGGTGTACTACAAGTCGCAAACCTGTCTCTGATACCACTTTGTAACACCCCAACCCGGAAAGGGTAGAAGTGTCACGTAAATGGTGACATATCAAAGGCAAGCATCACATACGACTTAAATAATACAATAGGATTTCAAAGGTTACAAATGGAATACTGAAATTACAAGGTTACAAAAGCAGATACAAATTCTAACAATAAAATAACTTCTACTCATTTCTAGGCCAAAATAATTGTCAAGTCTTCTAGGTCCAAAAGTCTCTTCTCTTATTCCCATCTTCCATCTAAAACCTGCCGCACACGAAAAGAAACGTGCGGCTGAGCTTACAAAGCCCAGTGAACAGATATAACGGAAACAAAGCAGTAGTAAAGTATAGAGAATGAGCGAGAAAATACCAGGATGACAAGAGTCAGGAAGAGATATACAAAAGTTATACAAAAATATCAAGAATCATGGAACAGATATCAAAGTCAAAGTAAACAAATAACCCATCACATCCCAAGTCATACCAAGTCTAGTCCAGTATCACGCCCAAAATGCCAAGTCAAGAATCAAAGTAAACAAACCAGAAATCCAGGTCAAATCATGTCAAGTCAAATCTCAAGACAACCAAATCAAAATCTTCCACAAGTTCAGGTCTAAATCAGATCAGATCACATGGCAAGTCATATATCAAATTATAACACATATGGAAACAAGTAATGGCAATTAAAGGTGAAGATGTAGGGTGACAGAAATCCTCTACGAGCCCGAACCAAATCACATATCGAACCAGATCACATATCAGGATACCAGGGTGTACGGAGGGGTGACCTCGTACCAAGAAATGAGGGGTTACCTCCAGGGTTGGAGTTGCAAGCTCCCAGGGTCGTGAAAGACGTGTATCGCACACACCATCAGTCACCAAGATATACCAGAACAAGCAAATCAAGACACGACTAGGATGCATCCATACGCCCCCGCAGGCCACAAGGTCTTCCACAACATAATAAATCAGAAACAAGAGTCCGGGGACGGGGCAAGACATCACTTCCTTGCCCTAAAGTCAAGCCATCGGTGCATCAATGACAGGGACATGAAACCCTCATGCCTAGTAGATGGCTCGTAGTCTCAAACTGTGGGTCAGGGTCATGTATCAAATCTAAGGTGTCAAATCACAGGGTTTAGGTCTCAGGGTTCACATAAGGTTCACATCAGACACATATCAGAATCATATCAAGGTTCACATCAAGAATCAAGACAAGAGACAAATACAGGGTTCATAATCAGGAGGTCAAACATCAAGGTTCAAATACTAGAGGTCAATATTAAAATCAGAAGGTCACATATCTGGAGATCAAATATCAGGGAATCAAGCATTAGGAGAGCAAGTATCAAAATCAGGAGGTTCATAACAATTTATTCAAGGTTCATAACAAAGGTTTTTATTTAAAAGCTCATATCATAGTTTCAAAAGAAATCCTTTAAAATGGTCTTTAAAAAAATGATCTCAAAAAGCAGTTTTCATAAGATAAGTCACATGTAATTTAAAAGAGTTTTGTACGTTCAGTTGTAAAATCTAATGAACCTTCAATGTAGCCTAGAGTCACAACTATCCAGATTACCAAGTGATGAATAGGTTGGTTCAAGTATCAAAATAACATAACAGGGTTCATGACAAGGTCCAGAACAAAGTAACCTAAGCAAGGTTCAAATCAAAGAATCAAGGCAAGAGTTTCAACACAAAATCAGGACAAGAGTTTCAAACAATTTCTCAAAACAAAGGTTCAAACAAGGAAGCAATTAAGATTCACAATATCATATAAGAACAAACAGGATTCACAAATAAGAACATAACCAAGAGTCAGAAATCAGGAAAGTGAGACGAAGGCACCCTATACAATGAGGGCAGAATATCTGTACCTTATTCGATAGCAGAACAAACCAAAGACAGATCACGAGACACCGGATTACTCCCGCTTCAGCGAATCTACACGAATTATAAGTGTACTTATAAGTTTTCATAGTTTATTAGTTTCTTAATTATACGGCTTCATTTTAGTTTCTCTCCATCTTAGGTAACTTTAAGTTATAACATTCCCGTATGCCAATTTAAAGTATTACAGATGATCATATTCATAGTTCAAGGTTCATAATGTCTTTTACAAAATTTTAGGGTTCATAAAGTAGTTTTCATAATTTCAGGGTTCCTTATGTAATTATCACAAGTTTAGGGGCTGAAGTGTCATTATGATAAGATTAGGGTATAAAGTGTAAATATTATTAAGGTACATGTTTCTACAAGTTAAGCCCTTCCATTTTAGAAAAATAACCATTTAACCCCTTTAGTTTGCAAAATAAACACTTTAATACCTTTTTAACACCTTGAAAACTTTTCTCAGATTCTACATTCAATTCAGACCTGTTTTGTACGATTTTTCTTCCCTATTAGAACTCAGAATAAAAATTCCCCAAAATTCACACAAGCTCCCATAAGTCTTAAAAACTTTCCCAAATTTTTCCAGAATTTATTATTAAGTATAGCTATGGTCTAAAAATCATTTACTTCAGGTCGTCCAGATTTCTGATAACTTTTAACATACGAAAAGTAAGCAGTTAGCAGACCTATCAAATAAATTTATAAAAATCTGAAAAAAATCCAGTGACTAATAGACATATCAAATATCACCCAGTTCAAAGGACATCTTCCAGTTCGACATATTTTGCAAATTAAAATTCATAAACCCAGACCATTTTTCCAGACATACGAATACGTTTTGACATTCAATTTTGTAAATTCATAAAAAGTGCCTTCCCGACCTCTAAAAATTACAAGACCAATTTTCCCAGAACCCTCTCTTCCTGAACTTAATTCTAGACCCAAAAACCACCCAAAAACACCTTACCATTATTTTTATACAATCGATTAAAGTTGAACTAATTTTCGGATCAGTAGCAGTTCTTCACAGAATCATATATAATTTAGGGTTTTCGCTAAGAACAATTCGCATGGATTTGATACAAGAACAACATGTTTACCTTATGATAGATGACACATGAATGGAACAAGAATCAAGTCTCTTTGGTGTCTTGTTTGGATCGAATGGCAGCAGGAAAGAAGGAGGCAGCCGAATTTTTTTGAGTAGGGAAAAATTAGGGTTTTCTTTGGTGGTTTGTTTGTGAAGATCGGTTTTAAGAAAAAAAAAGAATACCGAGTTTTCTAAATGGGCCAAATAAGGGAAAGAATGGACCTTTATAATGGGCTAGACAAACCTTAGTTACTTTTCTTGTTTCTAGTTCTTTGGGCCAAATATTGGAAGATCATAGGTACATAAATTAAATAAATTTCGCCTAGCATGTACAATGTAGGATTTTATTTATTTGTTACTTCTTATTTACATTGTGTATAGTTTACGTTGACTTAATTTGCTTATTCACTTAGGGTTTTAATCACTTTAGGTTAAGATCAAATGATGTTACTTATATGGTTTTATAAGTTCTTAAAATTTCAAATTTGAGGGTATTTTGGTCCTTTCGGATTATATTAATTTGCGGGTTTTACAATACATACACCGATACTGCCCTAACACCTTACCATGAGTACAATGACACCCATAAACCATCAAAATTTCACAATACCAATAAGGTGTTAGGAAGAGTAGTACAAAAAGAATTGATGGGCCAGGAGTTCGCAACCAATTGACTAAGAAAAACAAGGCATACCGCACACAACTATTATATATTAGCTCAATACAAATATACCTATTACTGACTCACAAACTCACTGAATTAAATCATTTAGCAGCAGACCCAAAATCACAGTCTTTACAGACTCACTCAAACGCCAATTGCAATGACAAAAGTAACAACTCAAACTTGCACACCCATACTGCTTGTAGTGCACTTTACTGAATCACAAATCCAAAGCTGCCAGTTCCACAATCCCTTTTTAGCCCGTCTTGACACCCGTTGAAAACTATTTAGTTGAGTATCTTGGAATAATCTTGCTCACATCTACTTGATGTAAGGAGATAGGAAGATAGGATCCACAAAATGGATTCACAAAATGTTCTAAACTTATCTTATGTGGTTTATGTATTCGGTATTTAGAACCTTTTATGTGGTTTATGTATTCGGTATTTAGAACGTTTATATGGTTTATGTATTCGGTATTTTGAACCTTTTATGTGTTTGGTAGTTTAAAACATTATTAAGTTTTGTATGTATATGATATTTTGAACCATGAGTTTATTTTTGTTTTCTTTTATATTTGAACATGTTTTATTATGGATTATAATAAAAAACCTTTTATGTGGTTTATGTATTCGGTAGTTGAAGTTGATGATGGAGTTGATGAAGAAGATCAAGTTGTTCAACCACAAGGGGATGCATCGGATCGATAATATATGACTAATTTAAGAGATCAAATCGCGCAACAATTAATGCAAGTGATTTAACTTGGGTCTTAATTTGATACATGTTTGTAGTATTTTGATAATTTATGTGCTTTGCAATTTTTATGTTTTGAACCATTATGTATTGTTATATTTTGAATCATATGTATTGTCTTTAATACTTTATCTTTTAAGCGATATTGGTATATTTTGAACCATTATGTATTGTCTTTAATACTCCGTATTTTAAGCGATTGCTTGTTTTGCACTCAATAGCACAAAAAACTAGTGAAAAAGAAAAAGGAAATGAAAAAAGAAAAAAAAAGTACTTCAATAGAACAAAAAATACTAGTAAAAAAAAAAAAAAAAAAAAAAAAAAAAAAAAAAAGGTACTTCAATAACACAAAAACTACTAGTGAAAAAAAAAAAAAAAAAGAAAAAAAAAAAAAAAAAAAAAAAAAAAAAAAAAAGGAAAGAAGTACTTCAATAGCACAAAAAACAAACGGTCTTCTTCTTGCAGATGAAGAGCTTTAGATGTACCTTTTCTTCTGCAGACATGGTTTGCAGATGAAGAGGTAAAAACTCTGAAAAAACAAACGACACCTTAATTTCGTTTTATGTTGGAATTGGTTTACAATTATCTGGAAATTGCATGATGTGTATAATGGACACTTTTTGTTGAATAATGGATAAGAACTTAAAAGAAGTTTGTAAAGAAACTGGAAATCTACAATGGATTTGATTTCTAGACGCATGTTGAATGTTTTTGTTTAGGATAATTATAGCCATAAAAGTAAGCCAAAAGTGCTACAGTTCATGGAATGGAGCCTAGCTAGAAAGATTGCAAATTCTAGAAAGGTAAAAGGGTTAGTTCAGGGGAATTTGAATAGATATGACTAGATAATTATAGGTTGTTCTCATTTTTATAAATATATTGGTCATCGTAGCAAAATGATAAATATCTTTGCATCTTTGTCTTCCTTGTTAAGACATTCATTCACTCACCATATAAATATAGTTGCCTCTTTGACTTCCTTGTTAAGGCATATTCATTCACTCACCATACACTTTTGTGTCAAAAGCCAAGTATAAAGCAAAAGCATTGAGCTCTATATATAATTAGATTTCATTTTCAAATGCACAATTCAGTAAGACTTAGAACTCGTGTACTCACAGTTATCATGATTGGACTTTACATATGTTACCACCGTCGTTAAGGTTTCATCTTTTTAACGCATTACCACCAAGGTGACCTAGTGATAAATCACGTTGATGTTCTCATAAGAGGTCTAAAATTTAAATATTTTGGTGGCTAGAAAAATAGTTAGAGAGCGAGGTGCACCATGGCATAAATAAATTTTATTGGGTTGTCATCTCACAAACATTCAATAACATCATTATAACTAAAACACTATCCACAACTATAACTATTATAGGTGTAAATGTGTCCCATGACATACCAACAAAAATACTTCACTTACTCCAAAAATTAATAATATAAATATATATATATATATATATATATATATATATATATAATATATATATATATATATATATATATATATATATATATATATATAAATTAAAAAAAAAAAAAAAAAAAAAAAAAAAAGAGGAAAAAGAAGAAGATGATGATGAATAGTGCTCGCCAACCCACCAACGAATGTTTCAATGGCATGGCAATGGCACCTATCATGTTGCAGCAATAAGTATTATTAGGGAGGAAGGAGTGGAGCAGCGGGTTGGGTTGCGAGCTGGCGAGCTCGGCTGGAACACCGCTGCCGCTGCAGCGAGCTGGGCCAGCTGGTTGCTCAAGCGAGCTTTGAACTCGCAGCGTGGAAGATAAATATCAACGGTCATGTGACCGTTTAAGGGGCGTTTGTAAAAATTGTTTGTAGCTGTTTGTGGTGGAGCGGAGCAAAAAAAAAAAAATTTTAGTCCCTTTTTTTTGCACTATATATATCACAACACAACACACATTTTAAATCACAACACACATTCTAAAAAATATGGATCCAAGAAATAAGAAAATTGGTGCAAGTTCCTCGTCGAAGGGTCGTGAACGGGGCACTCGATCTAAACCCGCTCGACCTATACAACCACAATCGGCTCCTCGTCAACAACACTATTCAACTTCGCAACAAAACTATTATCGTCCCCTACCACCGAGTCCTCCACGACAAAACATCGACTACCGACCAATGCATCCAAACGATTACTACATATACGAAACGGCTAATTTTAACCCTTTCGAAACTTACCGAGAACAACCGGAGGCGACCTATTCCGAAGACGAGTTACTCGAGGTACCCGAAACGCAAATGAATTTCGGTATGGTTTTTAACTTTGTTTATTATATATTTATATACGGTTTAATTATGTAGACGATGACGATAACGATGATGTTGAAGAAGTTCAAGAACAAGACGTTCCAAAGAAGAAATACCCAAAAAGGGCCGAAAAAAAAGTTTGGACACCGGAGGAGGAGGAGGCTTTGGCGAAAGCTTGGGTTCACATCTCCACATGTAGAACGGTCGGGATGGAACAAGGAAGAGATTGTTTTTGGAAGCGAATTTTGGCGCATTTCGCCACGAACGTGAAAGGCACTACTCGAAGTCATCATTCACTAACCACAAAGTGGAGGGAAATGAACGCGCTAATAAGTGTGTTCAACGGTTTATACCACCAATCGGTAAATTATATACGTTTTATTTATATTATATATATATATATATTATATATATATATATATTATATATATATATATATATATATATATATATATATATATATATATATACGGTTTTTATTTATATACATTATATTATATATATATATATATATATATATATATATATATATATACGGTTTTTAATTTTATATATATATATATATATATATATATATATATATATATATATATATATATATACACATTTTATTGACTTATAACTTATACATTTGTATTTGTAGAGACGTCTTTGGGAGAGTGGTTGTAGCGATCTTGATATCTTCAAGAATGCCATGGCGAGTTTTGAGAAAAAAGAACGCAAACCTTTTACTCATCAACGAGCTTGGGAAATTGTCAAAGACGAAGCTAAATGGTTGGAACAAAAGTGTGTCCAAGATGAGCAACCCTCTCATTCGGACAAGCGAAGAAAGTCCTCGGAATCGGTCCACTATGAGTCGGCTAGTAACGAATTTGATACCGTTTTGCCAAATCTCAATGAAGACCCAATGCCTCCCCTAGATAGCCGTGCAAGAAAAGGAAAAAAGGTTGCTAGTGAAGCCTCATCGAAGGTTAGTGTTGCCGACATGGTCCAAGATTACACGTCGAAGAAAGCTTATTTGTTGGAGGAGAACGCAAGGAAACAACAAGAACTCTTGGACAAACATCTCCAAGAGAGGGATCAAAAGGCCCAATATCTTGCACAAAAGGCCTTATATCAAGATCACAAGTTCTACAATAAATCGCCCGCACACATCACCGATCCCGCAATGCTAAAGTGGACGCTTGATAAGAAGCGTGAGATAGCTACGAAATATAATTGGCCTTGGACTTGGGGGGATTCGTAGATTTTATTTGTTAGGATTTGTAGTTTTTAATTTTTAGGAATTGTATTTTTATTTTTAATCAAATGTTTTTTTTTTTTATTATTATTATTATTATTATTATTATTTTATATATAATTGTTTTGTTAGTAATATAAGATGGAAGGGCTAATTATGCGCATATAAAAATGTTAGGGAAAAATTATGAATATTTAAAAAAAAGAAGTTGGGAGGGTTGAGTATGATGGGCGCCACTAAAAAAGGTTGAATGGAGGGTTGAAATGAGGTGGAGAAATTTGATTGGATAGTTTTGAGAGGGTTGGAGGGTTGAGAATGATGACTCCCTCCACCCTTAGGTGAAAAAAAAAATCCCAATGGCATGCTATTAGGTTAGTGCACCACGCACTCTTAAAAATAGTTATATAGACGTGTTAGCTATACCGCGGCATTCAAGTAAAACTAGTCAAACTAAATAGAAAATTCTCATCAAAAGAATTAAAGGAAGAAAAAAATAAAAAAATAAAAAAAAAAATCATATGAAATAGCCTTGTTTTTAAGAACAAATTGGATAAAAAAAATTTCCAATACTCCAACATTTCTCATATGGACCTGATACAACATAATTTGAATTTCCCAAAAATGGTGGTCCACATTGTCCAAATTTTTGTGTACCACTTGACTTGAAGGATCATATAGAATTTACGGTAATCGGCCGTTTCTATAATCATGAAACATCACCTGATTTGAAAAATGTCATATATATTAAAGGATATGTTAGTAAACCTAAAACCATAATGAACCCTAAGCTCACAAACCGGGCTTGGGCTTACTAATATATCTTCTAATAACATAGACTTTTGATGCAAGGCATCATGATCCACTTAACCATTGAAATGGAGTCAAACCTAATGGAACATCACAACTAGTCTGCAACGTAACATTGGCACAACTTTAAAAAACCAACATGTTTTGTCGACATGGATTGCAGCTTACACCCAACTATTAGCTCCATTTAGTAGCACTGACCATTCAAAGCCCGAAGTAAACATAAACCACTTATCTTAATTGTACATTTAGGTATCATTAGGTAGACACAAATTTTCTTAACAATTAGTACATGCTACTACTATTAGAGCACCCGGTGCAGTCAAATTCATGCCTCGCCACTCCAACGTGGAGGCTCGCCACTTCTCTTCACCATACCGTTTGCCTTCTTCTTTTTTCGCCACTACCACCCTCTCCGTCTGCACGACGAGGGTGTGCATATTCCTTTTTGTCATTTTTTTTTTTCAAGTTTTGTAAATATGTAATGTATATTTATATAATGTATTAATATGTATGTGAAGTTGAATAAATTTGTATAGTTTTTATAAAACTTGTAATGTTTTATAAAAGATGTAACGTTTTCTAAAGTAGGAAACGAAAATACATTAAACATCAAATAGAAATACATTAAACATCAAATAGAAATTACATTAAACATAAACTGCGATACGGAAATTAAAATAAAACTACAAATTAACTGAAGGAATCATCTGAGACCCAACCGTCTTCGCTCGAAGACGATCTGAACTCGCCGGCATAATACTTTGCTTCCATTATGTCAAACCAAATGGACTTCCTCATCTTGCTCCAGAAGTCTGAGTTCATCTTCAGTTAGACCAAATGGATTTGGTTCTTGTTCGACAACCAGTGGAGTGTTCACCGGTTCATTTTCTGGTCGGAAAACCGGAAAGATATCTTCCGGTGGAGTATGATAAACTTCATTTGGAGGACTGGGGAATTGTTGGGAGAAATCTCGACGAGGACTGGGGAATTGTTGGGAGAAATCTTGGCGAGGAGGACCGGGGAATTGTTGGGAGAAATCTTTGCGAGACATTTGCAGTGATTAAAGGTTGAGTTTCGATCTTGAATATCTAAAGTTTGAATGTGTTTGTGTGTGAGAAAAGTGTGACAAGTCTGGGGTATTTATAGGCTAGAAATTTGGCCGTTTTTTAAATTGAATTTGAATTTTAAATTCAAAATCTATCCCGCCCGTTTTATATTCGAATTTCAATTTTAAATTGTAAATATAACCCGCCCTTTCTTCAATTTAAATTTTAAATATATCCCGCCCATTTAGATTTGAATTTGAATTTTAAAATATCCCGCTCGTTTTTTAATTAGAATTTTGAATTTGAAAGTTCAAATGGTTATAAATAACATACCATGATAGGCTATTTTTCACACACTTTTATATCAAACTTCGAACATTTGAAATGAATAATCGTTGGTCCAACGAAGAAGAAAACTTGCTAGCTGAAGTTTGGGTTGCAGTTTCACAAGACACAAGATTCAACAATGAAAACTCCTTTTGGAACCATGTTGTACACATGTTCAACAATCAGTCTAACGGTGAGAATCGTAACAAAAATATAGTCATGGGTAAATGGATAAGACTTAGCAGTGAATGTCAAAAATTCAACGCTATTTACAAACATTTGCAGCGTACAAGCGGGGAAAATGACGGTGAGATTCTCAAGAATGCAAAGACTATTTTTGAACAACAATTTGGGGGGAGAAGCTTCCAATATGTTCACGTGCGAGAGGTTTTGAGAAACCACCCCAAATAGGATGAATGAAAGTTTTAACGTATCGTGTTTTTTTTCTTATCGTGTTTTTTTCGTATCGTGTCTTTTACCGTATCGTTATTTTACGTTTCGTATATTTTTTTATTGTGTTGTATTGTATTTTAATTTTGAATGAAATGAATTTAGTTTATTTGAAAATTTGAATAAAAAAAATAAAGTTGTAAGTGATGAGCCCCAAATGAATAAGTTGTAGTTAGTTGCTAGTGGGGGGTTTGTTGTGAAGATTTATTAAAGTGATGTGACACCGATAGAGCCCAAATAAAAAGGCATGAAATGCTCACTGCACCTTGTGTTCTTGTATCCATGAGTGTGCCAAATCACGACCCACCCATCCATCCACCCATCATAGTGCAAAAAGGCAAATGCAATGGCTTTCTAGGTCACCATATATCCAAATTTCATATAAATAAAAAAATATATTAAAATGTGAATTATCCTATTAACAAAAGTTTCACACCATTTTTTCGTGAAATAACGTGTAAACATCCCCAATCATTGTGTAATAAGAGTAAATTAGTATTTGAATAGGAAGATAGACTAGGTGTTGAAGTAAACCAATGCGTGTAGAAAATACGTTAAATTTCAAATTAAACACTACAATTAATAACAACTTTTTTAACCATAGAAACATGTAACAACTATACATATCAATACAACTATCTTTACATATTGAATCACTTGTAGTAACACGTGCATCATTACTTGTAGATTCAAGTTCGTAAATATAGCTTGCATTTGCATTTGATTCGGTGTTGTCCCAATCTACCGTTCGACTCACGCTTGCTTCATCGTTAACAGAATCTGAATACTCTGATGTCGTTTCAAATGTTTCAGACGTCATGCCACTTGTCACATGCCTCACGACCTCCCACCCTTCGGTTTCCCAATTTACTCCTGAAGTCGAAGCTAATTTACCAATCCTCTGTTTCGCGTTTGAAGTCTTAATGTCAAATTGATCAATCTCAATCGTAGATACGTTAGATGAGCTTGTGTCACCCCAATCAAACACGCATCTAGGCGAGTATTCACAATCGTTTATACATATCAACGATTGTGAAGGAGAAGCACAGGATAACAGAAACGGGTGGTGGAGCAGCTCATAGGAGCTCCACCTCTCGTTTTGTTCTCTTTTCAAACATTTACTTAGAAAGTCACTTAAATCGTGACTTACCCAAGATGGAATATTTGGTAAATCATCTGAATATCCTATTATTCGAATAGCATCACTTCCTCTGTCTTGCCAGGCTGGCATTCCAGTGATCATTTCAATTACTGTACATCCCAAAGACCACACATCAGATTCTGGTCCTTGGTACTCACATATGACTACCTCGGGAGCCATCCATAACGGACTCCCATGTGGTCCTACCACATGACCACCTAACTGAACTGCGGATCCAAAATCCGCAATCTTAACTGTACCAACACAATTTCCAACCAAAACATTTTTACCTTTAACGTCACAATGAACAATGTTTTTGGAGTGAATGTAGCTTAACGCAGATGTTATACACCTCGTGTAACATCGTACTTCATGTTCACTTAGTTGTCTATGTTTCGCCACGTCAGCAACTGTACCTCCCGACATGTACTCCATGTGCAAGTTACGATACTCCAAGAAATTCTCACACGTAACATCATCGCCGATGTATTTAACAATATACGGAGATGATAAAAACTTTAATATCTGTATCTCGTTTTCTAAACACTCAAATAACTGATTATCTGACTTCTTGACAACAGATTTGACCGCAAAAGGGAGGTCAAAATCGTCGTAAACAGCAAGGTTTACGACGCCAAACGATCCTTGACCGATACAATTTTGTCGAGTCCATTTGGGTTTAGAGCTAGGAATATTATGGGTGTTCATTCTTTTTTTTTTTTTTTGGATGAGGTTTTAAGTTTGTGTTATGGGTGATGAGTATATATATAGGGGGAATTAATTGATGACGTAGTAGTGAAAGCGGCGAATGATATATCATATGTGAAATGTTTTTTAATTTTTATCCTAATCTAATACATGTGGAAGATGCAAGTGAAGGTTACTTGGCAAAGTTGGGTTCATGTCTTTAAGATGTACAAACCATGTGGACAGCTACTAATTGTTTAATAACTCCTTTTAAGTTTACCGACTTTTATGGTTTTCTAACTTTTATCACTAATCACTAACAAACAAACTTTTGTCTACTGTGATTTTATATATATATATATATATATATATATATATATATATATATATATATATATATATATATATATAGTTAGTGGTAGCTAAAGTTTTACGTGTATAAAAAAATTAGCTTAGAGGTCAATGATTTCTGAGGCTATTCTCAATGGTGCTTCATGAGATGGTGTGAGAAGTGAAGGTGACGCGTCTTTCATTAGTAAGAGGTGGCTCACGCATGAGATTAAGCAAAAAAGATGAGTGAATAGTGAGCTGCTTATCTTTCGTGAGTGTGTGTATTTGTGAGCCCATGGGGTGTTTATACTATTAGATATTTTATTTGTTAATGTGTGTGGGGTATTATTTATATAAATTGAGTATTTTATTAAAAATGTGAGATGTTGTGATCATTGAGGGTGAAAAGTAAGAGGGAGTGAGAGGAGTTAAATGGAGAAAGAAAACTGATGTGACGTTGAGATAAAATATGGTGAGAGGAGTTAAATAGAGAGAGAAAACTGATGTGACGTTGAGATGAAATGTGGTGAGCGTTTCCAACCTGATATCATCCTCAAATATGGTTTGAATGCTAACTTTTTATGCGGACACATGATACCTTGGCACTAGACTAATTTATGATGATTCGGATATTCCTTCAATATGATAGATATTTTTGTGGTAGTTCATGGTAGTAGAATCGGGTATCTTTCTTAATGTCATGAGTTACAGTTTCTAGTTTATTGTTAAATAAAATGTGTGGTCATGTGATTTGGCTTCGACCTTTTCAATTCGTGAACATACAAATGGAAAGTGATTAGTAGTTTAGTACATATCATATGGTGTTAGCATTTGATATGGGCCAATAGCCCAATAGCATCTAGCCTAACTAATAAAAACGAACCAAACTAGCAAAATATCTACAGGATATCTTTTCAACCTTATACTAAAAATAACATAAGTTAGGACATTTTGTCTTACTCTTATCGAACTAAATGAGTAAAATAAATCCAGTATTTTTTGTGCATTGAATATACTAAACTCAATGTGTAGTTGATATATTAAAAAGAAAACTTCATAACCTTATGTGACTTGCAAACTCGTTTTTACCGGATAACATGAATATGTGTAATAATATACAAGAATCAGTTGATTAACAACTTAATATGATCGGATTTTGAGTTTATGACCAAATACATACGGAGTATTTTTGAATTTGTTTTTGGTCATAAACTCCCCGTATGTATTTTTGAATTTATTTTTGATAGAGGCGATTGGTTGCCACAGTAAGGGCGACCTTCATTTTGTTTTTTGTTTTTAGTTTTTTTCAACCCTTTTCAACTAACAAAATTTAATTTTGTTACATGTTTTTTTTCTTTTCATTCTTTTATAAAAGAACAAATTTACAAATAATATTTAAAAAAATTACAAAACTAAAATTTAAAAAAAAAAAAAAAAAAAGAAGTAAAACGTATCTGTCATCTTCAACCCACAAAACATACACACACAGAGTAAAACACACACACTGAAAACACACATACTAAACAAAAAAAAAGGAAAAGGAAATGGGAGATGATTGAAGGTCGTTGGAATGACCACATCCAAAAAAAATGGGGCGATCAATCGAGTGTGATTCTATGCCACAGTAGAGACGATCGAGTGCGATTGACGAATTGATCGATCGATTGCTTCTTACTGTGTGTAGCCTAAGATAACGACCAAGCATTTGCCACCTAAAGGTTTTTGTATAAGATGCATAGTGGTTCTAGTGTTCTACACTTGTACAACAAGGATGTTATTCGAGTATGTTGAATTGACCTAATTTTCTTCAAATATATCATAACTCAATTTATGTGGTCAAAGAGTCTCGAAAAAGGGTCCAAGATAAAAACAAACGAGTCTAGATTCTAGAACACATGATACATTTTTTATAAAGTTTAAAAGTTTGTGTATGACGTTACTTAAAAAAAAAGGGTGTAAATGACATACGTACTTACGTACTTTCTATTCTCGTGATATACGTAACGTATTTGTTCTTTTCATGTTTATTTTTGTTATGTTAAAGAAAAGTCAATATCTCCAAGAAAATCTGGCTCTACATAAATCGATTCTTTACCCGTCTTGATAGACTTTTCTAATTTTGCGAATTGAATAACTTAAAAGTCAAAGATAAAAGACTCGCAACAAATAACGTTGATGAGCTAGCCTAAATAACTAAAATAATATTATATAGAATTGTGAATTGATTGGATCGATCAACTTTTGTAAGTACGATAATTGTTTGAAGAAATGTAGTGGATGGTAAGTGGATGTCATCTTGTGAAGCATATATTTACATGGCTATGGATACGTGCCCAATCAATCTCCAATCTCCATGAAAACTATTGGAAACTTTTTCATCTGTTGTGGCATTATTCTTTCTTCTAATTAACTTAAAGATGATATTTCACTGACACATGTATTATTACAAATGTCGTTTATTAGAAGATAGAGATAGAGATTTCGATAATTACTACATGTATCGATTAATTTCGAACCTTAATAATCGAATCCTAAACAAAATGATATACGGAGTAATAAGTTCTAGCAATTTCTAAGAAAAAGAGAGGAAACTTTAGGGGTATCTTTTGAACGAATAAGACATATTGCAAAGTATCGCATCATTACACAAATACTACCAAATAGAATATAATTTACATAAATCAACTACTATCTCAAAACATCTCATGTTACTTAGGTCAATCTAGAACACTCGTTTCTATATATGCGGTTCACAAAAAGTGCTTCAAATAAAATTCGGAATCTGAAAAACGAAAATGACTCGATCATTTACAAAAAGTGCTTCAAATAAAATTCGAAAAAACTTTGTCCTCTGAAAAACGAAAGTGACTCGATCATTTACAAAAAGTGCTTCAAACAAAATTCGAGCCAACGTTTCGTACATTTGTTAAGCCAACGAACTCATGTGGACCGGGTTAAAAAATAGGAGATAGTTGATAATGAGGTGTCTATGGACCAATAATTTTAGGTAAAGAGTACGTTACGATAAGGTCTTAAGGCATGTGTGGCATCAAGAGTTTGGGTGCATGCATACTTGGACCATTTTTTTATACTATGTGTCTTTTTCTAAGTTCTAACTACTTATATCCATGCATCCTTAACTATTTTTTTAACCTTAATCTTATCCTATTTTGCTACATTACGCCATTATTTGTGTCCCTTTTCAGTTATATGCAACTTTAGTTATGTGCTCATGTGGTTGATATCCTTGTTTAAAATTGCATGTGTCCATATGTATGAGGTCGAATCAATAGTAGTGTAATCAATCCGTGTCATTCCATTTCTTAGGTTCGGTGTTAGATGATGGATACTTTGATAGTCAAATATGTATCATGCTTCCCGGTCCCGAATAGTTGAAATAGTGGGCCATCGTAGAACACACGTTATAGTCTGATAGTCAAATATGTATCATAATTGGATATCAAGCGTACATCAGGATATACGTTTACTCAAATATGTATCACATCCATGTTTGAAGTTTGGATATTTTCAATCAAATCATACAGTGGATCGATTTATTACAAGGTTTAGTTTTAAGCATGTGAATCGCCATACAGTTTAATTATTTAGTTTTTAATGGCTTTTCAATCACGTAAAAATTGATTCGATCAACTACCAATTGACCATGAACCTAGCTGAAGGATGTAACTAAAACTTCTTAAGCTCAAGATTACAAAAACTGTTACAAAACAATGTTCATCCTGGTTCTTTTAGGTTCAGTAAGAGACATTAATTTCGAAAACAACATTATTTGAAATTTATATAAAAACAACAAAGTAGAACTTATTGGTATGAAAACATAGAGAGGACATCAGCTAGAAATTTTTGAAAAGGAAAGGTTTGTTCTTAGCCACATGAACGATGCTTGGCTAGACATACATATTGCTAGGTAGTTAAACACCGAACTTGTATGTATGTACGGAATGACTTGTTCACAAGTCAACATCAAAGTTCTCATTCGAAAACCTAATAAATACATTATATATATATATATAATATATTTATATATATAATTATATATATATATATATTTATATATATATATATTATATTATAATATATATATATATATATAGTATATATTATCCTATTATGCATTTGCCAAAATTATTACGTGCCAAATTACGGTTCATTCGAAAATATAACCCCGTTTCTCTTTTCCGTTATTTTTATCCCTTGAGTTTGGGTGACATTCAGAAATATTATCATCATATTCTTCAAATACCAATAAACACAAGAACAAGAAAATTGCTAACACAAATTTGAAATTGTGAGTGATATTTATACAATAATTTACACCTACATTAATCTATCTTTTTACTTTCAACTTTTATAACTAGCACATAATAAGACTAAGATTTTAACTATAATTTTAACACTTACAAGTTAATATAGATGATGCATGCAAGAATAGACACGACATGATGTGAATAGTTACTTGATATATTGTGATTCAAGGGGCACGAAGTTGACGGATGCTCTCAGTGATTTCCATTAACAAGATGTAATGACAAACTTTTTTGGTAAATTTAATCTAATTTGTGATTGTTCGTGTGCTGTAACGTGAGAGTTACTCCATTTAGAAAAATAAACGAGCTTGGTTAGGAAAGAAAAGAAATGATATGGAAAGAAGAGGATAGGAAAGAAGGAGTTAAGATTTTAGTTTTTGCGTTCCTGGGTTAAAAAGAAAAGAAAAAAGTATACTCCGTATTATTTTTTTGTGTTCGTAAGTTGGAGAGAAAAGAAACGAAACTTATTGTTCTTTTTACAAATATACCGTTTATCGGTATACAATTTTTCGGTTATTTTGGGTTCTTTATCACTCAGTTGACCTTTTTTTGCTTGGCGATTTTCACCATTCAAGTTTCGACAGCAACATCCCAACCTTTATCCTTGACAAAAAGTTGTGACAGCTTGTCGTAGTTAGACACGTTTGTGGTCTACCACTTTATATCTTCTGAATTTGCCTATTGATATGACTGGATATCAATGTAATTGTTTTTTGAATAAGTAAAAACGAGTCGAGCGCTGGTTCACCGCGTTGCGGCGGGGGCTGTATTTGACAAAAAATTTAATTAAGATTTTAAGACAGAATATTGATGTAATTATTTTATGTTAATTCAACATTGGGAATTTTTTTTCTTATAAGTAAACCAATTAGAGTTGGCCATTTTTTTTGTTTATAACTAAACCAATTGAGTTGGCCGTGCCCACACGTTGCGGCGGGATTTTTTTATTCAAATTTCTTATTAAAAAATAATAATACTGTAGCTACAGTACTGTTCATCGACACAGTACTGTAGCAGTGGGCCCGTTACTGTAGCAGTGTTTATGACACGGTGTCGTTTCAAAACCACATTTAATATATATACTAATATACTCCATAAATTGGCACATAATTCTATTAGTTATTCTCAAACTTCTTTTTTTGCTCTAACGAATAGAGATGTAGACCAATAAACCCATCAAACACAACGTCAATAACTTAGGTGGTGTTTGTTTCGGCTCATTCAGATCTGATAGGTCTGAAGTCTGATTCGGTCAGACATTTTCAGATTCAGACTGTTTGTTTATTCAGACGTCTGAAGTCTGAATACATCTGAATAGGGTTGATTCATTCAGACATTTGAATATGTCTGATTACATCTGAAAAGCTTAGGTGGTGTTTGTTTATTAAGAGGGTCTGAATCTGAATCTGAACCGCACATCTGGATCTGAATCTGAGGGTTGTAAATGTCTGAATTCTGAACGCATCTGAACGGGAAAAAAAAAAAACTCATGTTTTTTACCCGAAAAAAAAAATTTTTTTTTTTGGTTTATTCTGTGTCAACAAGAGTCATTCAGACGCGTTTAAGACACCCCTTCAAGTCTTGACCATTAAGATCTAACTGCATCTGAACGCGTCTGAACGAGAAAAAAAAAAACAAACGGTCTGAAACGACCAAATGTCTGACCGATTCAGACATTTGGGTCATTCAGACCCTGTTCAGAGGCAAAAATAAAAAATCAACGCAGCTTAAACTTTACACCTACTTCTTTTCAATCCTTATCTCCTCATCTTGGTCTTGATTTTTTTATTAATAATCATGAATGGAGGGTCTTTTGGTTTGTTTTTATAGCGAAAGGATTGTTTTTTGTTTATTCAGACACTTTATAAAAACAAACAGTCTAAAATAATTCAGATTCAGACTTTTGAATCACTAATTCAGATTCAGACATGGTATTCAAATTCAGACATAAAAATGTCTGATAATAAACAAACAGCACGTCAATAACTTACTATATATTCATGCATATGATAATGGAAAATACTACTAAACCAAAAGACAATGATATATGTGCTTGTGGACACTTGTAGTTATTGTAATTGCGTTAAAGCTGCTGCAACATGTATTTGAAAATACAAGAGAATTATTTGTGATTGTAGCAAACATTAGATTGAGGGTATTTTGGGTACAAGAAAAAGCTAGACACATTTGTGATTTCTTTCTCTCTATATAATCTCAATTTAAAAAGAAGATTAGAAGATAATTTTTTTAGTAATTTTCTTTCATTTTCTCTTCTTTTTCATCTAAAAAATCTTGATAACACGATTTTCTTTTTCTCTTCTTTCCAAATCTCTCCGAAAACAATCTCGGGAACATAGCCTAAAAGGTGCAGTGGTTATGATTAGCGACAATAGTTTCAAGATTATACCAAATTTGACATGTTTATATAGAAAAGGTAGAGGTTAGCTTACTATTATTTCGCCACTAAATAAACGGTAAACGAACAAGATAATAAACAATTACGTATAAATGTAATGTAAATACGAGTATTGTGTTAAGGGGCAACTAGAATGTCATTTGGGATTTGATTATTACCACAAGTCCACAATACATCAATAAAACACGTTTCACGGACAAGTGCACAACTATTCCTACTTGCTTCTCAAAATTGATTTTTGAGTCCTAGCAATTATATTATAATCAACTAAGCAATATTGATAAACAAATTCATTACAACTTTAAATACAAAAATCAAACTTCGCACACGTACAATTATCCACAAACCAATAAATAAATATTTTTTTGTCTGCTTTGATATCATTATTGGTGACGATAATATAAAAGTGTGGGATGCACACTTTGCGTTGTCATTGGGCACTCTTTGTGGTTTAATGTGAGGCCACAAACATGCATGATTCAACAATGATTTAAACCCACAGCTAACTTAAAGTATTTTATCTGAAGTGTTTGGTATACCGAATAATAATATAAGATTTGAGGATACAAACCTTGCCATTTCTTTTTGGGATGATGTATTTGGATTAGAAGAAATTGTTTAATTATGTACTATATTTGCATTGAGACGAGGATTCTTACTTCATCATGATTGAATAGTCCCCTAAGTCAAGGACCAAATTGAATGTCAGGCGTTGTGTTTTGTTTGTTTTTTTTTCCCTCTTAAAGCCTCTGAACGGGCAAAATGTCTGAATCGGTCAGACATTTTTATATCTGTTCAGACCGTTTGTTTTTTTTTTTTTTTTTTCGTTCAGACGCGTTCAGACCTTAAAACATCTAGTTGGCTCAGACTTGAAAATACATCTTGTTGCCTCTGACTGCTACAACCCCACTTCAGCTTTATCTTGCCATGTGACAAAATAATAGTTTTGATCAAAAGAGGTTAGCAAGACCACACTGAAATCCGGACAAATCATCTTCCAATAAAGTTGTAATGACTGGTTTGTGACTTCCATAGCTATTTCTGCTCCAATAATCAAGTCTTTTAAATTTGCATCAAGTGGATTCATTTAGGATTTTAGGAGTTTTCCAAGAATCCCTTCTTGGCTTCATTAAAGGGTTTTATCAACATGCAAAAATCAGGGGGCCCGTTTTTTTTGTAGTGGGAGAATCGCCCAAGTCAAACCTTTGTAAATGTTGTTCCAGTTGTTCACAGCTTTTTGGCTTTGCCGACCCCCTTTGCCTTTGCCGCCGACTGATTTTGAAAAAACACCCCTGAAAAAAAAACCCCGATTTGATGATAGATGGTTTTTGGTTTTTTTTTGGTTGTTTGTTAGATAGATCGGATTTGTTGATAGTGGGATTGGGTTTTTATTGGTTGAATTGGATAGAAGTTAGATCGATTCGATGATGATAGATGGATTTTTTTTGGTTGATAGATGGGATGATTTGAGATAGTGGGAATTTGATGATAGTTGATAGAGGAATTTGGTAAATTTTTTTTTTTTTTGATGATAGAGGGACTTGTGGTTACTGGTTTTTGGGTTTTTTTAATTTTTTGTTTGTGTTGTAAAAACAAAAACGGTCTTTCATGGTTAGATTCGGGACATTTACGCATCAATTCAGATTCGGACGTGCGGTTCGATTTCAGTTAAGACCCTCTTTATTAAAAAAAACCAACCCCTCAATCCCCCCTATGAGTCTGGTATTCGAGAAAGAGCACTACCTAATTTACAATATCTCAATACAAATCTACATGAAATCGATTTCATACTGGTCTTTGTATTAGGGTAGAAAAAAATTCTATCTCATACCGGTCATCGAAGGTAATCGGAGGTAGTTTAGTCTCCCTCCGTCTCAAAATTATTGTTAAATGATAGAAAAATTACAAAGTTTAATAAAAATGGGGTTTACTTTGTTTTCAACCATTAAAAAAAAAATATTTTGTATTTATATTCTATAGTTTTACTTAAAAAGGAAATTTACACAATTTTTTTTGAGACATCTAAAAAAGAAAATATAGAAAATTTTAATTTTGAGACGGGGAGTAGTTTAACTTTGTTCAAAAGTCCCCCAAATCAGTCCTAAAAAGGTTCAACCAAACCTATTTTATTTTTAAAGGAATTAATGCGAGTTGTGGGAGGCTGGACTTGGGGAGGGTGGGCTTGAAAAATTATGAAAGAGGCTTTTGCTTTTCCGTATCTATAGAATTAACTCAAGAGTTTTGAAACGCAAAATCATGACTGTATGTATCGGTTTAGAAAAAAAAAAGAGCCAAATTCAAATTATAGTTAGTTAATTCATGACTGGTTTGTAAGTGGCAAACAAAATTTTAAGGGCGGGCTGGTACGGGAGGGGGGGTACCATTAGGGCTGTCATTTGGGTTTTTACCCGGCCGGGTTGGGTCAACTCGGGTCAAAGCCCCTAAAAAATACCCGAACCCGACCTGTTTAGAACTGGGTCAACTCGGGTGGGTCAATTCAGGTTCGGGTTTAACTCGGGGGGTCAATCGGGTCGGGTCAAACTCGGGTTTGGGGTCAACCCGAGTTTTTTGCATTGTAAAATGTTGTTTTGTCCGGTCAACTCGGGTTCCCGGGGCGGGTTCGGGTCGGGTTTAAGGCTAAAAAAACTTACCCGAACCCGACCTTGTTTTTTAAGTCGGGGTCAATTCGGGTTGACCCGATTAACCCGAATATGTTTTTGACCCGAGTTGACCCGAACCCGGTCGGGTTGGGTTGGGTTTTATGGAAACCCCTAGGTACCATACCAAGGGAAATTTATTTTTTGTTAATAATTAAAGGTCATGTTCGGCGTATTGGAGCTTGAAACTTATTTTTATTACTATCAAAGTAGTTTGCAACAAAAAAAGCTCAACCTTTCAGTTCTTGTTATAGTCTATTAAGCTTCAGTTTCAGTTCCATTATCATATACTTTTTCTAAACACACTAAAAAAAAACCCTTAGCATGCCGAGTATGATACTAGCAGAAAGTGATTATTTAAAAAATTTGAGTAAACTGCAAAAATCATCCCTGTGGTTTGTGTAATTTCGCAAGAATATCCCTTATCTCAAACGTTTAGCATTAAACATCCCAAAATCCACAAACGTTTGGCATTTAACATCCCTGGAGCACAACGTCGCTAGTTTTACCCGTTAAGTTTAAAATAATTATTTTCCCGTTAGTCCCTCCGTTAATATTTTTTGCACCGTTAGTCCTCATTTTTTAAAATGAATTTAAAAAAGGGGCAAGGGAAAAAATTTATTCGTCCTTTTTTTTTTTTACGTTTTCGTCCGTTTTTTTACGTTTTTGCCGTTTTTTTTTTACGTTTTCGTCTTTTTTTTATCGGTTTTCGCCCGTTTTTTATACATTTTCGGGCCGTTTTTTTCCGGGGTTTTTATCCGTTTTTACAGTTTAAAATTTCCTTTTTTTCCCCCTTTTTTTCCGTTTTTTACACTTTTTTTTCCTTTTTTTTTTTTAAAATTTTTCATCCTTTTTTTCAGTTTTTGGCCTTTTTACAGTTTTTGCCCCTTTTTAATGTTTTCGCGTATTTACACGTTTTATCCTTTTTTTTGACCTTTTTTCCCTTTTTACATTTTTCCCCCCTTTTTTTTTCCGTTTTTTGTAAAATTTTTTCACTTTTTGTCAGTTTTAAAAAATTTTTTCCGTTTTAACGTTTTCGTCCGTTTTTCCCCCGGGGTTTTTGTCCGTTTTTACATGTTTTGTCAGTTTTACATTTTTTCACTTTTAGCCCTTTTCATCAGATTTACTTTTTTCCCCCCGTTTTTACACTTTTCATCGTTTTTTAACTTTTTCATCGTTTTTACACTTTTCCCCTTTCAGTATTTCACTTTTGGGGCCGTTTTTCAGTTTTGGTCTTTTTTTACGGGGTTTTCGTCTTTTTTAAGGGTTTTTTTCCCCCTTTTTTTTAAACATTTTTTCACCTTTTTTTAAAAACCTTTTCGCCCGTTTTTACACTTTTTCGCCTTTTTAACGTTTTTTAAATTTTTTTTACACTTTTTTTGAAGTATTTCACTTTTTTGGTCCTTTTTTTCCGGTTTTCATCCTTTTTTTACATTTTTGGCCCTTTTTACACTTTTTTTTTTCCGTATTTCCCCTTTTTTTTCCCCTTTTTACCTTTTTGGGGCCCGTTTTTTTACCTTTTTGGCCCGTATTTACAGGTTTTTTTTTTCCCTTTTTACATTTTTTTGCCCTTTTATTTTTGTTTTTATCCGTTTTCAATGTTTTGTCTGTTTTTTTTTTTTTTTCCCCCTATTTACACTTTTTTGTCCTTTTTTCCCCGTTTTCCCCCCTTTTTTACCCTTTTTCGCCCCTTTTTTGTGTTTTTTCCCCGTTTTTACTTTTTTTTGGGGTCCGTATTTACTGACAAAAAAAAATTTTTTTTGAAAATTTTAAAAACGGAAAAAAACTTTTTTATTTAATTAATGAAAAAAAACTTTTTTTAAAAAAAGGGAAAAACAAAAAAACTGTAAATACAAAAATTAAAAAAAACGTAAAAAAAAAAGGGGAATAAAAAAAAACGTAAAATAAAAAAAAACGGAAAAACGTTTAAAAAAAAAGGAAAAACCCAAAAAAGGGGTTAAAAGGGGAAAAAAAATTTAAAAAGGAAAAAAAACAAAAAACGTGGTTTTAAAAAAAACAAATGAAAAGTGTAAAAAAAAAAAAAAAAACTTTTTAAATACTGTTCAAAAAAATTGGGGTTTTTTAAAAAAAAAAAGGGAGGGGAAAAAAAGGGGGTTTTTAAAAAAAAAGGAAAAAAACTAAAAAACAAAAAAGAAAAAAATTTTTAAAAAAAGGAAAAACGTTTTAAAAGGGAAAAAAAAAAGGGGGGGGGAAAAAAAATTTTGGAAAAATTTTTTTAAAAAATTTTTTTTTAAAAATTTTTTTTTTAAAAATTTTTTTTTTTTTAAAAAAATTTTTAAATTTTTTTTTAAAAAAAACGTTTTTTTAAAAAAAACAAATTTTTTTTTTTAAAAAATTTTTTAAATTTTTTTAAAAAAAATTTTTTTTTTAAAAAAAAAAAAAAAATTTTTTTTTTTTGAAAAAACCCTTTTTTTTTAAAAAATTTTTTTTTAAAAACCCAAAAAACTTTTTTTTAAATTTTTTAAAAAAAAAAAATTTTTTTTTTTTAAAAAAAACTTTAAAAAAACAAAAAAAAAAAAACCTTTTTTTAAAAAAACCCTTTTTTTTAAAAATTTTTTTTTAAAAAAAACTTTTTTTTTTTTTTTTAAAAAACCCCTTTTTTATAAAAAACCAAAAAAAAAAAACAAAAAACAAAAAAAACTTCAACCCAAAAAAAAGGGGAAAAATATTTTTTTTTTTTTTTTTAAAATTTTTTTTTTTGGGGTTTGGGTTTAAAAAAAAATTTTTTTAACGGGTTTTTTAACTTTAAAAGGGGAAAAAATTTCTTTTAGGAGAATAATCCAAAAATTTTTTTGGGCTTTTGGGGTTTTTAAGCTAAATTTGAGATAGGGTTGATTCTTGCGAAATTAAAAACCCAGGGTTTTTTTTTTAATTTTTTTTTTTAAAATTATTTGCAAGGTTTTAAAAATTTTTTAAGTTAGGGTGACCCAATTTTTTTACCGAAAACCGAAAAAACGACTTTTTAAAAAAGGTTTTTTTTAAAATTTGGGGTTTTTAAAGGTTTGTTTTCGTTAACGGCGGCCTTTAAGACGGGGTTTTTTAAAAGGCGGTTCGTGTTTTAAATTTTGACCAAAAAAAATTTTGTTCCTGTTCGTGTCTGCCCCTTACCGTGTGGGGGTCTTAACGGGGGTTTGGGGTTTTTAAAAGGTCTTTTGGGGCAAACTCTTTTTGAATTTTTGCAGGGAAAACAAAAACCCGGGGGTTTTTAAAAAGGTTGGGGTTTGGGCTTAACGGGGTTTTGTGTCTTTTTAAAAGGTCAAAAATGTTAAAACCCCGTTCAAAAGGTCGTGTTCGTGTCTGCCCCTTATCGGTCGTGTTTTTCTGTGTTTTTTTCGGTTCGTATTTCCCCGTTTCCCGCCTGATTGAAGTAGTGGCCCCGGAGTGATTTGAAAATTGTAAAAAAGGGGAATATTTTTCACCAGGTTTTTTATCCCCCCACCAAGTTTTTGCTAAAAAGTGATAAAAAAAATTTTGTTGTATTAATTGCTGGAAAAGGTTTTTAAAAAATTGGTGGGTTTTTGGTCCCTCCCATCAAAAAAAACCTTTTAAAAGCACCAATTCACCAAAAACCTTTTTTTTTTAAACCCATTTAAATCAACCTAACCCCCCAAACCAAACCCGATAAATTTATTAGGCAATGATTTTTCCTAAGATAATTTTACTTGGGGTCTATAAAAAACCCTAAAGCTCACAGTTTGAGCCCTGAATCAGAAATAATGATCTACTCCGTAGATTTATGGGGTTTCTAAAAATTTTAAAAAATGCTAAAGCAAATTTTCCAAAAAAAACAAAAGCTAAAAAGTTAGACCACAAAAAATTTAAAAAATGTTTTAAAATTGTGATGGAGGGAATGGGTTTTTTTATTTGTTTTAAATTTGGGGGCAAGACCCCTTTTTCCCTTTTAAAATTAAAAAAAATCGAATCCCTTTTTGAGCACTTAAATTTTAAGATTTCATCAAAAAAATTTTTCCCCAATTTTTTTTAAAGAAAATTTTATCCCCCCGGCAATGGGGATAGGTAAGAGGGCCCCCCTTTTCCCCCCCAAAAAAAGTCCTTTTTAAAAACCAACCAAAACCCCCAAAATGTCTTTCGGGTTTTTAAAAACGGGGTTAGGTAAGGGGTGGGGGGGGGAAAACCTTTTTTGTGTGTAAAAGGACTACAGGTTTAAAAAATTTTTTGGTTTTGTTCCCTCATTTTTTTGGTTTTCCTCCCTCTACCTAACCCAAAACCCAACGCTTCCCCTTCCCTTTAAAAATTTTTAAATGTTTTGGTCTACTTGCGACTGAAGAAAAAGGTTTAGTTTGTTTTGTTTTTTGTTTTTATTTGTTTTTTGGGTTTTTTTTTTGTTGTGGGGGGGCGATCCTCTTAATCTAGTGTTTGGTTTTGTTTGGTTTAAGGGGATAAAGCTGGGGTGGCGTGATTGATTTGGCTTGGGGGTTTGGCCTTTTAATTCAGCCCCCTTTTTTTTATGAGGGTTTTGTTTTTCCTTTTTTACTATTAGAGTTTTTAATAGGAAAATTAATTTTTTTGTGTTAGACTAATAAAATTTTAAAAGGTTAATTTAAAAATTATTTAAAAATTTTTTTAAAAAAACAAAAAATTTTTTCAACGGTTTTTTAATTTTTTTTTAGAAATAATTTCAAGAACTAACCCAAATGTTTTTTGGAACAAACACTTGGGATTTTTAAAAGCAAGGGTTTTGGGGGTTTTTTTCCATTCCCCAAAATCAAGTTTTGTTTTAGTGGGGAAAAAATTTTTCCCCCTGAGCTTCTGTAAACCCCCCCTTTTTTTAATATAGCGCGGAAGATTTTTTTTTGGGGTTCTGTGAGGTTTTAAAAAAAAATCAAGAAAAAAAGTGAGGGGGGCATTTTTTTATTTCAAGGGCCTTTTAAAAAAATTCGTTTTCCCAAAGGTTCAAAAAGGGGGGTAATTTTTTCCAAAGGGGAAAATTTTAAAATTTTTTGAATTCAACTTTTTTTTTCACCCCTTTTTTTTGATAGGGCGCCGCTCCCTGGGGTTTTCCCCTTCTCCCTAGTTTTTGAGATACATGCTTAAAATCAAATAAAAGGGGTTAGTGAAATTTTTGGGTTTTTAATTTAAAAAGTTCGAAACACAAGTAAATTGGGGTTGAAGATACAATGTTTTAAAAAAAAATTTATATCGCGTTCCCAAAAAATTGCCCTAATCTTGGAAAGAAAAAATTTTCAAAGTTTCCCCAAAACGGAGGTTTTCCTCCAAATTTTTGATGATTTTTCCCTGTGTTAATAGGTGTTTCCAATTCCATTTTTTTTCAAATATAATGATTTTCGGGGTAATACGAATTTAAAAAAAACATTCCCCCACTTTATTGGGGGTAGGTGGGGGGCCTCTAATAAAAACTATTATTATTTTCGCGTTTTACTGCAGTGTTAAGGTCATGATTAAAAAGGGGCTTGGGGAAAATTTGGGAAATTTGGCTTTTTTAAGTAAAGGGGCATTTTAGAAAAAAATTTTTTGGGGGCTGTTCAAGATGTATTCCCCCTCCGGGTTTAAAAAGTATTAAAAAATTTAAGAGGGAGGCCTGGGGTCACCTTTTTAAGGGGGTTTCTGGTGATGGGAAAATTTAAAAAAAAAAGGTGATTTAAAACTTCCCCTGTGAGACCCGGGAAAATAAATAAATTGGAATTGATTTTAATCTAGTGGTTTTTTTGTGAAATGGGGTTTTTAAAAAGGGGGAAAATCGGTGGTGGATTAAAGGGTTATGGATTTTATTTTCCCAACTTCCCCCTTTTATTTTGGGTTTTTTTTGTAAGCTTTTTTAAAAAAGGTGTTCATGTTAAAATTTATAATTTTTAATAAAATTAAAAATTTAAAAAATGTTTTGGCGAATATGATTTGAAGGGAAAAATATGGGGCAAAAATGAAAAAAAAATTTTAAAAAAAACAAGTTATAAAAAAAGTTGGTACTTTTTTCTTTCCGTTTTTTCTTCTTTTCCCAATGTGGTCGCGTTACATCGTTGTCCTGGTTTTTCGCCCCTGTTAATAATGGGGCCCCTTTCGTCCTATTCCACATAGGTTGGGGGTTTTAATGGATGTAATTTAAGTCCTTTATAAAATTTTTTTCACAGTTTTGCCCCCAGGTTTCCCCAGTTTGGCGTTTTGGCCCCTTCATTTTAAAACGCTTTAAATTTTTTTTTGTCTTTTTGCTTTAAAAAAAAAGGGGGGAAAAAAATTTTCTGAAAAATTTCTAAAAACTTTTTTTTAATTTTTTTTTAAAATTTTTTAAAGGCTTATTCCAGGAAAAAGGTTATTTTTTTTTCAAGGGCCCCTATTAGCGTTTTTTTACCCCCGTTTAATTTTAAAAAGGGTTTGGGGGCCGTTAAAATTTTTTGGGTTAAAAATTGGGTAATTTTTGTTTTTGGGAAAATTTGCTGGGCCCCGTTGGGCTATTTATCGAAATTTTTCCTTTTGGGTTTGATTCGGCCCAACGAGGGTTATTTTTATATTTTCTAAAAAATTTTAAGTTTGGGGGCCCCTAATGTGTGTGCATAGGTTTAATTCGATCGGAAAAAGGGTTTTAAGGTAAAAATTGAACATGAAAAAAAAATTTTTGCTAGGGTCCCACGAGCTTTTCCCAAAAATTTTTCTAGGTTTTGGGGTTTTAAAAACCGAAAAATAATTTAATTTTTTTTTCCCTTTTTTTTGTTTTGTCCAAAAAAGGGCATAAATTTTTTTTCAAAATCTGTTGCTGTCAAAGGGGGTTTTTAAAATGGTTTTTTTAAAGTGTCAGATGAAATTTTTTGGGGGATCTTGGAATACGAAAAATTTTGGACTTTTGATTTTCAAAAGATGCAAAAATATTTAAGTGTTGTTTTTAAAAAAACCAAAAAAAATTTTAGTTTTTTTAGGGTTTTTGCAAAATTTTGATCGATTTTGGTTTATTTTTTTTTCTAGTCTTTATTTCCCCGTTAAAAAGGGGTTATAACGTTTTGGTTTTTAAGGTTTTTTAAAGGGGGTTTTGGGTGGAACCCAAATTTGAAAAAAAGTTAAAGGGTTTTGGGTGGGTCGACATTTGACCATGAAAAAAATTTTTACGGTTACATGTACGTTTAAAAAAATTTCTATGGTGTTAATGGGCGGGGGGGGAGTAAATTTTTAAACTTAGATTTTTGTAAATTTTAACCCCTTTTTACTAAAATGTTGGTTTTTGTTGGAAAAATTCTTTTACGAGTGGTTTTTTGTTTTATGATGATGGGGGGTAAAAATTTCCTGTAAAATTTTTGATTGAGGGAAAAAATGCAAAAATTTTCTTTTTAAATTTTCGTGTAGTGGTTATTTTTTATAAAAATCGAGTGTTGTGTTTTGGTTGGGTGGTTTTGACTTTTTCTCTTTGGTTTTTAAGGCCATGTTAAAATTTTTTGTTTATACGTATTTTGTGGTTTGTTGGGTATGTTTTTTAAATATATACGTTTAGGGGGGAAAAATGTAAGCTGGGTTTTAATGTAAATATATTTTGGAGTGGGTGAGTTTGGTTATTGGGGGTTTTCCCAAATGAAGATTTGTACACGTTGGGGGGTTTTCAAGTTGAAATATTTATAAACAAGTCTTGGTGGGGGGTGGGGTATGGTTTTTCTGGGGTTTTTGGGTAGTTTGGAGAGGGAGATTTGGAAAAAAAAAAAAAATTTTTAGGTACTTCGTGGGGCCCTTTTAAAAGGTTGGGGGGAATTTGGTTTTTCAAAGGAACAGGGAAAAAAGTGGCTTCGAAAAAAAAACTTTATACGCTTTGACTCCAAATCTTTTTCTTTCCAAAACTTCGGGAAAAAAAGGGGGACCTTGCTATTTTGGAATTTGTGAAATTTTTGGGAAAAAAATTTTTGGGGGTTTGGGGAAGGGAAAAGTTTTAAGGAAGGGGTTTTTTTTTTGGGGGGAAAAATCTTCACCCTTGATTGGGGCCCAGGAAAACTATTTTTTGGGGAAGGCCTTAATATGGGAACTTGTATAAAATTCTATTTTAAAAATTTGGTTTTGAAGTTGAGTTTTTGGAGTGGGGGTTTTTTTTTTGTTCTTGTAATTTCTTCAAAATTGGTTTTTTTAACAATTTTGGCAAAAAGGGGAAACTTTCGAATTAAAAGGCATGGTTTTAGTTCATTTCTCTTTTTGGGTATCAATTTGGAAAATATATTTGGGAAAAAGGTTTAGGAAGATTGGGGGGGGTGATTAATTTTTTGTTGTCGTTTTTTTTTTTTTTTGTTATATGTTTGGTCGAAAGGGGGGCAACAAAAGGGGGGTTTTTATCTTTTCTAATTTTTAAACCCCTTTTTTTGTAAAATTTTTTAAAAAAAAGGGTTTGTAAGTGGTGTTTTTTAAAGGTGTAAAAAAAATTTAAGTTACTTTGTTATTATGAATATGGGTTTTTTTTGGGGAAGGGTTTTTTTTGATGGTTTTGAAAAAGGGGGAAAGGAAAAAAAAAAAAATTTTTTAAATGGGTTTTGGTTGGGCTGTGAGTTTGGGGGGGTTGTGTGGGATTGAGGGGCCAAAATTCTAAGGGGTTCGTTTGGGTTTTTGGTTAAGGAGATTTGGGGGTTAGTGTTGAGTTAAATTTTGGGGTTTAATAGTTTGGGATATATATTTTTTAAGTTTTGTTTTTTTAAAGGTGAGTAGGGGTAAATTGTCTTTTGGGTTTTTGGGGAAAAAGTGTTTTTGCGTCAGAAAATTATTTTTGGTTTCGGGTTTTTAAAACAAGGTTTTTTAATTTTTAAAAGGGGATCGTCTATTAAAAAACAAAAAAGGGGAATTTAAAATTTTTTCCCGTTAAAAAATGGGCTTTTTAAAATGACAAAAAAAAAGGGGTTTCATAAATTAAATTAACTAAAAGGGTTTTTCGTAGGCCCTTCAGTATCCTCCCTCATTGAATTCCCCCCGGAAAAAATTTTTAAGTTTTTTAATTTTGGGGTTTTTAAAATTTTGGTTTCGGGAAAGGTGGGGGTTTATTTTTCACAAATTTTTGGTCTTCGCGTTCCCATGTGTATGTCGGTCCCCTTTGGGTCCCTTTTTTACTTTCACAATAGGAATACGGTTTGCTTTGAGTTGCTTAACCTCTCTATCCATTATTTTTCGGGTTCCTCTGTGAACACAAGTTTGTGTCCAGTTTAATCTTTTCAATGGAAGGGACGAGGGTTTCGTCCGTAGGCATTTTCTTATGTTGGGTACGTGGAATGTAGGGTTACCCTACCGAGTTTTCGGGGGAGTTCTAACTTTTAGGAAAATGGGGCCAAATCCTCTCGAGGATTTTAAATGGTCCAATGTATTGGGTTGGGTTTTTCCACGCTTTTTCCGAAGCGTTTATATTCCTTTCCAGGGCGAAACTTTTAGCATAACTCTATCTCCGACTTAAAAAACTCCGGGTTTCCTCCTCACGTCTGCAAAAAACTCTTTTGTCTGTCCCGAGCGGGTTGGAGACGATGTTTGATTTTGAAAATTTTCTTCGTCGTGTCGTGGTTTAGTTCTGGTCCGGTAAGCTGAAATGTCACCAACTTCCGTCCAGCAGATAGGTGATCTGCACTTTTCTTCCGTAAAGTGCTTCGAAAGGTGCAGCCTTTAGGTAGCTTGGTAACTATTGTTGTACGAGAATTTAACCATGGTAAGTGTTTGCCCCAAACCCTTTTTTCGAAGTCAACCCACACATGCTCAAGCTTTCTTCCAAGGTTTGTATTGGTCCTTTCCTTTGTCCATCAGTTTGAGGGTGATTTGGCGGGTTTCTTTTGTCCAATTGAGTACGAGGGCTTTTTTGTTGGGATTGCCAAAATCCTGAAAGTGAATCGACTGTCTCTTTTCTGAGATGATAGAGAAGGGACTCCTTGTCGGATTATGATTTTTCTTTGAAGTACAACTGAGCGGTGTTTCCAAATCATCAGTTTCTTTGATAGGCAGAAAATGAGTGATTTTTGGTTAATAGCGGTCGGGCGAAAACCCAAAATGGTGTAATATCCGGGTCGACGTTCTTGGTAACTTGGTAATAAAATCCATTGTGATTCTTTTTTCCCCTTTCCATATGGTATCTTGGTTTTAAAAGTTGTCCAGTGGTTTTTGACTTTCGGGGTTTTTACCCTTGAAAAGTCAAAACACTTCCCAAATTTGTTGCAATGTCGGCTTTCATGTTTGGCCCACCAGTAAAGTTGTTTGAGGTCTTGGTACATTTTTTTGGGAAACCGGGGATGAAGGAATATTTAGCCTTTTTGGGGTTCATGCATGATTTAAAAACTCGAATTTCCCATAGAGAGGAATCCGCATTTTTCTTGAAGCTAACATTTCCATCGGCTCTTCTATGAAAACCGTTTCCGCTTTCTATCATGCCCTTAATTTTCGTTTAGCTCGATTTTCTTCCTGAAAAAGGCTTCCCATTGGGGTATGAGAATTTGAGGTGGGAGTGGGAAAAAATTTTTTCATTTTAATGATGAACTCCCAAAAAGGTTTGATCCTTCTTTTTCTGCTCAACGCGTAAAACCCCCGGACATTCGCTTTACCGGGGTGGTGCGAATTTCACCAAATCGTAGTCGTTGAGTAGTTCTAACCATCGGCGCTGTTTTCATGTTCAGCTCCTTCTGGTCTATTTGTGGTTGAAGACTTTTGTGATCGGGGAAAAACCGTGCACTTTGTTCCTTTAAAGATTTTGTCTCCACATTTTAAGAGCGAATACTACTGCTCCTAATTCCGGATCATGAGTGGTTTAATTTTCCTCATTTTTTCTTGGGGGTTGTCGGAAGGCGTAAGCGATGACTTTGTTCCTTTGCATTTACCGAAACCTAACCATGATGCGATGCTCACAATATACTACAAAGTCGTCGCTCCCGTCTGTAGCGCTAGAATTTGGTGCTTCACAGGAGTTTTTTGTTTTAGGGTTGAAAATGCTGTTCTTGTTTCTCTCCCCGATTTTATTTCTTGTTTTATGAGTGAGTTCCGTCAAAGTTTTGCGATTTTGGAAAAACCCTCTATAAACCTTCGTTTAGTAACCAGCGAGCCCTTTAAAAATTGTGAATTTCAGTTGGAGGGGGTGGGCGTACCCCAAAACCTTGACTGCTTCGTCTTGGCGGGGGTCAAACGTGAATACCTTGACTGTTGATGTGTGACCTTGGGAATTGAAGGGTTTGGATAACCAAAATGTAAACATTTGGAAAATTTTTTCACATCAGTTTTTTGCTTGAGTAAACCCAAAATGGTTCTCAAGGTGTTAGCATGCTTTTTTTTCATTACGTGGTAGATCCGAATGTCGTCGATGAATACAATTACGAAACTTTTTCCAGATATGGTTACATTGCGGTTCATTAGTCCTTTGAAAAACTGTTTGGGTGGGGTTTGGTAAGACCAAATGGAAATTTACGCGGAATTTTAATTTGTTCGTATCGTGTTCGAAAAGGCTGTTTTTGGGAACGTCTTCTTTCGACTCTTAATTGGTGGTTTTGATTTAGTCGATTTTTGAGTAAACACTCGATCCTTGTAGTTGGTCAAATAGATCGTCAAATTTCTTGGTAATGGGTATCGATTTTTTTCCCCGTGGTTTGTTCAACTCTTATAATCGATGCACATTCGGAATGTTCCTCTTTCTTTTTGACAAAAGGACTGGTGTTTCCCCAAGGTTTTTGGTGGGTTGGATGAATCCTTTATCTGCGTTCTTTCAACTGCTCAGTTTAATTCCTTCATTTCGGAAGGGGCTAAATCGATATGGTGCTTTTGAAATGGGTGCTGCTCCAGGCACTAACTCGATTCGAAATTTATTTTGCCGGTATGGGTGGAATACTGGCAAGTCTTCAGGGAATACTCTGCAAACTCATTTACCAACTAGCACTTTTTTTTAGTCGTTTTTTTTTTCTTTCGATTTTCTCTTCCTTCACTTGGACCAAAAAAATGCGGTGACTCCTTTGTTTATGTATTTCAACCGTTTTGATTACGAGTGAATTGAGTTGGGTTTTTTTTGTGGTCAAAACGAACGGGTGAGGTTTCTTGTCTATGGAGATTTGGGATAATTTTTTTTCGTCGCGGGTGATTCGGGCATGATGTTTGGATAACCAATCCATGCCCACAAAACGCGTTCAAAGCTTCCAAGTTGGTGGGCATGAGATCGATTGGAAATTTATTTGTTTTGGAGGGTTAAGGTGCGTTTTTTGTACGGTTTTTGGTGTTTAACAATTTTCCGTCGGGGGTATTTTCAATTTCATAGAGGTTTTCTAATTCTACAGGTTCAATATTAAGCAATAAAACAATTGAAGTAATACAAAGATTCTATCGGCTCCAAATCAAATATTATTTTGCACTATGTGGGTTCAGTAAGAAAATAACCCGTAGGGAGTTGGGGTTTTTTGTGGTGTGTTTCCATTCCTAGTTGTAGGCCCTCCCGCGGGTAACATTGTTGGAGTTTCCTGGGGCAATGACTCTTATAATGAACCTCTCACCACAACCGTGGCACTTCCTTTCTATTGGGGGGTGCGTTTGCCCCTGTGGGGCCCCGCAATCCTTGGTTATATGGCCTTTTTTTAGCAATTTCCACAAACAACGATGCAGGGTCCGACATGATGCATTTTGCCCCTTGTTTTCACTGGGGTTTTGTCCCAACATACATTTTTCCTTGGGTTTCTAGCACATTTAAGTCCTTGCGGGTTCTTGTCTGCGGTTTTTTTTGTTTGATGTCTTCGTTTCTGGGTTGTTGGAAATTCTGTTGCGGTTGCTTCGATCATTGTTGCGGGTAGCTCCTGTTGTTTTTTACGGGAATAATGTTGCGGTTCCGGTTTGCTGTCAGGGTTTTTCATGGTTTCCTTTTGTCCCCCAAAGGTGTTGGAGTTGAACCCCCGTTTAAGCACTCGACTCATCATTCGCTGGGCAAACAGGGGGAAAGGGCTTCGAGAGTTTTGTGGGTGTGATGCGGTGACGTTCCCTTTAATATTGAAGGTAGTCCTTCCACATATTTTTCCAAGTCTTTTTCCAAGTGGGACCTTGTGTGGAACCCCAAAATGATAACTCTTGAAATTTTCGGTTGTATGCACTGACATCATTGTTTTTTTACCAAAATTTAAATGGTGAAATTCATCTTTTAAGCTTCTGGGGCCTCTGTACGGGGGACAGTACTTTTTTAGCCCTTTTGTTCTTCAGTTCGGTCCCGGAGATTTGAAAATGCTGGGTTCAGTACCCATTATTTTGACGGTAGCATTCCACCAAGATAATGCATTTCCCTCAAGGTTCCGTGGCAAAAGTGACCTTGTTCTTTCTGCGCAGTTTTCTTCCATGAATACTGTTTCCATGCATTCAAACCCACTGTGCTAATTCCGTCACTCCTTTTACGCCTCTGTAGGGGGTTTGTTGGCAAATTACGAATTCCTTTATAAGTGCATTTTTACGTGGTGTAGGGTGCCTCACTTTCAGTTGTTGCTCCCCATAGTATTGCTTGGGGGCGGTTTGGGTTTCATCGGCCTGCGTGCTGCGGAGAGCCATCATTTAATCATTCTTCGAACCTCCCCCAAGGGGTCAGTGCTACGGTAGGGTTGGTGTTTCGTTTTCGCTATGTACCATTTTTATTAATGTCACAAGAGTACAGATTTAGAATTTGGATAGAAAAGCTGAGTTCTATGCACAATGTAATCATGGTGTGAAATGAGGGTTTTAAAATTGAATATTTTCCACAATTACGATGTCTCTTTAATTTATCCATTTACGGGATATGAGATTGTTAAGAAAACAATCGATTTAATTTATATCAAACTGGAGTTCATTAATTTTTCCCCACATATCATCATATTATATGTGTTCAGGTTTTTACAATATTTACACAACTAGAGAATCATAATAATATACAGATTAACATCACGACATGTCTGGATACAATTACAATACATACGAACAACCATAATTACATAGGTTAACAAATATATAGTACATCACTACCAACATTACAACATTAATAACTTGTCAGTTGAGTTATACAACAAAACGATACAAGAGTCTTTATTAATTGCCACATGCGGCAGACTACAATGTCTCAAACTATACAAACATGCTAACTATGTCTACTGATCAGGTCTATCCGTACGCCTCGTGAGCTCTGAGATCTGGTCTCTGAGTCTCTGTATCTCAGCCTGATGCTCCATCTGTATGTCTCCCATGAGTCTCTCCAATGTGTCGGCTCTACGCTTGTGCCAGGTGAGCCTCCCAAGCTAAATCCTGTCCCCTTCTACGTATGGATATCGCTTTGGGAAAGGGTATCTGCTAAGTCTGTCTGCATCTGTCTCAAGCACTGCTGTACCAACTGCTCTGTTGGAAGCCAACCTATGCAGAGTGTCACTGATAGTACCCGGGGAATCTTAATGGTACATGGTCGATCATCCGAAGAAGTGAATCAATCTGCTCTCCGTGACTCTCGAGTCGTGTCACCACTGTAGATGGTATAAGGGTGTGGGTGACTACTGGTCTAAAATCCTTCCCAAGCATCATGTGTCTGAGCTGGGGGAGTGAAACCAGGAGGATAAGGCAGTGATGGTGAGGATGGGTGTATCTGGTCTAATATGCGAGGTCTATCTCGATGAAGGAATATCCTCTGCAGGAATCGGATTCCCGCTGTCGAGGTGGTAGTGGGTATGTCTGGGTATGTATGTCAAGCAAATGGTCAGGGTGGTAATGGTGGTGCAACAGATGGGGCTCGGGTAAGTCATCAGCAGGGAGCCATTGCTGACTCTCATAGTACAAGTCGTCAGGGGGTGGGTATATAGAAAGGAGAGTAGGTGTCATAAACAAAATGTGGTGGTAACGTAGGTGTGGCAAAGCTTGGCACATGAGGGTCCTCTGATAAAAGGTATGGCGGGCGGCTCTACCCTCCACAAAGGGCTCGATCGTGCCAGGCACGACCTCTGGTGCTACAGTATCGGGAAGTATAGGAGAGTGACTGATGCTAGTGATCCCTCGGAGGTCCGGCTCCGATGATACACTAAAGTGGGTGATGAATGACATGGGATGTAAAAATCCATATATGGTAAAATAAGTAATTTCTTAACATCAAATGGTGTTTAAAATAAGTAATTTCTAGCGCGGAAGATTTATTTTGGGTGTTACTGTGAGGATCGAAAACAAAATCATAGAAAAACAGCCTGAGACGGCATTTTTTTATTTTAATAGGTCCATAATACAAATTCAGTTACAAAGCGTTACATCGAGTGCTAAGATTTCTCCAAGAAACATCAATTTAACTGAATTACAACTTTATTTTTACACCATTTATTTAAGATAGGGTACGCCTGCTCCATGTCTTGCCTTGCTCCTCTAGTTTCCTGAGATACAAGCTTAAAAGTCAACATAATGTTGAGTGAAATCATGGGTTTGTAATTTAAATATCAGTTCGATTCACAAGTAAGATTGTATTGAAGATACAATCAGTTTAAAAGTTGATATCGCAGTTCATATATTGCCCTAAGTCTCTATGACACGCAAACGTTAACAAAGTACCGCAATAAACGGAGGTGTCCATCAAATTAATGATGAAGGTTTTGCCCGTGTGTAATAGGTGATTTGCCAATTCCTATTTCTCTCAAAATATTAATGCATCGCAAACTAATACGACTAGCAAAAAGCATTCCGTCACAGTATTAGTGGGATAGGTCGTCAGCCTCTAATAGATCTATTCATTATATTCGCGTTAACAGCAGTGATTAATGGCTCATGATAAAAGGGTCTTGTGGCAATATGGTAACTTAGGCATTATATCAAGTCAGGTAGCATACAGAAAATACTTGTGATCTGTTCAAAGCATGTATCCCCCTCACGGAGTTTTAAAAAGTATAAAGAGTTTAAAAAGTGAGGCCATGACTCACCTTAAGCGTTACTGGTGATGGTGAAAAATAAACTCAGAGGTGATTATAACAACTTCGATGTGAGACCTGGTAAATATATAAATAACTGAGAATCTGACTAACTACTAGTGGTGTTTGTGAAGTGAGTGGTGAACGATGAATATCGGTGGTGGATAATGATTATGGGATTTCATGCCTAACTTACATTTATGAGTCCTAGTAATGCATGATTTTAAATGGATGTTCATCGTAATATTTATAATAACTAACTAAAGTTAACTAATATGTAAAATAAATGTGCGAATATGCATATGAAGTAAAGATATGGTGCAAGAATGAAAAATAAGATAAGAATGACAAGTTATAACAGTTGGTACTTGTCCTTTCCATATTTTACATACTTTACCCTAACTGTGGCTCGCGTTACATCGTTAGTCCTCGGTTACGTCCATAGTTCTAATAATAGTCCAATATTCGTCCATATGTCCACATAAGGCTTGGAGTTCAATGGTATGTCAATTTAAGTCCTTTATAAACTGTTTTCACAGCTTCAGTCCCTAGGTTCATAGTTTGGCAGTTTCGGTCCTTCCAGTTAGATCGCATTTACATTTTTAGTCCTTTTTGCATAAAAAATAACGGGAAAAATAATTCTGAAAAATTTTCTATAACTTTATTAAGTTCATTTTAACTTATTTCAAGTGCTTATTCCAGGAAAAGGCTTATTTTTATATCAATGGGCCTATTAGCGATTTATCTTATGGCCCGTTAATATATTTAGAGGTGAGGGCGTGAAAATAGTTTTGGGCTTAGACTTGGGCTAATTTTCTGATTCTGAAAATATATTGCATGGGCCTGTTGGGCTTATTTATCGCAATTCCTTGTTGGGCTTTGATTCGGCCCAACCGAATGAGTTATGCTTATATTTTCTGAAATTGAAAGTTTAGACACTAATGTGTGTCGCATAGAAAGTTCTAATTCGATCGTGAAAAAAGGGTTTTGTAAGGTCGAAGTTGATACATGAAAAATATAGTTCGCTAGGTGTGCTATCGAGCTGTACCAAAATATCTAGGTGTTGTGTTTGTAAATCCGAAAATATATTTAATCTTTTTAGCCTTGTCGCATAGTTTTGATCCGAAAGACATCAATTATTTTCTAAGTCTGTTACGCTAGTCGAGTAGCATTCAAAATGGTTTATTTTAAGTGTCGAGATGAAATTATGAGTGGGATCTTAGAATACGAAAAATGTTCTAGGCCACATAGATTTTTGAAAGATGCAAAATATTTAAGTGTTGTGATTAAAAAATCCAAAAATAAAATTTTAGTTTGTAGGCTTGTCGCATAACTTTAGACTCGATATAGGTTTATATTTTTCAAAGTCTTTATATCCCCGTTGAATAGCTTATAACGTGTGGCTTTTTAAGAGCTTATTTAAGCGTAGGAGTGGAATCATAATAGATAAAAGTTGAAGGTGGCTAGGTCGACATTTGACCTATGCAAAAATATATACGCGTTACATGTACGTTTAACAAATTACTTATGGTGTTAAGTGGGCGGTTTGAGTAACATTTAATACTTAGATTACTTAGTAACATTATGACCCGATTTGATAGCTGTTTGGATTTTTGTTCGAATCTGACTTTTTACGAGATGGTATCCGTTTTATGATGATGTTGGTAAATTTCCATGCTACATCGTGATGTGAGTAAACATGCATGATATACTTGAACTATACGTGTAGTGGTTAAACTTTGTTACATATAAATCGAGGTTGATGTTGAAGTTGAGCGTGCGTTATGACATGATCTCTTTGAGTTTCTTAAGGCCATGTTATTATTCGTTTATACGCTACTCAGTGGTTTGTGTTGGTATGTATTTACATATAATATCGTTTAGAGAAAAGTGTATGCATGCTACTATATGTAAATATAATGTGAGAGTGGTGTGAGTTGTGGCTTTTGTCTTCCAAGATGAAGATTTGTCACACGTTGGGTGGGTTACAAGTATGAAATAAATATAAACAAGTCGTGCGTTCGAGGGTGACTATGGATATGCATGGGTGTAGTGTGAGATGTGGAGAGTGAGATATGGAAACAAAAAAAATCAGTAAATACTTACAGTGCCTGCTTAAAGGTGGTGAAGGGAAGTTGGTTTGTTCGAATGAGAACAAGAAAAGTAGTGAGCTTCGAAAAGCTTTATACGCTTTGACTCCAAACTCTTTTGCTTTCCAAACACTTCGACAAAAAGGCTACCTATTGCTATTTAAGGAATGTTGTGATTGTGAAAGAAGTGATAGGTGGTAGGGAAGAGAAAGAGATCGAAGGAAGGGTTTTTATAGGCAAAATATCTTCACCTTTGCATTTGACCTATTGACTCTATGATTGAAGGCACTGTAAACTATGGGACACTTGTATATTGCTATCTTAAATTGAGTGTGAAGTTGGTATTGGTAGATGGGGTTTTGGATTTTAGTTCTTGTAAGTTTCTTCATATTCGGTTTTTAACAATATTGGCACAAGATGGAGCTTTCGAGCTAAAGGTCATGGTTATAGTTCATTTCTCATTTAGGGTATTCAAATTTTAGTTAGAATATAGTTGGAGGTTATAGGAAGTATTGGGGCGTGATATAATTTCTTGTCGATGTTTTTTTTTTTTTTTTTTAGTTATATGTTTGTGTCGAAATGGGACAACAAATGGGGTTCTATTATCATGCTAATATTCGACCATCGTATTTGTGACTTTGTACAAAAAGGAAATTTGCTAAAGTGGTGATTTAAATGGTGTAAAAATATATATAAGTTACTTTCGTTATTACTGAGATATGAGTGTGTTTTGTGAAGGGTGTTTTGATCGGGTTTTAGAAGAAGCAAAGGAAAGAAAAATAATTAAAGTGGGGTGTATTGGTTAGGCTTGTGATGTTTGGTGGGTTGTGTGGGATTGATGGGCCAAATCAGTAAGGGTCCGATTGGTTTTAGTTTAGGTAGAGTTAGGATTAGTATTAGTGTTGTAGTTAAATTTTGGTTAAGTATGTTTGGTGATATATATTTTTATAAGTGTAGTGTAATGAATAGGTGAGTTTGATCACTTGTCGTTGATCATGAAAATGTGTTGTTGCGTCGGGAAATATTATCTCGAGTTTCGGTGTATACAATGTATTATATACAGAATGCATCGTGCTATTATTAACAACATAGGAAAGTTTAAATTTTTTCCGTAAAAATGGGCTTTATTAAATGACAATACAAGGTTATCACTAATCATTAAGATTAACTACAAGGGTTTTTTGTTAGGATCTTACACTATCTCAGTGAGTTGTATACTCTTTGTTAGGAGAGAAGTTCATTTGTAAAAGTTCAAGACTTTCAATATACAAAGCACACTTTAACTTCTCTCCCATCTGATCTATTTATACACAAGTAATCTAAGTATAAGTGATTTAAATTATAATACAAGTTGTTGAGGTTGCGTGTCTAACAATTACAAATAGTAATGTCATTTCCAAGAAACCAATAGGAAAGGGCAAAAAAAGACTTTCGGAGTTGTTGGCTGACAACTCCATGACTTTTAGCCGCAATAGGGAAGGTTAGATCTGACAAAGAGAAGAGTGTTGGGCTGACACTATTATCTTCTCAGATCTTTTCCCTATTGTTCCCGCCTTTTCTTAGGCGTTGGTTCCTCAGTCATTCAATCACTTTGTTGGTTGAGGGAGACTGGGGTTTAGTGAGTTCTTGTCCAACACTCATGAACCATTCATCTTCTTCTTTGGCTTAAGTCCTACTCAGGGAGTTACCGCCTTTCTGAGAAGTGAATCCTTCTTCTTGAATTCGCTTTAAGCATCCTGAAGATGACTCACTGAGAGTCTGTTCTCTCAGTGACTTGAATTGTTCTCGGTTTTAAGTTAACACTTAGTTAATTTGTGTCCAAATCATGTTTGAAGCATTCTTGGGTTTTTCATGACCCAACAATCTCCCCCTATTTGGATATAAATTATTCCTAAGTGTTTTGATCAGATATGAGTGAGCTAAAGACTTCTACTCATACTGAATGTACTAGAATGTAAATAAGGACACTGAAATAATAAAAACATCATTTATTGATATCATTTACAAGTCCTAAACAAAACTAAGTACAAAAGGGATAGTGGTGGGTATTCAGGCAGGTCATCAGTTCAACTTGATTCCAAGGGCTTCAAGCTTGGGCTTCTTTGACTGCAGCTCTTGTTGGTCAGGATGTTCATTGATTTTTCTTTTAAGATTCTTGACAAAACTTCACATTTTTAGGAATCTTGAGTGGAGAGGCCATCATTAGAAAGCCAAGCATTGCTTTAATCCCTGAAAATCTATATCACTCCACCTTTGGAAGGCTTTGTCCACCGAACTCATCATATGAAGAACAAACCTCTTTCAGGCTGTTTCAATGACCCCCTATTGTTCCTGAAAGGAACACCTTCAGGGAGAGCCCCTATTGCAGTCAAGACAGGAATCTTGATCTCAGGCTCAGCTTCTATCTTCTTTCCTTTTCCTTGAAGAAGACTGAGAGGGAGCTGGTTGTGCAGATTCAGGAAGAAGGGATGGAATGCCAAGTTCTTAGGTGCTGCTGCTAATCTTTGGTACCTCAGACTCAAAGACTTCATCAGTTTAGGGACCACAAAATTTGATTTCTTTGGTTATTAATGGACCCAACTCATCCAATTCAGTGATCCCCAAGTCAGCGAATCTGAAAGGTTTATGAACATCAAAGTTTCTCATGTCAGCACCTCTGTAGACAGTGACAACGGCAGGATTGGTGTTTCTTTGAATATGAACATTCGTGATTGGTTCTGGCTTCAACCTTTCAGTCATTATACCACTGATATTTTCTTAATCCTGTTCTGCCTAATTCTCTTCAGCCCTTTTATTCCTTTCCTCCCTTTTCTGCCCTAGGGTGGTCAATCTCCTCAGACTGGCTTTCACAAAGGTCATACCACCTTCTCTTCCTGAGAGATCCTTAGCCTCAAGACCAATTTTCTTAGCCTCTTCATGAAACAACCTTAATTATAGCAGGCTTGCCTCAACTTTCTCTTTCTCCTTTAATTTCTTCTTTGCTTCCTCTTCCTGAAGATAAGCACCTGAGTTCATCAGTTGTGAAGTGGTGAAGGACTTCATCAATTTCATATGGGATCCTGATTGGTGATTCAGGATCCTTTGCAACCGAGATCGGTGCTGGTTGAGGCTCAGGTTCAGTGAGGATGCCTTTCGCCTTTATCTTGATTAGAGGAAGAGGCTTCAGGAATCTCCCTCAGTGTGAGAAGGAGGTTGTTGGCTTGAGACTCCAGTGTCTTTCTCCCCCTCAACTGTTGCTTGAGCCATTTGTAGAGCAAGAGTTGGAGTCAATGGAGTAGCAGGACCTTTGAAAGCCTGATAGATCTCAGTCATCATTGATTTGATGTCCGAGGTGTCTTTCTGAAGACTTGAGATCTGATCCGCCAGAGAAGCCTGAGAAGCTTCGATTGCCTGACATCCTTGCCCAAGAGACCAGGCAAAGATGTTGAAGATTGTGCCCAAGTACCAAGATGTTTTTCTTGAAGACCCATGGAAGTCCTGATGGAGTCCAATGAAGAGGTAAGACCCTGAAGCTTAGAATCCTTCAGTAGGTGAGAAGCTCACTGATTTCAGCTGACTGCTTCTGATAAGTCTCAGCAGCCTGAAGGACCTTCTTGGTGAGTACGGGGTCATCCTTGACAGCTGCTGAATAGTTCCAAGGTGTTGGTTATGCCTTCAAGAGTAAGATTGAACTTCTGGAAATAAGATCAATAGCTGTCAGGGAGTGTTTGGTGTCTGATTGGATTTCGATCACATCATCATGAAAACTTTCAACATCTGCCTTCAGGTTGGCATATGTGAACAGCTGCTTCAGTGTGATGATCAAACATCTCATCAGTGAGACCGTGAAAAGGCTCTGTTGGTCTTCAGTAGGATTTTGACCATGTTCTTTCAGTAAGGGGAAGAGAGTTATCATACTTTTGGAGGATGTCCCCAGTATCAGAAGAATCAGAAGATTAAAGAACCTGACTCTTCACTTTGGCTTGGAGATGACTGATGTGATTGTTCTGGTTGTTCTGGTTGTACCATCAGTTTCCATATCCTCACCTGCCTCAAAATATTTCCTCTTCACTCTCTTCCCTGAGCTCTTCATCAGACTCAATAAAAGCCTGAAAGTCCCTCATGGACTCAATACCAAAAAAAATCAACCGGCTCCTCTTTATAAAAAGACTTGCCTTCGGTTTGGTCAGGTCCTGACCCCGTTGTCAAATAACTGAGTGGGTTTGCTCAGCCTGACTAGCCATAATAACTGGGGGTAACACCAGCCTGGCTTTTGGGGGCAGTTCCTGAGAGAACTGGATCGCCTGAGGGGTTGATGGGTTCCATACATTGGGTTGTTTCTTTCCCTCTGAGTCTTTGTCCCCCTTAGCACCTTTCAACTACTGATGGGTGCTTTTCCAGTTAGTATCATAGGTACTGATTGTGAAAGTTTGTGGACCCCCTTCCCATTTAGGATTGTGCTGTCCTTCAGGGGATTTAGGGTCCTTTTCTCCCTGAGATCCTGAGGGTGATTGCTCAGGAACGTTAGCGGGTGTGAATGTTTTGTGGGTTCCCCTTCTCAGTAAGGTAGTGTTGCCTTACCGAGGATTTAGAACCCTTTCCTCCCTTGGGAACTGATTGTTTTTTGCAGTTCCTTCATCGGGATGTGAGGGGGTGTGGGTCCTCTTCCCAGTAGGGTGGTGCGCTGCCTACCGAGGATTCAGGACCCTTTCCTCCTTTGTACTGATTGTGATTTATCAGTACCTTCATCGAGAAGTGAGGGGGGGGAATGCTTCTTGATCCCTCTGACTTGTTTATGTCAGTTGAACCATGTGGAAGGGGTGTGCCCGAGGTCACTGAGGATGATGCTCAGTGACCTCCGTTGGCCCTTGTTTTGAGGTCAAGAGGGTCTCAGAAATGAGTGTCTCAGAGGTCTCGGCCTTTTTCAACCTCCTTTTTAGGTTGAGTTGGTTTTGAGGATCAGTCTCAGTGGCGAGTGGCTTGGGTCTAACCACCTGGCTGGACTGACCCTTCTTTGTCTTCTTCACCTTTTGGTCGGTGAAGGAACTGGAGAGATAGCGTCATTACCCTGAACGACTGATTGCATGTATTCAGTCAGGGCAATATGTGTAACCTCACTGATGCTACTAGTGAAGTTTGACTTGTGCAGGACGTCAGGCTTCGTACCTTCTGCATCAGGCCTCACATAGTCAGAACCAAGTAGGTCCTGAAGCACACAGAAAACAAATCTAGGGTAGGACATATGCCTTTGCCTATGTTTTTCTGAGAGCTTAGCAACAAGGTCTCGGAAGATTATTCCTCCGATGTCAATTTTTGTACCCTCAAGGAGACTGAACAACATCAATTGTTGTGATGAGTTCAACTGCTCCGTAGAGGATTTATTTCCACCCAGGACCTGAATGACAAATGTCATTAGTATCCTCCAAATAGGGTGGAACCATGTTTTGACTACTGGAGCCTTCTCCAATAAGCCTCCTGCAGACGTTGTAGGACGTTTGGGGTCATGAGGTGCAAGAAAGATCAGTTCATTCTTTATGTCCTGATCACTAGGGTTGGGTGCAAACTCTTCAGCAAAGTCAAGGCCTGTGGCTTTGATGAAGGTTGTGTAGTCAAAGGAGTGGGTTTTACTCCCATTCATCACCGTGAAGGTAATGATTGACTTTTTGGTGTCTTTAGGTCTGGTAGCCACAGCCGTTTACACCAGAATTCCCTCAAATAGTCATGGTAGATGACTGAGGGGGTGTGGGTGAAAGCCTTTGCAAGAAAACAATTACGAAGAAATTTCATAACGTTCTTGTAGGCTGGGTAGATTTGTGGATATGAGAAATTTCCCACCACATTGTTTTTGGTTAGGTCTACACCCTCCATTGTGAAATCCACATTGGGGGGTATTTCACAGCTTTAGAAGAAGCCATTTGTAGGTAAGTCTGGGTTTGACTAAGATTGATGGGTTTCTAAAGCTTAAGAATACACACACAAATTGTTTTTTTTTTAGAATTAAAATTGGCAGAGTTTTGCTTAAGATTCTATGAAAACATGTGTGTGTTTCTTTTGGTTGGGGTATTTATAGGAAAGTGGAGATGGGGGTGTTTTGGACATTTGAGAGATCTTAATTTATTCAAAAAGAATTTTTTGGAATTTTTTTTTGAATAATATGTTTTGGGATCCGCATTTAATGCCAACACTCCACTTTCTTGGTTTGGCGCGACAGTCGAAGTGAACAGTTGAGTAGTTCTGCAAAAGTGCACTTTGCAGAGATGAGTCATCACATTTCTGTAATGTGATTGGAGAGGCATTTAATGCCAAGTGGACATGTGGTGGCCCAAAGGTGGAAGTCAGAAAGGCAAAAAGAACAAATATTCTCAAATTAAATATTAGTTCAGTTACCAACCTCGGACATTTACTAACTAGATACTTAGAGCATTTAAGTCAGTATTTAATGTCCTTTTTCAGGGCCCTGAATGACATTTCATTCAGTGATGGTATTTCAGGGACTTGGGATTAGTCACTGATGATTCAGGAATATGGATTGATTCCTGAGAAACAAGGATTCAGGAACTTGGGTTTAGTTCCTGAACCCTCAAGATTTCAGGAACTTGGGTTTAGTTCCTGAGGTTGAGGATTCAGTGATATTAATTTACTGATGTACACATTGAGTCAGGGACCTGAGGTTTTAAGAATTTACACTTCAGTTGGAAGGATTTCAATCAGTGGACTGATTTTCTATATCCAACATTCCTAATTCAGCTTTCAACCTTGTGAAAGTTGGTTCATCCAAAGGTTTGGTGAAGATATCAGCTAACTGATATTCAGTAGGGATGAAGTGTAATTCAATGTCACCATTCATGACATGGTCCCTGATGAAATGATATCTGATATCAATGTGTTTTGTTCTCTGATGAAGAACAGGGTTGTTTGAGATTGCAATTGCACTTGTGTTATCACAAAAGATGGGTACCATCTTGTACTGAATTCCATAGTCACTAAGTTGACTTTTCATCCAGAGTACATTTGCACAACAACTAGCTGCTACAACATATTCAGCCTCAGCTGAGGACAAGGCAACTGATTGTTGCTTTTTAGCACTCCAACAGACTAGTTTCCCACCAAGAATTTGGCAAGAGCCTGAGGTGCTTTTTCTGTCCATGTTGCATCCAGCATAGTCAGAGTCTGAGTATCCTTTGAGATCAAGTCCTGAGCACTTTGGATAGTATAATCCAAGGTTAGGGGTGCCTTTCAGGTACCTGAATATCCTTTTCACAGCAGTGACATGAGATTCTCTTGGGTCAGATTGATATTTGGCACATAGACATACTGAGAATTGGATATCAGGCCTTGATGCAAGTAGATACATCAGTGATCCTATCATTCCTCTAAAGAGTGTTTGATTAACTGGTTTACCAGTTAGATCAGGACCAAGGTTGTTTGGGGGAACCATGGGAGTTTTGACTGAGGCACAGTCACTGAGATCATACTTCTTCAGTAGATTCTTTACATACTTCTCTTGACTGATAGTGGTTCCTCTATCAGTCTGTTTGATCTGAAGACCAAGAAAGTATGTCAGTTCTCCCATCATGCTCATTTCAAACTTCTTTGCCATTAGTTTTTCAAATTGTTTGCAAAGTTTGAAACTTGTTGAGCCAAAGATGATGTCATCAACATACACTTGTACTAGTATGACATCATTATTTGTCTTATAGATAAACAATGTGTTGTCTATCTTGCCTCTGACAAATTTGTTTTGGATTAAGAAGGCTGAGAGAGTCTCATACCATGCCCTGGGAGCTTGCTTCAGTCCATAAAGGGCTTTGTTAAGCTTACAGACATGATCAGGAGACTCATGGCTTTCAAATCCAGGAGGTTGCTCAACATAAACTTCTTCTTTCAGTGAACCATTTAAGAATGCACTTTTAACATTCATTTGGTACACCTTGAAGTTCATGTATGTAGCAAAAGCAAGGAAGATCCTGATGGCTTCCATCCTTGCTACTGTTGCAAATGTTTCTTCATAGTCAATGCCTTCTTGTTGATTATAGCCTTTGGCTACAAGTCTGGCTTTGTTTTTAATGACTATGCCATTTTCATCAGTTTTGTTTTTGAATACCCATTTTCATGCCAATGACTGAGACATTCTCAGGACATTTGATTAAGGTCATTACCTTGTTTCTGTCAAATTGTTCCAGTTCATCATGCATGGCCTGAACCCAACTTGGATGTTTAAGTGCTTCTTTAACACTTTTGGTTCAATTGTGGAAATGAAGTCCACAAATAGGCATTCATTGGATGATGCTGCTCTTAGACTAGCAGCCATGCTCCTGGTGAGCATGCCTTCAGTAGGCTCTCCAATAATATTGACAAGTTCAATGTCCTGAGACCTAGTCCAACTTTCTTGAGGGGCCTGGATACTGATTTGAACTTGTGGAGGCCTGATTGGGTAGAGGGGTTGGTTCTGGAGTAGACAAAATGATCATTGATTGGATCTTGAGTGTCTACCAGCTTACTGAGATTGTTTGGTTCTTGAGTGTTTTGAACAGACTGATTGATTTCATCAGTGTGTCCATGTGCCTCAACAAACTCAGTGATGGTTGGGTTAGGGAGGTTGTGAGGGATTATGTAATAGGAGAGATTAGCATCATCTTGATACTGAGTAGAAGGATTTTTTTCATACAGATATTCATCAAAGGATATCTTGAAGAATTATCAATTCCTATCTCTTCTACTGAGGCAGTTGAGAACCCGATTGCATCAGTGCTCTCATCAAAGGTAACATGAAATGTTTCCTCAGTCTGCTGTCTCCTTGTGTTGAACACTCTGAAGGCTTTTTAGACAAGTAAGTATCATAGGAAGTATCCATCATCAGCTTTTGCATCAAATTTCCCTAGGTGATCCTTGTGATTATGAATAAACACAGGACACCCAAAGACATGAAAGTAGCTGATGTCAGGGATTCTTCCTTTGAATAACTCATATGGGGGTTTTTCCCCTGTCTCTTGACAATTATGGATCTGTTTTGTGTATAACAGGCAGTTTTGACTGCATCAGTCCAAAAATGGTTTGGGAAAAGACTGATCCACATAGCATTATCCTAGCAGCTTCAATGAGTGTTCTGTTTTTTCTTTCAGCAACACCATTTTGTTCAGGTGTGTATGGAGAGGAAAAGTTTTGGGAAATACCTTTCTCATCACAGAAACATTCAAGTTCATTATTTTTGAACTCAGTTCCCATTGTCAGTTCTAATTTGTTTGACCTTAATGTCATTTTGATTTTCAATGTTCCTGACAAAGGACATGATTGTTTTCAGCTCCCTGACTCTTTTTGATCAGGAAGAATACCCAGGTGTATCTAGAGTATTCATCCACTATGACCAGAGTATACTTCTCATGGTTAATAGCCCTTTGGACTGACAGGTCCAAATAGATCCATATGGAAAAGATGTAGGCAGTTCCTGATGGAAAAGTTGGTTTTGGTTTTAAAGGATGCTCTGGGGATGTTTACCTTTTTCACAAGCTGAGCATGGTTTATCCTTAGAAAACACAAGAGATGGTAAGCCAAGGACCTTGTTTTGTTTAACAAGAATGTTAATGTTCTTAAAGTTCAGGTGGGTGAGTCTCTTATGCCAAAGCCAGTTGAGTGTATCAGTGGCCTTATCAAAGAGACAAGTTCCATCCTGAGTTAGACTGGACATGTCTAATACATAAACATCTTGTCTTCTTGGTGCAATGAGGACAATTTCCTTATTTGCATTGAAGATGGTTCCTTTCTTATCATCAAACTGAACTATGTATTTAGCATCACATAGTTGACTGACACTGATCAGATTATACTTAAGACCATTAACATAAGCTATCCTAGTAAAGACAATACCATTGCAGTTTACTGAACCATAACCTTCAGTGAGACATGATGAATTATCAGCAAATATCACTTTGGGTCCTGGTTCTTCCACATATTTGTGCAGACACTCCTTAACACCAGTCATGCTCCTTGAACATCCACTGTCTAGATGCCAAATAGGATCCCTGGCATGCTTCTGCACAAATAGTAAACTGGGTCAGTTCCTTCTAGGACTCCATTTCATGGAGGGTTTGGTATTGTAGGTCTTTATGAAAGTATTAATTGATTCATGGTCAGAGGTTGAGTGGACTGAGCTACCACATGTTTTACATTTAGTTGCAGGGTAGCCTCAGTAGTCTGAGAGGATTGTTTCATTCCTCTTCTTGACTGAATGACCTTCTCTTTTCCTGAGGATTTCTGAGTGGAACTTCCACTAGATTCACAGTGTTTGTCATATTGACAATCCTCAAGGTGATGGTCATTGAATCCACACAAAGGGCAGGGTGGAAAAGGCTTGACCTTTTGCTTCTGTTTCTGCTTAGAATCAGAAGGGTAGTTCAGGCACTGAGCCTTAAGTCCTGAAAAGTTTGACATGACTGAGCATTGTTTATGATCAGAGGTCCTGTGATCTTCCTTTTGCAAATCATGCAATAAAGGACTCTATAGCAATCATCAGTGAGATGATTTGCATAGTTGCATAGCTCACATCTTTTCAGGGGTTTTGTGGGTTTGGGTTTGGTCTTTGAGGAAGTTGGTTTTTTTTCCTTCTTGGATTGAGAGGATTTCTCAGAAGATGCAATCTTCTCTCCTAGCTTCTTGACCATTTCAGCCAACTGATCAAATTTTGAGTCAGGGCTTTGGGTTGTAACTTCAGAAGGGGACTGAAGTTGATGAGTCATCAGTATTTACTGAGACATCAAGGTTTGCTCTCTTCAGGATGGTTGTTCCCCTTCCTGATCTCTCCTTTGGAGAGTGTGGTGAGAAGACCATAGGTGGGAGGCCTAAGTTAGGTGTAGCACCCTGAAGGGTATTTAGTGGAGGAAGTGGAGGGTATGATTCTGATTCAGACTCATTCAAGGACTCAGTGAGTGGTTCAGTGAGTTCAAGCTTACTGAGTTTTTCAGTGAGTCCAAGCATATTTTTCAAAGCCTGACTTTCAGGAAGCAAGATCTTTCCAGTCTCAAAGTTTGGTAACTTACTGACTGGGTTGTCCCTGACAATCCAGTCATTTGACTTGGGAAGTAATTCTTGCTCAAAAGATATGCCAGCTGGAACAAAGTTTATTTCATTTTGACACACAATTGGATCAACCATAAGAGGGTCAAACCAATGGTTTTCTGAGAGATTAATCCCACAGTGTCAAAAACCTTAGGTTCTTCTTGGTCCAGCTTTGAATGATAGCCTTTTCTTTTTTAAGTTCAGTTTGAAGGACTTGGTTTTGTTTCAAAATCTCAGTGTTCTGAATTTGTAGAGTTATTGTTTCTAGTTTGGCTTGCTTAAGTACAAGCAGTTCATCTCTACATTTGTTCAATTCTGACACAATATTGTTATATTTTGAAAACAAGTTAAGCCTTTGTTCTTCAACAAACTTTAAATCAACACAAATATAATTCATGTAAGACTGCCAATCAGAATCATCATCCATAGAAAGTAAAGTATTTACCTTCTTCATGGTGATGTTGACCCAAATTTTCCATTTCTAGCATGGTTTTTTCCCACAGCCACCTGATCCTCTTCCCGAAAGTGCCATCAGTGCACTAACTCTTATTTCCTCATCTGAGGAAACCTCTTCATCATCTCAATCATATGCTTTAGCTATTAATACCTTGTTCTTTGTCTGAATAGGTTTAGATGTTTGAGCAGCGTGAGGCAATAGGGTTATTTCAAGAAGTGCAATTTTTTGCTTTGATATTCCCTTATTTTTTTTCAAAAACCCTTTTTACCCTTGTTTTTTAAATTGTTGGTGGACTGAAAAAATTTAGGTTGAAATTGTAGTTCCTGAGAATTTGTAAAAGGGTTTGAAATAGTTTTAGAATAACAGCCCCCAGCAAAATGACCCTTTTTACCCCATTTTAAAGCATTCAGTGGGTTTATTTTCTTTTGATTTTGTAAAGTGGGTGTTTTTTTGATGAAACTTTTGAACTAGCAAGGAGTGCCCCTTTTTTGGGAAATTT